>OX377206.1:24001650-24312548 GCA_947396885.1 Heligmosomoides polygyrus polygyrus
CTTTAGAATATATATATATATATATATATATATATATACATGTATATTATTTGATACACATATATCTATATCTATACTATACCATTCATCTGAAGATCCCGCATATCATATCCTCTTTATGCATCTTGTGAAGTGTTATTTGTGTTGTGTTATGTGTATGTTATGTACATTTCATGCGATACGCTTTTTTATCGTATTATCGTAATGCGCTTATTTGTTGTCGTATCGTATCACATTGTACGTTTTTTAAGGAAATAAATTTTTGATATTTTACAATTGCTCACCGGCATGCTAAGGGCTGGATAGGGGCGGTGGCGAGCGTTCGAACCCCATCCGCTCGTGTGGCCCCCAGACCATTTTAGGGGCTACACGAGCGTAAGGGGCTCGAAGCCAGCCAGCTAATTGCCCCTGCTGATGCTGTTCTATTGCAGAGTGGCCCACGCTATGTGGTGCTGTTCTGTTGCGTGGGCCACCTTGCAATAAAACAGCACCAGGTAATTACAGCAGCTTGCAACACATTAGCAACAGTAGCCACCTATCCGGTGAACGTCTCCACAGGATAGCAACTTCTGTTTTGTGACGTCATCTCGACTAGCCGCGGTGTCGTGAGGCTAGACTTGGGTTTCTGTTCGGGTCGTAGATAACGAACGCCTGAGTTTAGAGTCTGATGGTACTTAATAAGATGCTAGATCAATCGAGTCGGAAATGGAAGGCTTCAGGCAGGGGCATAGAGCAATCTTGACTACACACCACAGAAACCTCGTTACCCCTGTGCTTTCATATGAGTCTCTAACGTCTTCAAAACCTTCACTACATAGCAGCAATGTTAGAACCTTTTAAACAGTATCTGCTTTTTTAGGATATCCTGCTTTTTTCGCAAGCATTAGAGTATTCTTAAGTTTTAAACCCTAAAAGAACCAATCGATACGATCACTTTGTGAAGTAGTTACAAGTATTCAAGCGAAACATAATCAATCGAGTGTAAAACGCAAAATTGTCGACGAGCGCATGGCGCATCCCATACAGCACATATGTTGGAAAATTTCTATTTTCTCAAGCTTTCATATGAGCCTTTAACTTCTTCAGTACCTTCACTGTGAGCAAAGTTATCAATTTTCAAACAGTGTGTGCATTTTTGATACACCCTGCATACTAAAAATGCTTTCAAATCACCTCTACAATATCCCTTAAAAAAGAATATGTACATGGCAAATCCCGCAAAGGGATTGACTAACACCGACTTTTATCTTTTAACTTAATACCCTATAATGGAAGAAAATATCAAAAGGAGATGAGTTTTATTTTAACATACAGTACCGTCGGTAAACGTTCGCCAAAACGCGGCCGGCGGCGGATTAATCCGCCGTTTCCGCCGCTTTACCATAACTCCCTTCAACGTCGATTATATCTAATGAAATGCACATTGTCGGATTTAGAAGAACATGATCTACCCAATATGGTAAGAGCCATGACAAGATTTTAAAATTTTTTAGTTCAAGATGACCTAGATTAATTGAGCCCGTAATTGTCGTGACCTGCCCCCTCATTCGCACCTTAGCCTCGCCTAATTATACCCCTTGGCAGGAACGGATCTGCCCAGTGAAATATTAAATTTCATACATGCTGAGGAAAATGTATTTCATGCCAATTTTAGGTTCTGCCTTATCATGTCGATCCATTTGATATCAAATTTTCCTGGATTAACTCCATTTACGTCGTTCTGTGCATTCTCAACTGCCGATTTTCCATTTTCGCCAATTATTTACGGTCGTACCACTGTTGTTTGAGGGCCGATTTTTGCTCATCTTTTTGATTATAAGGTGTGGATTGCAAATGTAGAATTTGGGTTTACTTTGATCAAAAGTAAGATAGTAATCAGATACCAAAGTGGCAGTGCATCGAGGTCTCAAGGAGACACGTCCTGCAGAGGCTACTTCACGCGTGTAGATCTCTGTCTTCACGCAGTGGACCTGTATGGAAGCTGAATATGTGCTCAGACTCCATGCAAAGATGCTGCGCCACAAAAATGATAGAGCTGGCAGCTCACGTCTCGCAGTTTCACTCCCTCGAAAACGAGGTTTCGTTCAAATCCGACATTGAAATTCAGCACTGACGTCTGTCCAGACCTCGCGGAAGTGTCTCTACCATTTAGCAAACCCATATTTGCAATATCTTTCAAACAAAAAATTCCACTCGACGTCAATCTCGTTTATTACTGGAGACAGGTTCGATACTTGAGCCCAGACTGTTGCTGTAATTGCAGTGACCTGACCAGCCCCGCCAAGCATGTCTCTTGGGCATACATCTTCCTTCTCACAATTCACACTAACCCAACTAAGGGTCAGGCCTTAGGTTCGAGAATCAAAGAGGCCGTATTGTGACGTCGTTTTCTTGGGTGGGGGAGGGGCGTCGCACTCTCGCTTCGTTTATTGTATTTTTTATAGTTTCTCCTCTACTTCAAAGAATTCATTTTTTTAATTTTGGCAGTCTTGAAATCAGTTTATTGTGTTTTTTCATAGTTTCTCCTCTACTTCAAAAAATTCATTTTTTTTTAATTTCGGCAGTCTTGAAATCAGCTTGGTCAATTTCCGCAGATTCCATGAGATCAGATGTCCATCAGATGTTATGGACACCACACATTTTTCTACCTGAAGGAGCGACATCTGCATTCGAAATTGTACTCTATAAAATTTCGATAGTTTCGAAAATTTCGATAATTTCGTTATTGCTAGTGATGACTTAAGTGCTTTCCTTACAAATGATTTTTGAACTGCTCTTAACACAGTAAAAAATAACAAGCTTCTCGGCCGCAAGCCCCGATATGACCTAGTGGCTCGCCTACAAATTTCTCGCTGTTCATGAAAACAAAATTGTTTTTACCTAAAGAAGACAACACATATATAGCTGAAATTTTACCTCAAATAGACTCAAGTTTTGCTTGATATAGTTCGAAAAATCGTGAATTTCTGAAGCGATCTTCAATATGATCTGGGGTCTCGATTTTTCTCTATTTGCCTTAAAGTTCCCCAAAAATCGAACACCATTCACCGCATAGAAGGTCGCTGCATAACACCTTGATTTTTAATGCTCAAAGCTTTGGAGTTTTTCCTTCGGACATGAGAAAACTGTTAACGTGACAAGTTAATCCTTCGAATAGGACCATCGAATTCAGGGATTGCGATTGTCTGCACTTAAACTGTCATAAATCGGAGAGCTTTTGGAAATTTTGAAAAAAAAAAACGGTAGCGTATTGAAAATTAAGGATAAAGGATAAGGATAAAGGACGGCGTTACTCAATCCCTTCTGGGATGCGCCAGCGCATTCTACTTCTACGGGATGTCGTGGAGGCCACATAAATGCGTATTTGGCCATACAATGACTTGCGGTGGCCAGCCGATGAACAAGTCAGCGCTCTATCCTTCCCAGACGAGTCTGGTACCAATTCACCGACCCCGGAGGGATGGAAGGCTTGGTTGGCCTGGGCGGGAAATCCGAACCAGGAACCTGGTATCGGGTGCACGCGACAGTCGCGCCTCCTACGACTGCGCTACACGCGCCCATTGAAAATTAGTGTTTAAAAATTAGATAGAAAGTGAACTCTGCAAGCTGAAAAAGTTTTAAAAGTGGAATCTCCGATATGATTAGGGGTTAGATTTTTGGCCAAAAAACGACCTAAAGTCGAACCCCCTAATCATATCAAAGTTCGTATCGGAGAAACTTCGTTTTTTAACTGTATGATACGTGGCGCTTGAATTTTTGTGGGGTGCAATTTCGTTTGCTAGTGTTGCTTACTACAGATGGAAGAAAATTATTTCAGTCACAAGCCAATCCTTAGGTTTCGACTCGGTCATGGATTCGAAGAGCGGTTCAAAAAGGAAAACACTCAAGTTATCATTAGTAATTAACATTCGATATTTTATAATGGTACATGTCGCGTAGGTGAGCAGCATTGGTAGGTGGGAGCGCACCAGCCAATGATAACCAAACAGAGCACAGACCGAACACATGCCAGACCATCAGGGTACCAAATGTACATGCTCCCTCTGAATGGCACGCCTATTCAATGCGGTCTAATTGCTGTAGGCGTTCCCACCTACCAATGCTGCTCACCTACGCGACATATACCTTTATAATAGAGTACAAATGGTCAGTGTGGTAGTGAGAAGAGAGAAGTTACGATTGTACGTTCAAAGGACATGCTTGGCGGGGCAGGTCAGGTCACTGCAATTACAGCAACAGTCTGGACTCCAGTATCGAACTTGTCTCAAGTAATAAATTAGGTCGAGAATTTTTTCAGATGATATTGCAAATATGGGCTTTACTAAATGGTAGTAACTCTTCTACGAGGTGTGGACAGACGTCAGTGCTGAATTTCAATGTCGGATTTGAACGAAACCTCGTTTTCGAGGGAGTGAAACTGCGAGACGTGGGCTGTCAGCCCTATCATTTTTGTGGCGCAGCATCTTTGCATGGTGTCTGACCACATATTCAGCTTCTATACAGGTCCACTGCGTGAAGACAGAGGTCTACACGCGTGAAGTAGCCTCTGCAGGACGTGTCTCCTTGAGACCTCGATGCACTGCCACTTTGGTATCTGATTTATTCGAAGAGCGCATGGCGCATCCCATACAGCTCATATGTTGGAAAATTTCTATTTTCTCAACCTTTCATATGAGTCCTCAACTTCTTCAGTACCTTCACTGTGTGCGAAGTTATCACCTTTTAAACAGTGCATACATTTTTTAGACACCCTGTATGTACATAATGACTTGCGGTTGGCAGCCGAATGGCAGGTCAGTGTTACATCCTTCCCAGACAGGTCTGATACCAATTCGTGGAACCTGGAGGGACGGAAGGATAGATAGGCCTGGACGCACAGTGACCCACAGTGATACAACAGAACACGATACCCGGGTCCATACAAATAAACCCTTTTTAAAATATTGGCGAACAAACAATAACAGCTGACTCTTACCTATTCCCCGTCAATCCAAGGAGGAACTTTAGGTAGCCTTTACGAAACGATTGGGGTTCGATGACAATCTGTCAGAGCACAAAGGCAGTCGATACCGTGTACAAGAATAAATCACCGTACGGAATGGGATGAATTCGTCCTTCCTTCAACAGGTTGTAGAAGGTCGTCTGAAACAAAGGATTGGAGTCGTCCTCCATTCCACAACAACCGGAGCGTTGAATTCTCTCACTTCAATGGCTTTCCACAGCACATACATGGAGATCGAGACATTTGGAAATGCCAACATAGCCAGTCCAGAGGCTGTTCCGGCAATTACATTTCGGTAGACGGGAGTAGAATGAGGTAGTCGGTTAAGGGAGCAACGGACCGCCTGAAAGAGCAAAGTGAAGTTAAGTAGCGGTAGCCTTGAATAAACTAGCCATTGCTTCTTAACTAGGGTTACCCCAGTTAGCGAACAAACGAAAAATGAAGGTCCATCAAGGAGACTAACGTGAAATATTAACGGCATCAGACCAAAGAACGTAGGTATCTTCAGCGTGTTCTTCGAAAACAGCTTCTCAATAAGTTTTCTCGGATTTGAGACCAGCAGCGGAAGATTTTGCACCAGTGTGAGCGCCGTGCTTGCACCGAGCCCAACCGCAAAGTTGTGTCCGAAGCTCTAAAGGAAACGACACTTTAGCGACAACGATCTCATTTGCTTTACAGAAAGCTGATCCGCGCTATGCTGACCTCGGTGGCAACGCTTACAAACGAGTGTTTGTGCTCGCAATGCTCTGTTCTGCCGTACTTCATCCGGAGCTCAGAAAGGAATCCTTTGAATTCTTTCGGTAGTGGCCACTCATCAACAATATCTCTTGCTCCAGCAATGTTATGCGTTAAGCTGGAAATGAACACTCTCAAAATCTGATTTTAATAAGTGGACAAAGAGCATTTACCAGTAGACTGGAAAATCAGAGAATGCACTTTTAAGTGAGGGAAAACGGTAACGTGAAAACGATTTGTGCTCAAGCGGGCAAAAAGGGACAAGCACCAGCCGGTAAGAGCTGCAACTGTGACTGCTACTTACCAGAGGCCGGATTCGTGAAAGACTAACCCACGGGTACAAGGGATAGAGGTACCCAGGAAGAAGCCTGCGTCTGCCTGCGTCTCTGTCTGTTACCCATCTTACCTCTACCCCTTATACCTCGCCTCGCATACCCGCGGGTTTAATTGTTGATGAATCCGGCCTCAGTTTTCCCGTGGGCTCTCTTTAAAATTGTCATCCGTTTCCGCTTTTGGTACCTGCGGAAGCACAGGAATGTAATTGAATCTGGGTAAACATCCCCATTCACAATTCAATTTTATTTTATTTCCTCGTATAGTGGAACTTCCATCACATTCATTTTAATTTCATTCTTACTTTTATATTCGATTACTTTTTATACTACATTTACCCTACTTTTAATAATTTTATTTTTGTACTGGCTTCATACTTTAGCTGGAGCGCGGCGCGGTAATAGACAACCCTTCGATATCGATCCATAGTTCGACTCAATCCATCTCAGCGGTTATGGTGACGCCGCGCGATGCGACAATTGTAAGCAATTTCTGAGTGTGTTCCAAACGGTACCATCACCGCAATAAACTAACTTAAAGATCTTGCTCGAACTCGCGTCCAGTTTTCCAACACTGTAGAGGTAGGAGAACAATCCCAAACCAACAACAAACGGTATCACCTCGCCGTTTTGGACTGTAGGAATGAAGTCGTGGTTAGAAAGCTGACGAAACAGGGTCTCGGATGCCTGCAAATTAGAATTATGGGAAATGGAGATATACGATACAAAAAATTGAGATAATCGTGTAACAAAGGGAATAAGGTTTTGTGACTTTGAAAATTTTAACCAAATGAAAGCAGCACTGAATGACGATGACGGAAACAACTTGCCAAATTAGTCAAATACAGCGCCAAAGCCGGCCAGCGACTACGCTTCTCGACCCATAATGAGAAGAAGCTTCCAAAAAGGCTGCTCAACAAGCCCATGGAAGTCGGTGTGAAAAACCGAATACGTGCCTGTAGAAAGAAAAGACGCAATATTAAACGAAAATGTCATCTTCAATTATTCTTTTTTTTAAATGAGTTACAGTATATAGCTTTGAAACCGCGGAATTTTTTATTGGGTGAGGCATGTACCTGCTTAAGGCATTATTCAGGTACAGGCATTATGATATATCACTACCTAAGTTCAGAAACTACTAAGGTGTCAACATGTTCTCCACAGCGTGCGTTAAAAACGTGCACAGCTTTGCAGCCATCGATTTCCGCAGATTTTTTTTTTGGGGCTAGAAGGCTCGAATGCGTATCTCCCTAGATTACTACATTAAAAAAATCCTCCTGCATTCTAAAGTCAGCCTTCAAATTTTATTGTCAAATTGCTCTGAAGTGGTTTGATCTCATATCAACGGAAACGGGATTGCGGTGACTGGACAGAAAGAAAGCCGTCTCTAAATCACCACTCGTGTCCAGAGAGCTGCATATTCCACCAATTTATGCCCAAGCCATCTCGCAGGTTTGTTCAGCCACACTGGAAAATGAGAACCACCTGATACAAAGGCTAAAGGCGTATTTATTCATAATCCGAAACCCGGATATGAGGCACAGCAGCGCCTCGAGCGACGCGCGCGAGTTCTACGGAAAGACTGTTAGCGAAACCTGCCTTTCAACCTCTTCCCTCCCAATTCTAGCTGTTTTCTAGACTTGAAGCAAGCAGTTAGCATACAGTTCTCACCTCAGTCGGCATAGGAAGAAGATGAATAATACTACATTACAAGATAGAAATATTGACGACCGAACAACATCTTTACAGTAGCGCTTCCAGTTGATCCTTCGAACATTGCCTTTCTTCGCCAAAAGCGACGTCACCTGAAATAATATCGTAAAAAGCAGCCAAAAGAATACAACGGGAAGCTCACCAGGTAAAAAGGTGCGTATGTCTTGAGGCAGAACAGAATACTATCAGGGAGGATGTCCTGAAAAAATCAAAATTGCATAACAACCTCCATAATTGAGGAGTTATTTCGTGCTAGAGACATTACTAGTAAGTATAATTTTTTGCACGAGGTGTATGGAAATTATTAATTTGCTAAATATGAAGCACAAAAAACATGATTTTTCTCGGTAACATGTGATAAAAGAGTGAATGTGCCTCTACATAAAGACCTTTGTGCAATCATTTTCTTGCACCGCAGGCGATCACTAAAAAGCCAACTACAAAGGTTATGGAACATTTGGAGGAAAAACTGATATCGCAGACCAAACTGTTCTCGAAGTATGTGGCACTATCTTAATGGGGATATGTAGTTAATACATTCCACGTTTGAAATACCAAGCGTTTTAGAGTCAGTGACTGCATAGGATCATCCTGCAGTTTAAGTGTGTGTTGCCTGACATTTTTACCATTTATTGGTCCCAGCTCTACTGCATAAGATATAACAGAAAATATAGTTTCGCGATGTAACAGGAAGCTATGATCAATAAAAAAGTCTTGTCTCTGCTAACCAGAATCGCTTGATTACAGTCTGGATTCCATGTATGAATAGTTTCGTAACAGTTTGCCATCAAAACTGGTAACCCAAGCGAGTAGGCGAGTTTGGATTGACCCGTCATAGCAGCCTTGTCGACTCGCACCCTAAATTTGTATTTTTTCAGGCGTAAACAGCAGTGTACTCACATCGTAGAAGACAAACGACGTGAAGAACAGCTAAAAATACAGGCTGGAATAATCAATTCATCAATCATCAATTCCTTGGGGCAGTGAAGAAATAAAGCTTGAAATGAGCTACGCATAAAAATCTTTGAGGTCAAATTGTTTTCAGGAAGGAAAGTAAAGATAATAACGAAACACATAAGCAAGTTAAACTGCGCTCCACAAACACTTCTGTCTGAAATGCGACTATGGGTGTATGGCACCCATCCTGTTTGTAGAGTTTCCTTCGAAAGTCCATTAGAAATTCCTCAAAAAAAAAACTTCTCTATACCTTCACCGTTTTTCAAATATTACACCAATGACTCTTCATTTCTGCAACGAAAACAAGACGTATCAGTGCTGATCGGAGAATGGGCACAGTGGTCAGTGTTACATAAGGGCAACGAACTATGTGATCTTCACTAATTGGGTCTACGCCTACAGGTGAATGCGTACTGTTTGTACATGGATGTGTTTCTTGCAAGTCAATATAATTTGTAGTAGAAAAAAGCACCCAGATTGCAGCCCAGAGTTCGATAAAATTGGAAGTTTTGTAATCGGAACTTCTAGATATCCGAGACCGCTGCGAAGAGAATCTGTCCGTCTGTCCGTCCTTCTCTCGAAGGACTTTCTTATACATCGCGCAGCAGCGTTCGGGTTCTGAAGACGTCTCGCCGATGTCACGCGACTGGTCTCCGGATTCAGAAGACGTGTCGCCGATGTCGCAAAACGGGCGCCGTGATTCAGAAGGCGCGCAACAACATGTATTCGGGTTCAGAAAACGTGTCGCCGAAGACGTGCAATTCAGGCTCAGAAAACGTGTCACTAACTTCGTGTCATGAGGGTGGAAGGACAAAGGGGGAAGAGTTAAGTGGGAAGAGGCAAGTAAGGAGGATTTCGAAGGGAGGACAGGAACCAGTAAGAAAGGACCATTAAGAGGGGGTGGGGGGAGGGGTTCAATAGTGAGAACAAGGAAAAAGACCCACGACGTGGGACCAGGAAGTGGGGATCAGCAAGGTGAACCAGCAAGAAGGGACTAGGCCTCCGGACCGGATTCAGCACGCGTTTCGCCGACGTTGAGGAATGAGAGTACCAGTAAGAGGGAGAGGGCCGTAAGGAGAATCTCGACCGGGACCGAACGGGGAACCTAAGGGGGGAGGTCAATAGGGGAAATAACGAAGGAAACCAGGAAGAGGAACCAAGAAGGGGTAAAATTAAGGAAAGGTAAGGGGGAATCAGTAAAGGGGTGGGGGTTGGGGTAACCAGACGTCCGAACCGAGTTCAGAAGGCGTACCGCAGACGTCGTGCCACAGACGACCGTGTTCGGACGACCTGTCGCCAGAGTTGTACCACAAGCGTCTGTGGTCAGAATATGTGTCTCCAAGGTTTGTTGGCGAAACCCCCACCAAGCGTTTGGCTGCCGCTAGATCACATAACGTTTGGTATAGGACAAACACAGATTCCACATTTTGCTTAACCTTCGAAATGACAATAAAAAAAACTGTAAACTAAATAGAGAGCTTCCGCGCTACAATTAAACTGACAGGAGGCAATACTACTTTTAGAGGAGTTTCTCGTAAGATACATGAATTGCGAAACCCCTTTTTTCAAACAAAATGTAGAATTAAATTAGAATATTTAAAAGTTGAAATAGCAGAGCTGTTAAGCGGTGTTAATGTAGGAACAAAGACTAGTCACGAAACTGACCTGCACCACGAAAACACGAAAGCAATTTCATGCACGAGAAAAACATTAAACAGGGGCAAATGCATGATTAAAGTTTCGTAAGAAAAAAGAAAACGAGATAATCCTGTACATTGAAACATGTCGACAAGGCAACAGTTTAAAAGGAAACGGATAAATTTAAAATGTGGTATTAGCGGGCATCTGTGTATATGTCCTACGTTATGGAGAAAAACCATTTTTAAAAAGATCAGGAAAACAAGTATTAAAATGCGAAAAGATGATAACAGAAAACATTTATTCAACAAAATCTTTATACACACAGAGCTTATATTTATAATAAAGTACCACAGCAAGTAGCAACAGTATAAAATTGAAATATAACAAAAATGTTACAAATTAAAATGTATCGCTTAAATAATACGGAGCAAGTGAGGACAGGAAATAACAAACCAAATGCATAGAGTGCCTCATTAGAGAAAAAGCGCTGTTTGACAAGGAGGAAAGGCGAAGCAGACTGAACATTCGACAGCCGTGAGGTACATCATGGCTTCTCTTGGCCACAGGCGTTTAGAAGACACTTCTGCCCTGAAGCTTCCTTCCTGATCATGAAATGTCACTGGCGAGCAGCATGAACTATAGGAGAAACATATCCTAACTATCTGTAGGAGAAACATTGCAGGTGGTTTTATTCACTCAGAATTCTAGGCCAAACCGATGAGGAAGCCATACTAAGTGCAGAAATCCACCCAATCTTTTCTTGAAAAAATCCTATAAAAAGACAGTCTCACTACCAGACAAGAACACATCGTGAAATGTCAAACGAGTACAGGGCGCAATACACACCTCATATTCTAAAAGATTTTTAGAATTTGAAGATTTACGCTCATCGAATTAGGCTATAACTCCTTGTAGCTAAAGCTAAAGATGAATGGTGTTTTATGATTTCTCAAACAGTTTGTACACTTTTAGAGACGTCTTGCTTTATGCACGAAAAATAAGGGTACAACTAATAGATGGCAAACGTGAAATGAATCCGTTCCTGCGAGTCTCCTGAGCTACTCTTATCTTATAATAAATAGTATTCAGTTTCGCAAAAAATAGGTGGAGGTATTATTATGAGGTTTTATTAGTAGCCCTAGTCGTTTTCAAATGTGACTCAACATCAAGGGTACCCGTTCCACATATACGTAAGCTCAACGAATATGCAAATTGTGAAAAAAGGATTGCTTCGAAGAAACCGCGTATTGAGCAAATCATAACACAAACGAACTTGCAATACTGATGTTATTCGAGACGAAAAGTTGGAGCCTTGCACATTCATGCTCAGCTGTTTCAGGTCCGAAAGCTCGTTCTGCTGACTGCTATCGTCGCAGTGGTACTGAGTGGTATGTCTTAATGTTTTCAACAGTCAAGGCCAACTTATGGACAAGTTAGTGTCTTATCCTTCCCGGGCAAGTCTGGTACCACATCAACAAGCCCGAAGGGATGAAAGTTCATCTGGGCGGGAAATATGAACCAGGAACGCTGAGTCGGGTGCTGCAGGCGACAGTCTTCTCCGACTGCGCTATCCCGCTCCTTGATCTTCTTTAGATCTTGTTTTCTATAACACATATTCTTTCCTTCTTTTTCAGATCAGCCTATTGGCTTAGGCGAAAGGCCCGCGTAAGCTTAATTTGCAACATGCATAAACAACAATACACATTTATCATACATACCTTATCGTAATCAGGATCAGGGGCTGCGATTAGTCACAAAGAAGTGGCACTGGTGAACTTCTGGAGCGACTTCTTGCTCTCAGCTTTTACCTCACTCGATTGCGCAGAGAATTAGCAGCATATCTCAGTTCTTTTTGCATTTTCAGGCACATGGAAAGTAGTGAGGGATCAACTGTTGCGATCACTCGACTACGGGTCCTGGTTCGGATTTCCCGCCCAGACCAACCTAGCCTTCTACCCCTACGGGGTCGATGAATTGTACCAGGTTTGTCTTGGAAATATAAAACACTGAATTGTTCATCAGCTGGCCAATACAATTTGCTGCATAGGCCAAATCTCAACGGTATTGCGTAGAAGCGGAATCCCAAAAGAGACTGACTAACGGCCTCCTTCATCCTTTTATTATTTATTTCAGTCTTAACAAGAAGATCTACGCTTCCTCAAACAATATCAAAATATCCTATATTATAAGTAATGTTGTTAAAAATGAACAAAAACAGTAGGAAAGGAGTAGGAAAAGCAGCAAGCAACTGCAATCTGGGGAGGCACGCCATATAAAAGACTAAAGCGCAGTTCGTTTCCGATTCTCGAGTAGAGTTTCATATCTGGACTTTCAGAAGTCCATTCCTCGGGCGGTAGTACATATATGTGAGCAAGAAAACATCAGTGTATCTAACAAGGGGATCAAACAATGTACAAGCCCTTGCTGCGCTTCTCCGATATTACGAAGAATGCGTGGCACACTACAAGACGCCTGAGTATAAGTAAAGCCGTTTAACAACCTTGTGACCACCTTAACAACTCTATAGATTCGACAGTGCAGAGGTTCAAGGAGAGTCGAACATGGCTACTGTTTGAGTATCATTCTACTAAAAACATGCCGTTGTTTCAGCGAAGACCTGCGGACCAAACGAGGAGTACACTGAATGCGGGACGCCATGCGAGCCGAAGTGCAATGAACCGATGCCAGACATCTGCACTCTGAACTGCATCGTGAACGTGTGTCAGTGCAAACCCGGCTTCAAGCGCGGACCGAAAGGATGCGTCGCCCCCGGACCAGGCTGTAAATAGTTCTCCACCTGCCCTTTCGTTGGAAGAAATGGCTGTCTTTTTACATTCTGAATCAATAAAGCCGAACGGTATTCTCTCATTGCATACAATGCTCCAGGGCACTCCTGGAGCATCGCAGCAAGCATCTAGGCAACCTTGCTTTGTCTGATTTATTTAGCGCACCTATTCAATCCTCCCACAAAAAGCGGAAAAATGCACAAAGGGTTGGCACTGCTGCAGGCAGGTCTTCCTTAGGATGCAAAATGATACAGAGGAGCTGGAAAAAAACGAATGATTTCGTAGGAGTCGTAAGTTGCGTAGTGAAAGTGAAAGGAAGAAGGTTCAAGTAGATACAGTGCGTATCATAATTGCCGGTCCACCCTAAAATTTATGTGTAACAAGCCTCATTCAAACATCTTAACCTGTTTGTTGAACTACTGAATACTTGTCTTCTAGAAAACCTCCTGTCCACATGTCTTGGAGAAATTTGGATCTCTTGTATTTTTTAACACTTATGGAAGCGCATCTTGACCTATCAATGTTGTAGCTCACTTAAAAACCAGACTAAAATGAAAGGCATTGAACAATGCTTTCTCCAAACATAGTGTTGGCAGTTTCGCATTTAGAGTTCTTAAAGGCATTGAACAATGCTTTCTTCAAACATAGTGTTGGCAGCTTCGCATTTTAAGTTCTTAAGTTATCAGACATTTCGGTAACAATCGCCTGCTAAAATTGTTAGTAGCAGCAAAGGAATTTCGAAGAATTTGACTTCATCTGGTACTACTAATTCTGCTGTAGGTTCTGAATCCTACGACTAAACTAACGATTGGGAATGCACATGGAAGCATTAGACCAGAAATCACTACAAATCACCATCAGTTATTTAATGCTGGACAACGTATTCTGCACTGGCTCACAACGGCCTTTGGTTGAAGAAGTCGTCTTCAGTCGGCAGATTATTTCTACAGAAGACTGACAAACGATAGAAAAGCAACTGCCAGGAAATCTTCGAAAGCGCTGCACCCGTCTTAGAAAAAGGCATACCGTTTTACGATTTCCACTTCTAAACTTCATCACAAACTGGAGCAAATTTCGTGATAATTACCCTATCGCCAAGAATCAAACAGCAGCGTGATGGTCAGATTGGCACAACGTGATTCGAATTAGGTCTTCTCAAGGATCTCCTTCTGTTGAACCATAGCAGCAGGGACGACTCAGAAGCGGTGTAACGAACATGATCCAGTCCGCATATTTCAACAGTTAGAGTTCGTCATCCACCTAGTGAAACGGGGTGACCTTAATAGAATACTTTTAAAAAAATGCTTATTCTGCTGCTTCCAATAGAGTCAAATAGCAGTCAACGCTAACTGCCAGTTTTCGAGCAACATATTTCTCAAATTCTCATCAGGTCTCCTAAATTATCACAAAATTTTGAATGTTTCTTCATTGCTGAAAACAGTTTTCTTCTGAAAACCTAGTTAAACTCTACCTCTCCTAAACATGAAAGCAGTTTGCATTTGCGACGCAAAAACCCGTCTTGACTCATGACAACTTTTGCAGAGTAAAGGTTTCCTCACAGAAATTTCAGCTGCTTTTACCTAGCAGAAAGAGGGGAATAAAACCATCGTTCATGCGCCTGAAAAGCATAGAACGAGGCCGATGGGCTGTCGCAGATACAAGGGTCGAAGTGTCCAACTGTGTTCCATCGTCTAAGAATATCTTCATTTTCCTGATTTTCAACAACAAGAACAAATCGCTCGTCCTATAACACTGTCGAGACTTAGCAAAGGGAGCTCTTTAAATGCGCTGCTCCTTACAGCACACAACCCGCAACAAACTTGAATTCGGTCAAAATATTCGGATAAATGGATGATTCGGATCGCGATATCTGAATCGAATATCCGAAAATGATTTACTCGGATCCCTTTATACCTTAGCCACACAGTATCTGCGCGTTTGATCCCCAAATCGATTAGATGTGCTAGATCACTACCAAAGACATTTTTTTAAATTCTGGGCGTCATGGAATAGGTAAGATGAAGTTCTAAATATGCAATTTCCATGTCAAATATTTTAAAGGAAGCTGTACGCTTTTAAAAGCGAACTGAGCATTATTGAGGACAAAGACAGATTCCCTCTTAATTAATCTAGATATTCTCTTAGATATTTGGTATATTTTGGCCTACAATGACTTGCGATGCCGAAGGACAAGTCAGCGTTCATAAATCTGATACCATTTCATCGACACCGGAGGTATTTTCTTAGAAGGGGCGCGTATAGCGCAGTCGGAGGAGGTACAGGCTGTCGCGTGCACCCGATACCAAGTTCTT
The DNA here is from genome assembly GCA_947396885.1 of Heligmosomoides polygyrus polygyrus. Classification (NCBI taxonomy): domain Eukaryota; kingdom Metazoa; phylum Nematoda; class Chromadorea; order Rhabditida; family Heligmosomidae; genus Heligmosomoides; species Heligmosomoides polygyrus. Next base: position 24,017,129 of record OX377206.1, read on the forward strand.
GGTTCGGATTTCCAGCCCAGGCCAACCAAGCGTTCCATCCCTCCGGGGTCGATGAAATGGTACCAGACCTGCCTGATAAGGATAAAACGCTGACATGTCCATCGGCTGGCCACTGCAAGCCATTGCACCGCCAAATTCGCATTCAAAATGATTTTAGAGAGTTGCCAAATTATCAAGAGAGGCGCAGGCTATTTAACCTTAAAAGCCTCCTTTATATACGCATTTTCAATGACTTAGTTTTGTGCTTTGAAGTTCTGAAAGGAGAATTTCGGCTTAGAGATCGCAAGTATTGTACGTTTCTGCCAACGCTGGATCATCGAAATGTCTATAGATTCAAACCTCCCAAATTACGCTAAATATCCCGAAATAATAAAAATGCGTCACACAAGCCTCACCTGCATTTCCGCACCCCTGTAACATTGTCTCTTCCTAGGCTACAACGTTTTACTTTAGTGTATTACTAGACCGTTTTACTGCCTACGCAGCCGAGACGATTTGAACCTGGAAGAGTTATTGCGCTCCGAACACGCCCGCGCGTGCAATTTGCAAGCGGTCTACCCCCTCGATTGAAAGGTTCAGTTCGATACGCATTGTTCAAACTCCAAAGGCTAGCTGGACAGCCTTAGAGCAATTCCTTAGCAGGGCGGTGAAACATTTATGATAGATCTCCCCAAACGCTCACTCTACCAGTTGTTGAACCCACTCGTTGGTAGGTTCATCTCTATACGCATTGCACACGGCGCACACTTAAGTCCGCCGGGACAGATTAGAGCAATTCCCGAATGGGGCGGCTAGAAATTTCTGATAAAATTCTCCAAACGGTTCGAAATAGTCTTGAAGGCTTTACATTTTGCAGTAAGGGAAGATAGAAGCGTAGTGGACATGCTTTCTCCCATTCGATTGTTAGGTACATTCTCCCACTCGATTGTCTTATATACATGGTGCACGGCGCACTCTCGGAGCATTCCAGGCATGACAGAGCACTGGCAACGTACGCCATGCTTGAGATACTCCGAAAACATGCACGTCCTGGGAAATAAGGTCCTCTAATTGCATGAGCCTAGTCCAGTCATTTTTTAGGCCACCCACGGCGAAAATGCGGTGTTCTGGTAAAGTTTTACACATGTTTGTGTAGATCTCGAGAAAACGAATCGAGCAATGCCACCAGTTTCTCAAACAACGTAAAATTAAAGGAGTTATGAGCAAGCGTCGGTTTGCGACGGATTTTTTTTTGTCGCAAACCGTCCTTTTGACCGCGCGACGCGGGGGGTATTGTAGTGGACATGCCAACGATGGGTCATCGAAATATCTATAGATTCCATTGTCCCAAAATAAAGAGAAAGAATCCTGGAAAAGTCTTAAACTCCAATTCCTTTCGTGGTATTCGATAGTTACAGATATTACCTCCTAGTCTCTTATAAGCACCAAATGTGGATATTTTTAAAAGGAGGTTTAAGAAAATTGATTTGTTTGCAACTCTGCACATTATTGACATCACCTAGAGACAGCGTTTGGGTCTCGATTTTACTTATTTTAACACCTTGTTGTTTTTGTTTCAGTTTTATATTAACTCCTGCTTTTGTTTTACTGTTGTTTTCTTTACTAAATTGTGACCTTCGCTTAGCCTTAATATTTTTTCCTACGTTTTTCCTTGTTCTGTTCTCCACTTAAGTCTCCTAGGAATTTCCTCACTCTTTATATTCACGCGTTCCCCCAAACAGCAGTTATGTGGGAAATGATGAAGTCGACGGACCTACTAAGTTGGTATCTGGAGTCGTTCTCCTCGGACGACTTGCAGTGTTGGCGGGCCACTGCTCCTCTTCATTTAGTTTCCCACTGTTTCCCACTGTTCCGGCCAGTTCAGAACTGTTTCGTTGAATCACCATTGAGTTGTTGAGCAGATGTCTCGTCCACACTCTTAATTATCACGCGAAGCTTGAAGTTTTGATGTTGAGGTTTTCATCTCGTTTCGTTTCTCACATTGTTTTTTCCAAGTGTACTGTGTCCAGTTGTCTGTGCGCACAATTATGGTGCAAATAAATCATTAAATAAATAAATAAAAATCGCCTCCAAGATATCCAGTAGAACCAGAATGCGTGGCACATTACAAAAGGGATTTAGTAACGCCCATCCTTATTTTTTAAAACCTCTAGAGTTGATTTCTTATTTAAAACACTTCGTATAAAACAATTCATACTGAAAGAACAGAAAAGACCAAAAGCATTGGCGGGCTAGTGCCCGAAGCACACCTACAACGCATCTTAAAACCGGTGAGTTGGACCTCGAAGTTCTTTCCCATGCCTAGTTCTGGCACAGAAGCCGTGTCTATGTGAGTGTTCCACGACCATGCGCAATCTCGAAGCGGGCACCAGCCCGCTAAGTACCTTATATATTTCATATCATAGTAATTCGATGTTATGGGGAAATAACAGCCTCGATTTTCACTTCTAGAAATCAGCAAATTAGAGCGTGGAAGGACACAACCCGAATCGGACGTCTGCGACTGAAGCGATGTGGCCCCGTGTCATCGTTGACTGTGTTCGTCACGTATGCCCCAACATCCGACTACGACAACGAAAAGGTCGAAGCCTTCTACGTGGAGCTGGAGAAGTTCTATAAGGATGACCACACTTTCTACAAGGTGATCGTCGGCGACTTCAACGCCAAGATCGGGCCATGAAGGTCGCCGGAAGAACTTCACATCGGAACCCATGGTTTGGAGTGGAACGAGCAGGGTAAAAGGCTGCCTGAGTTTATCATGCTAACCAAGACCATCCATGGAAACTCACAGTTCCAGAAACCTCCCTCCCTACGATGGACCTGGGAATCCCCCGGTGGCCAATTCCACAACGTGGTCGACCACATCATCTTCAACCGCAAGTATTGTCTGACCGACATTTCTGTTGTCCCCAAGTTCTACACGGGATCGGACCACCGCCTCCTTCGCGCGAGGTTCCGCTTTTAGCGTCAAGGAGAGAAGGCCGCAAAGTTCAAGAAGAGGAGTCCAAGAACAACCATCTACACCTCTCTTGTCGGCCTTTGGGAAAATGCCGTCATGGACAACGTCGACGAGGAATACGACCGCTTCGTTCACCATCTAGGCGATAGTGCTAAGGGAGCCGATAGCTTGATGACCACCAAGAGACGCCTGTCTCCAGAAACTCTCGAGCTTATACGCCAGCGTGGAGCAGCACGAGCGTCAGGCAACTACTAACTTGCGAAGCTATGCAGAGCGGCGACAAATGAGGATCTTAAGGAAAGTAGAGCGGCTTGACTGAAGCTGCAGAGACAGGACTGAGCTCCGCAATGCCCGCTGGAACTTCGTCAACTCGACAAAAAACCAAGATGACCACTCTCTGACGGAACCGTCACCTCTTCCAGAAGGACCATGGAGAAAGTCGTCCACGACTTCTACTCCGATCTCTTCGAAAGCCACGTCCAGCTGCCCCCATGTCATCTGCCGCAGGATGGATACGTCGTTCCCTCTGTCTTCCCTTACGGGATCTGACACGCCATCTCGTCAACAGCACCCGGTCCAGACAGAATCAGACCCCAACACCTGAACAATTTCCCGCCAACGCTCATCAATACTTTGGCGTGTCTCTTCACGCGCTACCTGTCGGAGTGCAAGGTTCCATCAAAGTGGAAGACCAGCAGCACCATCTTGCTGTACAAGAAGGGAGACGTCCACGATATTGGCAACTATCGCCCGATCTGCCTGCTGTTCGTAGTCTACAAACTGTTCACTCGTGTGATCCTGAATAGGATTAGCAGAACGCTGGACGAAGGATAGCCATGCGAGCAAGCTGGATTTCTGAGAGGACTCACCACGATCGACCATATTCACATCGTCACAAAGCTCATTGAAGTGTCGCGAGAGTACAAGCTGCCGCTGTGCCTTACGTTCATCGACCTGAACAAGGCATTCGACTCCGTAGAAACTGAAGCGGTCATCGACGCCCTGCTCACTCAGGGGGTTTCTTCTCAGTACATCAGAGTCGTTCGAGAGCTGCACAGTGGATTTACGACCATGATCTCACCATTCTACAACGACGTCGTTATCGACATAAAGAGAAGGGTTCGCCGAGGGGATACCACCATCGAAAACGTCATGCACGAACTAATAGAACGGGAAGACATGGGAGTAAATGTCGACGGCCGGCAACTGCACCATCTTCGCTTCGCTGACGACATCGTGCTCATAACACCGAGCACCACTCAGGCGGAACGAATGCTGGCCGACTTCGATCGTGTGTGTGGAAACGTTGGACTGCAGCTGAATCTTACGAAGACGATGTTCATGAGGAACGGACAGGCTTCTGATGTCCCTTTCTCGCTCAACGGAACGAACATCTCCGAATGCTCCAGCTACGTGTGTCTGGGTCGCGAAGTCAAAGTCTTGGGGAGCTTTCAAGAGCTTCGAAGTAGTCGCGAAGAAGACGAAGAACGTCTGACTCGTGCCCACCTTTTCGACTCCACTGTTCTTCCTGCCCTCACATACGCCTCAGAGACCTGGGCTATCCGAAAGCAGGATGAACACGCGATTAGCGTGGCTCAGCGTGGAATCGAGAGGTGAGGGAAGGCCTCCGTAGTTCCGAGCTTCGCCGACGTACGGAGATCAGAGACGCTGTCGTGTGGGCGGGCCAAGTTGTCGAAAATTAGGTGGGCCGGCCACGTAATGCGTTTCGCAGACACACGCTGGACGAGAGCCGTTGCCGACTGGATTCCGCGGGATGTCAGGAGAACACCAGGACGCCCACCAACGCGTTGGTCGGACTTCTTCGTGAAAGCCCTGACCGACCGGTATGACGCTCTTCGTGTCCCTCAAGCGAGGAAAATCCATTGGAGCACTCTGGCACGTGACAGGGACGAATGGAGACGCCGCTGGCTCCCGCTCGAGCAAGTCGATGATTAACGGGACGACATATGATACAGGTCACTGTATTTCTACAGTAAGCCAAAGTTGTTCGTTTACGAACTTTAAAAGAAGCTTTAAAACATTCTTAGACATATAAAAAGAACCTTTATAAAAACTTAGAAACTGTATCTTTTCAGAAGTCGAGCAATACAATTTTAAATAAACCTAAAGAAAATCTTTAAATCAAAAACTTCAAGCATTAATTTTTTGAAGTACGTCTTTCCATTCGATATACGACCGGTTTTGTCTCGAAAGTGCGCTGTTTGCTTAAAGAAGTTCGTGTTTAACGTGGGAATGGAGACTACCGCACCACATGGCCCCATTTATTGAATGACTTTGCTCACGGATAACTCAGACATAGGAATTGCTTCTACTAGCTGTTAACAACGTATATGAAGAATGTTTCTGAACATTTGAAAGAAAACGAAGTAAGGAGTGTCCAGGCGGAAAGGAACAACCCACCATTAGTAATGGCACGAACTGTACTACGCAGCAAATTTTTAGCAAAACGCCGTATCGCGTTTCATAACATCACACACGAACTCGGAACGATCGCAAGAGTATGGCCTTTGTTATACCACCGCTCACCCCGAGCGAAGACTAATGATATGCCTACATATCGATTGCGCAGAGCGGGCAATCGATATGGGGCTTATCATTAGTCTTCGCTCGGGGTGAGCGGTGGTATAACAAAGGCCTATCAGGATAGGTTGTCCGTCAAGAATTGGACGAGTTGTCTCATAATGCCCAGGCAGCCGTTGTGGGATTACTTGCTCTGTCGAGCTGACAGAGCAGCGCTCGGTGGTGAGGCCCTGGGTAGTCTTTTTAGTTTTTCTTTATATTTTTCTAGGTTGAGCCGTTTTATCGTGCTCATTTTGTGCCTCTTTCGTATACCAGTCTTTCTTGTACTCGACGTGCACATTTTTTTCTTTTTCCGCCGTCCTCCGTGTTTCTTGGGCTTGTAGTTTCTTCAGCAGCTCAACGTTTCTGGACGAGCTTTTTTCTTGTGTCTTTCGTTCTCTACATTTTTCTTAATGTTTTCGATTATTTTTGTACCGCATATCGGTGTTATTATGCTTTCACGACTCCAGAGATCGAGGACAGGTCGGACAAAAATTTCGCCCAAACATTGCCCATGGTGCTTTTTTTGGTGCTGATCACGAATCTGACATCCGTTTTTCGTGTTAAGCTGGAGTACTGTAGGTTATGATAGGTGCGAGTGACAAAGGTCATGGTCACCTAGGCGCCCTTGGTCACCCGTACCTACCGTAACCTACTGTAATCTGCTGAAATTTCGCAAATTTCATTTTAAAAACGGATGTCAGATTCGTGGAAAAAAATGTAGGCCACTACCAACTGGTATTTTCAATACGAAGTCAGATCCATGAACACAGACAGGACAATGCACTTTATGTCCTAATCGTCCGCAAACTTCCCGATGCAGCTCACAAATGTTGTATCTTCTAATATTTTCTGTGTTATTTATTTTCATTTCGTTAATGTAGTAGCTTTCTATGGAAGTTAGTTCAGTATATGGCAACACTGAACACATTCAGTTTTTATGAAACCGTTCATGAGCGGCCACCACCAATTAGAATTCTTTGTTGTTGAGTAACGCGGAAAAACGGCGAAGAAGCAAAATATACGGCTAGCTTATGAAACACGGATATACGAAAAAACGAAATGAATACGATGGAGCGACCTATGCTGAAAAAACATAAGGAAAACTAAAGATTCCATCGGGGTCTCATACTTGGCTCATCTTATCGATTGGCGAGCGAACGGCGCAAGTGGTCCCTCAACGACTGCCTGGATACTGTGATACAGCTCGTCGTTACCCTTGCCCATTTTGTCGCGAGTCACACCCAATCTCACCGAGTTGATCGCGAAGCTTCGACTTGTCTTCCGATTCTATCTCACCACGTGTTACTTTATCTAGTCCAGCGATAATGATATTGGACATTGCAGGGAATCGTCACGATGTCCGACCGTCAAGGCAATGCGAGCAGTCGCGATGAAGAACGCGATCCCGGTAACCAACAAAACGACGAGCGACGAGAACAAGAAAGAGCGGCCGCGAATGTGCAGCGATTGGAAATACCAGCTGAAAGAGCAGCGGTGCAGCAGCTCCTAAGGATTTTTGACAACTACCTGAATGTGACCGACTTTTGGAATGCCGTGAGTTTTCTCCATTTTCAGAAAGCAGCATCGCCGCGTTTGAGTCGAAAGCTAAAATGCTCTAGTTGATCCGTCTAACTCTTCTCCTGGCGATATCGTATGTATCTTGGCTGTGTCATATGTATTCATAGGCCCCCTTGGAAGAAACTACCCTTCCTTACGCAAAATCAACAACTACTAATCGGCTTCTAATAGGTTGGCAACCACTCATCCCAGGGACCTTCGACTTTTTTGGTACACTACATATTCAACCACTCCCCTCCCCCCCCCCCCCCCCCTCCTTCCCCGATCAGACTTTAACCCACTACTCACTTGATCGTGCTACAAACCGATTCGTTATTCCAACATGATCTTCTTCCAGTTTGCAATCGATTAGTATTGCGTAGTATAGGCATTTCATTTCCTACATAACATAATTGTAGGTAAGTTTCCAGTCAAAACTAGTTCACTGGATTAAGCGTTGCGAAAGTTTGATAATTTCAGAGAAAACCTGATGAAAGGTCAGATTACTAATGATAATTTTAAAAATATCCGATTCGAACAGCCGCCATCAGAGACGACCTCTTTGAGCGAGCCCATTTTTTCCGGGATTCCATTGTAATCATTCGAACTTACTAAACAGATCTTGAACTCTAAAAGTTGAAATGAGCTTACTGCAGAGTATTCTCTACTCCCTACTCAGTGGCTAAAAGCGGGATGAAGCAAGAAATTCGTAGGTTTTGCGAAAGTACTGTACCCTCTCGTTATATCGCCTCCGGATAAGACGCGACTCTCCACATAACGTAGCTTTTCTCTGGTCCCGGCCAGCTTACATTGACGCCAATACAAACCAACTCCCCTTAAGACGCGTCGGATACAGCGCTACTCCCGTTATAGCGTGGATCTGAGGGTAGCTCTCCATTCAAAACGACTCCCGTTACAACGCGACCACGACTCAGTTCCGGTTCCACTCTAAAAATTAAGACGAGCAAGATGCTGACCGCGTCTGTGATTAGGCCTACCTTTCGATTGCTTCGTTCGCAGTCACGACCAGCATCCGGGTTACAACATGGTGAGAGGTCACCTTATAAAAAGTGTCACTAATACGAAAATAAAATGATGACGCATATTAAAGAAAACAAACAATGCTATAGCTCTGTTTTGTGCTCTCCTCCGCTGACGCGGAGGGGAGCACAGATTTGGGCAGGGGAAGCCACCCCAGGGTGTGGCTCTGGTAACGCACCCGTGTTAAAATTGCCTACATCTTGGGAGTTCCCTTCCGCGCCGAATTCAGAAGCAGATAAATCGCAAAACAGAACTCGAAAAGAGAAGATAACACTGCATTCGCATCCGCTGTATGTAGCTAGTCGCCACGACTGCACGCCATGGCATGCTATGGTGACCCCCTCCAACTACCTTAGCGCCGATTTCCTCTATTGGGAACGAGAGAAGATGTGGAGACAAACTCCGACTATTCAAAAAACAATGCCCTGCACTTATGTTTTAAGTCTAAATCAGCTAGTATAGATGGTGAGTACCGCTACAGGATGCTTTGTTCCTGTAACATAGCAGCAACAGAACTTTCGCCCCATGCGGAACTTATGGCTGTACCCTCGGCTTCGCAAGTAGGCCAACAGCAGCAATACTGCTTTATCATACGCAACGTCACAGTACCATGGGAGAGTGTTGATAAGCCATTTTCAACGAGAATATCTTGGATGTGGCGCGTGATTTAAGAACGCTGATAGCGTAGTGGTTTAAAACCCGCACGCACCTGCCCGCAGGCTGGGAGTGGGAGTGCGGGTTCGATTCCCACCTGGCGCGATAGTTTTGATCACAACGAAAGAACTTGCAACATTGGGTTCTACAATTGTAGTGTTGATCACGTCTAACTGTCCTGGTACTCGTTTACTCCTCACACACATTTGGCATACTTACGCATATAACAGAGAGTATCTCTGTAGACAGGGCAGGGCTTCATAAATAATCTAAAATTGCTCTTCGCCTTCACGCTCTCATCATAGTCACATATTTCATCACTATAGACATATTTAGTTATTATATGTGATTTTAGATAAATCTGTGCGTGGTGTAAAAAGGTCAACTCCGGTTAGGACGCAACTCCCGTTAGGATTTTCTCCGGTCCCCTCAAACGCGTTATAACGGGAAGGGATTGTATGTTAGAATATGTGAAGTGGTGTGGAGAACGGTACGAGCAACTCTGAGTGACTTAGTACGGGAACCCGACACGCTCTTCTTTCCAGTGGGTTGTGTCTTCAGAATTGAGTTGTGCCGCGAAACAGTTCGTAGCGGAACGTGCAATGTACATACTTATGCTGTCCTTCGATTATAGAATCAACGTCCGAGTCGTGAGTTTTCAGGTCAATACGGTGCAAACCTTTGTTCTTAGAGAGCACGAGGGAGAAAATCTCACTGACAATCAGTTGAGGCAGTTGGTCATGGAGCGGCTTGTGGAGCTTGTCCCGGAGCAGCGTTGGAACCAACTCCATGCTGATATCGTTGTGTACGTCCGTTTGCTCCGCCACGGAGCTAGCAACGGAGCGCTTCGTCCCTATCCATAGTGTTTCATTGCTCGTATGTTCCCGGTGTTGTTCAATTATTGATTACCGTCTCATAGTTTGCTGCTGTTTTGTTGCTTCGATCTAGCCTAGAGGTGAGGAGGTGGGTCACCGCCGGAAAGCAGAGCGGGTCAAACACACTGTATGATATCTTGCAGATATGAAACTACAGAGTAGAACACAATTGTGTACTTGCATAGGTTAGTTTGGAGTGCTGAATGATTACTTTCATTGTTAGTAACATACTGTGCCACACAACATTTTAGATGGACGCCTTTTTTCAGCAGGGCCTGAAGTTTCGACTTTCCGCCGTCCTCAGAGGCTCCACCACCAAGCCTGTTATGTTCGCCCTGTGCTTGATGACCAGTAAGGACGAACCTCGGCCCTTGACGGTAGACCTAGGTCTGAAGCCGACGAAATGTCGAAATGTCTGCGAATGAAGGCGTCTAGCTTAAACCTCGTGTGCCACAATGTATTGCGAGCAATAATAGCCTCAATGCCGAAGTTTCTAGAAGAGAGAAGGTGGGAGTTTAGTTTCTTTATTTCTTACCGCAGTTTTCGAACAAAGAGAGTGGCCCTCCTCCCCACTAGGATAGAAGCGTTCTTTCATTTATGGTAATTCTCTCTTACTGTTTACTTCCTAATTGTTTTTGTTCTGCTAAATAAATCTTTCTTTTTTATGTCATGTCATTGCGTAAAACGTAAAACGCGTTCCGATGTTACCCACATTCACATCTTATGAGAACGTACGAGCTTTTACATCTTTCTTCAGTGTAGCAACGGCACTTCTCAGATGATCAGACGTCCCATTCATCTCAACAAAGTGAAAACGAGAGCTGTCCCTGGCGGTAGACTCGAACGCTTACCTGAGGAAGGGGATTAGGATGGTAGCCCAGCTAAGTAATCGATTCGAGCACAGAATGACATGTAGGAGCCAGTCACTACTCATGGAAATTAGACCTGCTTTTGCTCTTCTGTTGTATAGGCACCTGTCTTCGTTTTTCATTCCGTTGCCGTTATCGGACCAGATGGAACCCGATCCCACCCCGCTAGGAAAGCGCCCACAGTTCTTTGTTACACTCGAATTACTCTGGCTGATCTTACCCGTGATTATAAGAGCTGACTGTCTGCCGACGGCTTCATTTGTTCTCAACCAGATGATGTCAGGCGTCTGGCGGGTAGGTGTATGAGGACAACCGTATAACCGAAGTGGACGAGGACAACGGGAGAACGCGGAATGAGGCGGCTCTGCGGTGCTAGGAAAGGAAAGATACGGTGGGACTCAGAGCTCTCCAAGTATACGTTGTTCCTCGGATTTACCTGCTTGCGAGACCAATGTTCGTTTAGTCGCATCTAAAGCGACAGAAGTAGCGACGAGTTTTCGGGGGCGGGCTTGGACGAGTTTTTGCACCGTATGCAAGCGGTCGTCGCGGGGCCCAACAAGTGCTCTAATCAATCACCGAGGATTGGACGAACGCTTACCGGGAGGGCGCTATTCGGTATCGTCGGCTCCGACGCGCTCGCTGGGCGCCTAACAAGGGAGGCCCATCAACCTCCCCCAAAGATTCTCAACGAGACGTATATGGTTTTGTAGAGCATCAATCGAGGATCGCAGGACTGTGTTTCGTTGTCATGGGCCAAAAATGGCAAAAAATCGCAGGGCGGGCTGGTAAGGCAAAATTGACACCTGGGATGGCCCTGTCGTGCTCTGAACTTAACTTACAAAAGTTTTGGGGCTCAAATTAAAGTTTGATTATAGTAATACGATAATTTTCTACGCTTCCTAGACGAAGCCGCAGTGTGCATTCAACGGATTAATTCCCAACGGCGTCGGCAGGGATGGTCGAGTGGATAGTGAGGCGGACTTACGGGAGAGGGATCAAGGGTTCGGTTCTGATGCGTCTATGCGATTTGCTCTGTGGAATGATCCCGCTTTTGCAAATGAAGAGTACATTTTGGCTGCTGTAGGTTATCGCATTATTGGCTAGTGGTGAATACGGGTGACGAAGTCATGACTACAGATTTTGTACAAATTTCGCCATTGGGAATTATTTAAGCTGCTGACCACGGATCGATCTTTTTCTAAATTATCACTTTCCTTGCACTACTTTCCATCGAAGGTTAAAGGTTGGAAAATAAGTGTGACCACACTGGAGAAGAAAACGATCCTGCTAACGTAGACAGCTTTATTCACCCATATCCACCTAGCCTGCCGTAATCGACCCAAAATTTAAAAATAGGTATCATATTCGTGATCAGCACCCAAAATGACCGTCGTGGGCGATGTTTTGGCGAAATTTTCTCCCTCGTCCCCTCCTCGACCCCTGGCGTCGTGAAGAGCAGCAGTGCCGGTTATTCTGCGTACACCCCGTTACATGCACATACCGATCGTAACCTTCTGTCATCCATCGTTTCACCAAAACCGTTGCCATATTGGTGATCTGCATCCCAAATAACCCTAAATGAATTTCGCACGACATTTTTTTTCGACCTCTAGAGTCGAGGGAGTGAGCGCAAGGGCTCCTATCTGCAATGCCTCCGATCCATCTTCCGTAAGTGTATATGAGAGTGATGAGGAAAAAATACACAGCAAGGCGTCCAATCACACGATTTGGATAAAGTATGCTGCTTGGTAACAGTTAGCTAAAATAGTGAAAGTTTCGAAAACAATAAAAAATAAAAGAAGAATAAAAAAGATCCATAAAGAAATCAGAAAAACGATAAGCAGTCTTGGTGATGGGTCAAATCAATAGTTGTCGATTGTGTTCACAAATGAGCTGACAGCGAGAAACATTTCCAGAACTGATTGAGAACATTCCAAAGAGGTCGGAATCGAAACCTCGACCTCCCTCCTGCAAGTCCGCCTCGCTATCCACTCGGTCATCCAATCGCTGCCGACACCGTTGCGAATGAATCACCTGAATGCACTCTGCAGCTTCGTTCAAGAAGCGTAGGAATTTATAGTATTACCATAATCTAACTTCTATTTGAGCTCCGAACGTTTTGTATGTTAACTTCAGAGCACGACAGGGCCATTTAAGGTGTCACTTTTGCCTAATCAGCCCGCCCTAAAGTGACACCGTTTTTTGCCATTTTCGGACCACACACGAAACACAGTTATGTGATCCTCCTCCAATGCTCTACAAAACCATATAGGTCTCGTCGAGAATCTTTGGGCGAAGTTCAAGGACCTCCCTTGTAAAGGGTCGTTTAATGTGTTCGCGACGCGCGACGCGATGTTATGATAGGCTCCCTTATCGATCTCTCGACGCGATCAATCGATTTCGCAAGCATTCGTCGCATCGCGTCGCGCATCGCGGGCACACTAAACGACCCTTAAATCTCGTCGAGCTGAGCTATTCATGACATGATCAAGGGTGAGCATGCACGTCCCTTTCAGGTAGCAGCAGCAGAACGTGGAGCTCCAATAAGTAGGGTATTTATTTATTTGTTTATTTATTTGCACCAAAATTGTGCGCTAAAACAGTTAATGAAACACAGTGGACACGATGTAACGAAAATCGAGAATCACTAAATAAAGTAAAGTGAAACCTCAACAGATCAACCAAATGCTTCACCTTTAACTATCAGATGAGAACAACCCTCAATCAAGAGGAAAAAGCAGTCTCAGAAATCAAATGAAATTAGCTTTCAAATATGCGGGTCTGGGGTAGAGGAACTTGATGAAGACGAGCAGTGGCCGGCCAACACTGCAAGTCGCTAGAAACGGCTCCGGATACCAGCTTAGTAGGTCCGCTGCCTCCATCAGTGCCCATTTGACGGTTGTGTGGGAAGGAGAAGGTAACATTAAATTTTTTGATGAACTAGAACAAAAACAATGACAATGTGTCAGGAAAAGCAGAGCCAGGCAAAAACGTAATCAGATACAGAGACGTAGGAGACAAGCAACATAGCAAAACATTACATAGCGAGAGTTACTACTAAATAGGAATAAACGCAAAAATTCAAACTCCTCTACTAAGGTAGGAACGCAAACTTAGTTAGAAGCAGGAAAAAAAAGAAATCTCCAAAAAAAGCAAAAAAGAAAAAATAGAAATCTCCGAAAAAAAAACAAAAAAACGTGAACAAAAAGAAATGCAAAAAAGGGTTGTGCTTAAGTTATGTCGACAATGTGCAAAACTGAAAGCAAGTCAACGGTTTTCAAGTTTCTACGACAAATACTAACATTCGGAGCTTCTAGACTTGCAGGTAACATTTGTAGCCCTGAAAGAAAATGGAATTGAAGACTTTTTCACGATTTTTCTTCTCGATTCTAGGATTGCGAAAACAGCAAGGATTTCAATGGTCCAAGGTTGGCAAAAATACCCAGTACTTGCTCGCTCTGAGGATTGATTCCCCTTTTAGTACCTTAAAACAGAAGACGAGATCATTAAAAATGCACCTGTAAAATAGGTTTTTAAGTTTAAAAAACATAAGTCTTTCCTTATAACTAGGAATCGTACCAGAATCAGTGGAGGACCGTATGCATATGTTAAACAAAATTTTTGTAAACGTTTTTTGCACCTTTTCAAGCTTGGATTGGATTTTTTTGTGAATGGACTCCAAACCTGGCAGCAATATTCCAATAGTAATACGACATATGATTTGTATAAGTTATCCAGGATTGAGCTTTCAGCGTTTTTAATATTTCTAAAAATCAAAAACAGAGTGGAAAAAGCTTTTCGTACGGTGGCATCTATATGACTTCCAAAATTTAACTTACGATCAATGAAAACTCCTAAATCACGAATCTCAGATACAGAGCTGAGGGCATGGTTATTGAGATTGTACTCAACATTCTCTGAAATACCAATATGGAAAACAGAGGTTTTTGAAATATTCACAGGTGTTTGCCAAGCATCAGCCCAATCCATCATAATATTGACAGTTTGAGATAAAGCTTGACATACCTGATCCTTGTTGGCACCGTTGTATGCATCGTATATTTCTATGTCGTCAGCATACATTTGTACCTTGACTAGGTTACTAACTGCTAATCGTGAAGGAAGATCGCACGTGTATGCAAGAAACAGCACCGATGAAAGCACGCTTCCCTGGAGCACTCCGCTTTTGTAATCTAAGCATCTTGAAAAGGAATTCCTAACTTTAACGCGGATATGCCTTCAACTCAAATACGAGTGAATCCATCTCAAAAGAAAGCCTTGAATACCAAGTTGGTGGAGCTTGATGAGAAGTTTCTCGTGGCAAGCCCTATCAAAAGCTTTGGACAAGTCAAAGTAAATGACATCAACCGAGTTTCCGTTATTAATAGCAAAATTCCAATCAAAGACAGAATCTGCAAGCTGAGTGGTTGTAGAAGCACCTATTATAAAACCGTGCTGCTCAGGAGGAATTAATCTGTTTCTCGACAGATGAGCTACTATTTTATCTCGCACAAGTTTTTTCTAATATTTTAATTGGTGTAGGTGTTATACTTGTAGGCCGGAAGTAGGAAAGGAAAACGGGATTCGGTTTTTTCGGAATAGCCGTGATAATGAACTCCTTCCAGATTTCGGGGAGTTCGCTATACATCAAGGAAATGTTAAAAATCATTGAAAGGGGCCTGTGCAGTGAATGTGCAAATTTTTGATACACTATTTGCGGAATCCCATCAAAAGTTGCTGATGTAAAACTTTTCAGCTGCTTTATAATTCTTTACACCTCAGTGGGCTGTATCACAAATTCATATACTCCGCCTACGTCGGATTTCTCAGCCGTTTCTGTTTGCTTGAGCAAGCTACTCAATTCATTTGACATCTCTTCTGGTGTTGAAGTGAAAACGGAAGCGAATCAGCATGCAAGTGCTTCAGCCTTTTGGTGATCGTCTTTGTAAAGAACACCAGCGTCGTCTTTTAGGACAGGCAACTGTGTGACCTTTCAACTTAAATCGCATTGAGGAATACAGAGCCTTCTTATTACGTGATTGTGAAGAACATTTTTCACTGTATGCAGCAAATCTACTCAACTGATGATCCAGTTCTTGACACACCTTCTTGTATTGTGGATGTGTAAGAGAATTTTTTACTGAGTTAAAGAGACGTGTTTTTTGAGCCATCAGATTGGATAGGTGCATCGGATAATGTTTTACTAGGGATTTTGCTGATTGGAATGGTACATACCTTGATAAGCCAGAGCATACAACGCGGCAGAACCTTTTATACAAGTCGTCAATGTTTTTGTAACCTTGAAAGACTGTCCACCAATCCACAGAACCGGAATAATTTGCTAAACCCGTATAGTTTGCCTTGATAAAGTTCGGAAGTGGTAAATCCCGCTGCTTCAGCTTCGGTATATGAACTTCAAAGGCCACTACGTTGTGATCAGCTGTTGCACAAGGAGGAAGTACAGAAATGTTGCTCAGGATAGGGGCTGAAGTTAGGATTATGTCAAGAATTTCATCATTTCGGGTATGTCTGTTTACTTGTTGGGTCAGGCTACAACATTCAAAGAATTCCGTGAACTTTGCCAAATTTTGCCTCTTAGGAACTGCACCATGAACCCAATCAATATCAAGATTGAAGTCACCCAATACTATTAAGCGATTGTTCGAAAGACACAGTTCCACTAATGAATCTATGAGAGCATCGTCTTCGTGCGTGCTTGAATTTGGAGGTCAGTACACGAGAACCATTTTAAATGCCACCGAATACGAGGCATCAAAGACATCAAGACAAAGAATATCAGAATGCAGGTCTGTAGGGCTGGTAACAGCTGTTAAACTAACCGCATTTTTAGCCAGGCAACAAATACCCCACCATTGCGATTCGTGCGATCACTTCTAAAGAGCTTGTACGGGAAATTAGAAAAGATTTCCGAGTCTAAAATTTTGCTGGAGAGCCATGTTTCTGTTATAAACAACAAGTCGGGTTCATAGTGAGACAGGAAGAGATGAAGGTGATGTATATTATTCACAAGGCTACGAGAATTGAAGAGGAAGCACTTCATGGACGTGGGAGGTACACCGTGTCCAGTTAGGCGTTTCCCTGTGCCCTTCGCTTGGGAAGGTCTTCGACCCGCCTTAACTCTCCACGGTATACCACCAAAATGCGATCGTTTCCTGATTTAACTGATATTCTTGCTGCCGTTCCTCAGAATTCATGCTACGGCGGACTCTAACCTTGCTGAAGGTGGTAGAGTCTCGAAGCCTCCAAGAATTTTTAAGGCAGTAGCCCAATGTGACTTCGATTGCAATACCACCTTCACCTTGCGGATATGACCGCGTATATGCCGACCCATGCGATAGACCTTAATGGACGACACTCGAGATCTAGTATATCAAACACCTCACTTGCTTTCGCCTCGAGATCCTTCTGTTTCGCTGAAGGAGGAAGGTCCGGGGCAGCTTCAGGGAGCCACTCAATAACGATGCTTCGTTCCTTTTTCTCCATCTCTATTCGTTCTGACATCTCCTGTGGAAGTTTGGAGATTAGTGCATACATCATCTGCTCGATGATAGGATCTTTGTTTCACATCAGAACTGCGTTTATAAGTTCGCTTACTGAGAACTTAAAAACGTCTTCTACAGCAGAGCAACTCACGGTGCTGATAACTTGCTCTTGACTATTAACACAGACTTTTGCTGAGGTCTCAGTAACCTTCTTGCTGGACTTAGCTCTCTGAGACATGTCGACCTATTGACAGCAGAGATGAATCAATTAAACGCACCGACAACCAAACTACGGCCAGCAAGACTAATGGAGGAGTAGCCCTAGAGTTAGTAAAATAACGCAACCAAACACGTATTAAGTAGCTTAAAAAACGAGACTGCTATAAAAAACATAAATAAGAATTAATACAGCAGGGAAATACTTAGCTCGGGAAACGCGGACGATACGCCGCCACTCACGGTGGTGAAGTGTCGAGGAATGATTAGAAATAGCTGCTCCTTGCCTAAGCGTTTACTACAAAACGCTTCAAACGCTATTTCGGAGCGCAAAAGACCCAGTAGTCCACTGTTATTTATAGAACTAGGCTACCTGGTTCTCAGCTCAGTTGCTCTTGATTCATTAATTTATTTATTTATTACATGCGATACCACATGTGGGAAGAAACAACAACAACAACAACACGTATAAAAACAATCAGCGTAAAACCGTAGATCATAATCAGGCAAATTTTGAAAACGCATTAAACAACATAGTGGTTAAGAGAAGAACAGAAACGGTCGACAACAACTAGATGTCGTTTTTTTTGGGTGCAGGGATAGAAGTTTTTTGAATTTTGCTAAACTACTAGGAACTTGCACCTTTTTGCTCAGTCTGGAGTACTTCGATCTCGCTCTGAAAGCGAAAAAATGACGCCTAAGTGTTGTTCGTGGTTGCTTAAAGACCAATTTTCGCTCTAGTGCCCGCGTACATGAACATGTTAATGTGAAGAATTTATGAGGATTTAACCCTACTAACGTTTGAATTACATTATACATCATGATGAGATCGTTTTTTTTCCTTCTTAGGTAGAGACTATCAAGATTTAACATTTCGTTTCTAATAATTCCGCGAGCAATGCTGCTGTATGCGAACCCAAGGGCACGAATGAGCAGCTTCCTGGTGAAACTATTCTGGACTTTCTCTAGCCTGTCGATTTTGGACTTCTTTCGCGGACAGAATACACACGTGCCGTTGGGCGTTTATAAATTCCGTATGACTTCATGAGAAGAGAAGGATTTCTAGAACTGAGGGACTTGAATAAGCGAAACAGTCTTTGTCCAGCTTTGCTAGAAATGTTCTTACAGTGTTCTTCAAAGCTAAACTTTGAGTCAAGAAGAAAGCCAAGGTCGCTAACACTATTAACATTTACCAGAGCAGTATTGTTGACCTCATACGGGTGTCTGAGATAGGAGGATCCCAGGTGGAGCACTTTCGTTTTATCAACATATAAGGGTAACTTCCACAATTTTGACCATTGAGCAACCTCGTCCATGGCAGCTTGAACACTAATCGTCTCATCTTCATTCTGCAAGCAATTAAAGATCCTAACATCGTCCGCAAAGATCTTACAAGTAGCTCCGAAGCGTTCAATTTTTTGTGGTAAATCATTTACGTAGATAATAAACAACAAAGGTGATAACACTGCACCCTGAGAAACACCACTAGGTGCTGCTCCTACACTAAATAGACTACCGTGTACTCGAACGTGAAAGCACAATGTCGGAGAAAGCTTTTGATCCAAGCAATTATTCGGGAATGGATGGTGGCGATGTCCGTTCCTCCACGTGGTGCCACTGGAAACTGCCCGCTCTGCGAGCTAAGCCGAACACGGACATTCGATTGCAGGCGACAGGCCCTTGTGACAGGCCGGCCTACGAACACCCATGTCACATCACATGGTTCATGACATTGCAAGTTTTTCGTGATAGTGCTACGGCGTCCGCGGGAGCCGACGCGCACTCGCAGAGCCCGGCGAGTGTGAGATGAATGCGAGGGTCCCTGATGCGAGGACGGCATCGGGGGGCAACTGAGCTAGTCCGAAAGTGCCGTAACGTAAGCAGGACCCGCGTGGCAACGCTGAATGTGGGTACGTTGACGGGCCGCTCGTGCGAGTTGGTTGAAGCACTGGAGCGTAGAAGAGTTGATTTCTGTGCGGTGCAGGAGACGAGGTGGTCCTGCCGCAAGTCAAGGGACATAGGACGTGGCTTCAAGGTCGTTCTGTGTGGAAGTCCCAGGACCACCAGTGGTGTCGGAATAATCGTCTCTGAACGATTTCGTGACTCGATTGTAAGCGTTGATCGCTTTGACGATCGATTGATGAAGATCGTTGTCGCCGCTAAGGAGCGACTCTACCACTTCTTCTCTGCATATGCTCCACAGACTGGCTGCTCCGATCAAGCCAAGGATGAGTTTTGGAACCTGGTGGATGAGAAGACAGCAGAGGTACCGTCGGAAGATGTCATCATAGTCGCTGGTGACCTTAATGGGCACGTTGGTGCTACGGAGGACGAGTACAGCTGTCATGGTGGTTTCGGATACGGATCACGTAACGCCGATGGTGAGCGCATTCTTGAGTATGCGGAATCGCATAGTCTCACCATTGTAAACACCGTCTTCCGAAAACGCGACTCCCACCTCATCTCATATTATAGTGGGAGCTCCAAGCCTCAGATAGACTTTGTGCTTGTGAAGGATCGCGACCGGAGTCTTGTCACAGACGCGAAGATCGTGCCGTATGAGACGGTCGCACCACAGCACCGACCGCTGATCTGCACTTTGAAGATCGCCCCTCCGAGGCTGAAGCAGGTCGAGCGATGCGGTGCAGCAAGAATCAAGTGGTGGCGAATGAGAGAGAAGGAAGCAGCTGTGATTTCTCGCGTGCGGTTACCGACAGTCACGACTGTCGACGAAACTTGGAAGAAAACGACCGACGCGATTCGTCAAGCTGCACTGTCGGAACTCGGCATTACGAAGCCTGGGCGACGGAAGGTCGACAAGCAGGCATGGCTGTGGATAGATGACGTGAAAGCAAAAGTGCGAGAGAAGAAGTCGCTTTATCACGTGTTTCTCGGCGAAAAGACGGCCGATAACTGGCGGAAGTACCAAGAAGCGAGGAAAGCTGCAAAGAAGGCCGTGGCTGTTGCCAAAGCCACTCATTATGGAGATGTCAACGAGAAGCTCGAGTCTCGCGATGGTGAGCGGTATCTGTACCGACTTGCAAAGAATCGCCATCGCCAGACCGAGGACATCGAGAAGTTTTTCGGCATCAATGATGAGAACGGCCATCTTCTTACGGACCGCAAGAAGGCATTGAAGCGATGGCGCGACTACTTTGAGGAAATCTCTACAGTAGAATTTCCTCATCCAGCCATCCCTTCCACGGCTCCAACCCACGGCCCCGTTCAGAAGATCACCGTGGAGGAGATTGAAGCGGTTTTGAAGAAGATGAGGCCAGGCAAAGCAACTGGGCCCGATGACGTGGCAGCTGATTTATGGAAGTCCAAGTACTGGTACCCTGCTGAGTGGTTGGCGAAGTTCTTTAATCAGGTTGCGGCGGAGAAGAAAGTGCCTGAGTGTTGGCGTCAAAGTACGACGATTCCAATTTGGAAGAAGAAGGGCAGTCCTGCAGACTGCTCCAATTACCGTCCGATTCGCTTGCTTTCGCACAGCATGAAGACCTTTGAGCGAGTTGTCGATGGACGAATTCGGGACATCGTCCAGCTTTCCAGCAATCAGTGCGGCTTCGTGGCTGGCTGTGGCACCGTTGATGCCATACATGCCGTCCGCCTCCTGATAGAGTAGCATCGCGAAAAACAGAAGCCAGTGCATATCGCCTTTCTCGACTTGGAGAATGCCTTTGACCGCGTACCGCGTGAAGTGATATGATACGCCCTGCGTCAACAGGGAGTTCCTGAAGAGCTCATAGAGTGGGTGCGAATTCTCTACTCTTGTCCAAAGAGTCGAGTTCAAGCTGCAGCTGGGACCTCGATGGAGTTTCCCATCTCTGTCGGAGTACACCAGGGTTCTGCGCTTTCCCCACTCCTCTTTGTTGTCGTCATGTATGCCATCACACGAGATCTTCAGAAGCCCGTCCCTTGGACATTGCTTTATGCCGATGACGTGATGCTCGCTAGCGAAGATAAAGGAGAACTCGAGCGAGAGTTGCAAGCTTGGTGTGATCGCTTGGAGCGGTTTGGACTCAGATTGAACGTGAAGAAGACCGAGTATTTAACGACGGACGTTACCGAGTCCAGCTCCATCAAGGTTAACGGCACCGGGCTTCCACGCCCTGTGGTCTTTAAGTACCTAGGATCAGCAGTCGCGTCTGACAGCAACCTGATGGTCGAAGTGAATTCACGCGTGAGTGCAGCTTGGTCCAAGTGGCGCTCGTTGACTGGCGTGCTCTGCGACAAGAAGATACCAGAGCGCTTTAAGTCGAAGATCTACAGAGCAGTCGTCCGGCCGGTAGCAATGTACGGCGCTGAGTGATGGCCAGCGACCAAGGAAGTTGAAACGCGCCTCAGCGTCATGGAGACGAAGATGCTGCGCTGGACGGCAGGAGTTACGCGCATGGACCGCATCCGAAACGATGCTATTCGGCAGAAGTTCGGTGTCGCGCCGATAACTGACAAGATGCGCGAAGCTCGCTTACGATGGTACGGCCACGTTCTGCGTGGAGAAGAAGACAGCGTCCGCAAGATAGGCCTTAACTTCGAGGTAATAGGAAAGCGGCCTAGAGGGTGACCGAAGCAGCGCTGGGCTGATACGTTACATACGGACTTGAAAGTAGCTGGTGTCCACCCCGATCAAGCGCTGGATCGGGAAAGGTGGCGTCATGACACCAGAATAGCGGACCCCGCCACAAAGCGGGACAAACGCTGAAGAAGAAGAAGAAGAAGAATTATTCGGGAATGGATCCCAACCTGATTTAACTTCAATAGAAAGGAGTTTATGAGAGACTCTATCAAATAATTTTTCAAAGTCAAAGTAGATCACATCCATGACGTTTGCCTTTGATATCCGAGGTCCAATATCCAAGGTCCAATCAAGACATTCTTCAGGGAACTAGACCTCTATTTCCCTAAAGACACGATCAAGATGACTGCAAGTTTCACTCTTCGATTGTTACCACCGCAGGAATTGACATGCGCCTCTCTATGTTTCTGTCAATTTTTCTTTCCTAAACCCATATTGACAGTGAGGAAAAATACAAAAAGAAATATAAATAGATTTGATTCCAAATGAATAGCGATACACATCTTGAGAATTTTTTTCAAAAAGCCTACAGAAAATTGAGGTATTACATACTGGCCTATAATTACTTATCAGATCATTATATGGTTAGATCATTATACGGAGGCTTCTTTGGTATAGGTGTAACAAAAGAGTGTTTCCACTTCCTAGGCACTTCAGCACCAAAAAATATTAAGTTAAACAAGAATTCTGAAGGAACTGGAATATGAGCGGTTATTTTTTTGATGAAGTGAAATGGAACACTATCTGGTGTTTCGGACGAGGAATTCTGCCACCTAGAGAGAAGATCCTCAATTTTTTCTCTGCTGAACAAAACTGAGTCTTGCATTCTCTGAAAGCTATTTCCTGGGTTAGGTACATATACACTCATCGGTGGCGATTTCCGTTCCTCCACGTGGTGCCACTGGAAACTGTTCGCTATGCGAGCTTAGCTAAGCACGGACACTCGATTGCAGGCGACAGGCCCTTGTGACAGGTTGGCCTATGGAGATCCCATGTCACATCACATTGTTGATGGCGTTGATTGTTTGTCGAGATAATGCTACGGCGTCCGCGGGAGCCGACGCGCACTCGCAAAGCCCGGCGAGTGTGAGAAGTATGCGAGGGTCCCTGATGCGAGGACGGCATCGCGGGGCAACTGAGCAAGTCCAAAAGTCCCGTAACGTAAGTAGGGCCCGCGTTGCTACGCTGAATGTGGGTACGTTGACGGGCCGCTCGTGCGAGTTGGTAGAAGCACTGGAGCGAAGACGAATCGACTTATGTGCGGTACAGGAGACGAGGTGGTCCTGTTGCAAGTCGAAGGACATAAGCCGAGGCTTTAAGGCCATTCTGTGCGGCAGTCCCAGGACCACCAGCGGTGTTTGTGTGATCGTCTCCGAACGTTTCCGAGATGCGATTGCAAGCGTGGAACGTTTCAGTGACCGATTGATGAAGGTCGTTGTTGCTGCTGAACAGCGTATGTATCATTTCTTCTCTGCGTACTCTCCTCAGACAGGCTGCTCCGAGCGAGCGAAGGACGAGTTTTGGACCCTGCTTGATGAGAAGACAGCAGAAGTGCCTCCAGAAGACGCTGTCGTTGTCGCAGGTGATCTCAACGGCCACGTTGGAACTGCGAAAGATGGTTACAGCTGTCATGGCGGTTTCGGTTATGGACCACGTAACGCTGATGATGAGCGAATTCTTGAGTATGCGGACTCGCATAACCTCACCATCGCGAACGCAATATTTCAAAAGCGTGACTCCCATCTCGTGTCTTTCTATAGCGGAAATACCAAGACACAGATTGACTTTATCCTTGTCAAGCATCGCGATCGAAGGCTGGTCACAGATGCAAAGGTTGTGCCATACGAGACTGTCGTCACGCAGCACCGTCCGCTGATCTGCACGCTTAAGATCGCCCCTCCGAGGCTGAGGCAGGTCGAGCGATGCGGACCAGCAAGGATCAAGTGGTGGCGGATGAAAGAGAAGGACGGAGCTGTTGTTGCTCGTATTGCCGACGGTTACCACGGTTGAGGAGACATGGAAACGTGCAACCGATTCGATGCTACAAGCTGCCCGTTCCGAACTGGGCATGACGAAGCCTGGACGGCGTAAGATTGAGAAGCAGACTTGGCTGTGGACTGACGACGTCAAGGAAAAAGTCAAAGAGAAGAAAAGACTATATCACGCTTTTCTCAGCGACAAGACAGCCGACAATTGGCGTATGTACCAAGAACGAAGAGGGCGGCTAAGAAGGCTGTTGCCGTTGCAAAAGCTTCCCATTATGAGTATGTCAACGAGAAACTCGAGACGCGCGATGGTGAACGACAACTTTATCGGCTTGCCAAAGCACGCCATCGCCAAAGCGAGGACATCGAAAAGTTCTTTGGCATCAACGATGAGAATGGCCATCTGCTGATGAACTGCAAGAGGGCTATGGAACGATGGCATGACTACTTCGAGAGAATTTCAACAGTAGAGTTTGCCCATCCGCCTATCCCTTGCGCTCCTCCTACGCACGGTCCTGTGCAGAAAATCACTGTGGAGGAGACGGAAGCGGCTTTGAAGAAGATGAAGCCAGGCAAAGCAACGGGCCCTGACGACATAGCGGCCGAACTGTGGAACTCGAGGTGCTGGAATCCTGCTGAGTGGCTAACGAAGTTTTTCAACCAGGTTGTTGCAGAGAAGAAGGTTCCTGGTAGTTGGCAGCAAAGCACGACGATCCCGATCTGGAAGAAGAAGGGCAGTCCCGCGGACTGCACAAGTTACCGTCCAATCCGATTGCTCTCGCACAGTATGAAAATATTTGAGCGAATTGTGGATGGACGTATTCGCGAGATCGTCCGGCTTTCCACCAACCAGTGTGGCTTCGTAGCCGGCTGTGGCACCATCGACGCCATTCATGCTGTTCGTCTTCTTGTGGAAAGACATCGCGTGAAACAAAAACCGCTGCATCTTGCTTTCCTCGACCTGGAGAAAGCATTTGATCGAGTACCGCGTGAGGTCATATGGTATGCCTTACGACAGCACGGTGTCCTTGAAGAACTGTTCGAGTGGGTACTTGACGACAGACGTAAACGAAGCATTCTTTACTCTTGTCCTGAGAGTCCAATGCGAGCGCCGGCCGGCACATCAACAGAGTTTCCAATCTCCGTCGGTGTTCACCAAGGTTCCGCGCCTTCCCCACTCCTTTTCGTTGTCGTAATGGATGCCATTTCGCGAGACCTTCAGAAGCCTGCTCCTTGGACGGTGCTATATGCAGATGACGTAATGCTTGCCAGTGAAGACAAGGCCGAACTTGAGCGACAAGTGCAAGCTTGGTGTGACCGCTTGG
The DNA here is from genome assembly GCA_947396885.1 of Heligmosomoides polygyrus polygyrus. Classification (NCBI taxonomy): domain Eukaryota; kingdom Metazoa; phylum Nematoda; class Chromadorea; order Rhabditida; family Heligmosomidae; genus Heligmosomoides; species Heligmosomoides polygyrus. Next base: position 24,042,275 of record OX377206.1, read on the forward strand.
CGGCGCTCGGGCCCAAGCTAAACATCCAAAAATCTGAGTACTTGACGACAGACGTACACGAAGCCGGGTCCATTGAGATCAATGACACTGCACTCGTACGAGCGACACATTTCAGCAATAGCCTCTGATGGCAGTGTGATGGTTGAAGTGAACTCGCGCGTGAGCGCAGCGTGGTCCAAATGGCGCTCAATGACAGGCGTTCTGTGCGACAGAAAGATACTGGAGTGCCTGAAATCAAAGATCTACAGAACCGTCGTCCGACCAGTAGCGATGTACGGTGCTGAGCGCTGTCCTGCAACGAAGGAAGTTGAGAGCCGCCTCAGCGTGATGGAGACGAAAATGCTGCGCTGGACGGCTGGTGTCACGCGTTTGGATCATGTCTGCAATGTCTCCATACGCCAAAGGTTTGGCGTCGCTCCAATTGCTGACAAGCTCCGTGAAGCTCGCCTACGGTGGTATGGCCATGTTCTCCGTGCGGACGACGACACCGTTCGGAAGATTGGCCTCAACATAGATGTGCCCGGAAAACGGCCTAAAGGACGGCCAAGGCAACGCTGGCTTGATACGTTGCATATGACTTAAAGGAAGCTGGTATCCACCCCGATCAAGCGTTTGATCGTGCAAAGTGGCGTCATCATACCAGAAGAGCGGACCCCGCTGCTAAGCGGGACAAACGCTGAAGAAGAAGAAGAAGAAGAAGAGGTATATATATATACTCATCCGCTTCCCCAATAACGTAAACACTATCAAAGAAATCTGTGAAGAGCCTCGCTTTATCCATGTACGAAACGATGGGTGACCCATCGTCCTTATGTAAAGGCCCCCACAGAGTTCTGCGGCAATGCCGCTCGCCGCTATGGTTAAGGATAGGGCAGGGACGCCGCCGGCGGTGAGCTCTGCGTCTCTGCCCTATGGTTAAGCATAGGGCCGCGGCGCTGCCGCAGAACTCTGTGGGTGCCTTAAGGGGAGACCGCTTTCTTGCTGTTTATCCTGAAGTTTATAAACTTGTAAAACGCCGATTTGTTTCTAGATTTTAAGTCCTTGTTTCCACCGATCTGTTGAATTCAGTTAGCTTCTTGTAAAACGGATCACTTGCATCTTTGTAACATTTCCATGGCTCTCCTGAAAGCTTCAGCTTTGGCTTTGTACAATCTATCAAGATGTCCAAGTAACTTAGTTTTAAAAATGGAAACTTTTTGTAAAGCCACAAAAACAGATATAGTGTGCCTACGAATAAAAAGAAAAGCTTCATACATGTCATCAACATGCTTCGAACAAAGAAAAGAACCTTTATATCACTAGGAATTCTGCTTTCTGAAAATTAAATAAATTAAATAAATTTTTCTCTTGGAAATGTTGAGGTGAAAAAGTATATTGGCATGATCACTAGTCATAAAGGTGAAGTTATATCAACATCATTTACGATTCCTAACTCGTTACTAAACAGCAGTTCTAAAACAATGCTCCCTCTTGTGCTAGATGTAATATGAGGTGCATAATTGTGCCTAGAGAGTAACGTTAGAAAAGGGTGTGACATAAGCAAACTCGAGGAAAGATCTCGTCTCCACAATATATCGAGAAAATTGAAATCACCCATTAGGAGACAAGGAATTTTGCAAGTTGAAACATAACTAATACATTTATAAAGTTGCTCATCAAGTGCAGAAGCACATCTAGGCGGCCTGTAGACAACTAGAAAACGATGCTTGCCTTCATTGAAGTGTAGATCAAAAGCAGTTATTTCATAGCCGTTTGGTACGCTTTCACTGAAAACCAAGTCTGGGAAAAGTTTACTTTTAATTATTAGAGCGACCTGCTTTGGGAGTGATGTCCTCTTGTAAGTTTGGGACGGACTTGTGGGGCAGCCTCAGGCAATGGAGATTCCTGCTTCAACAATGGTTCGTTAAATCAGATCAAGAAACTATCTACTGCAGAACTCCGCTTAAATGCAATTTCCACTACCAATGAAGCAATCTGGACAGGGGTATGGCAGACAGTTCCTTAAAACAAATATAACAAATCAAGTAAGCCACAGACACTTCTTTAGTTGAAGCGAAAAGAGAAGCTTGTGCACACCCCAACGGTGCAAATATTTGAAAAGTAGAACTTTCTGGCCATCATGACCGTGTCTTAAGGGAAATGGCGATTTTCTATTATTTCCATCTCATACCAGTACTGTATGTAGTTACCGCCATTTCTAGCCTTCGTCTCCTTTTTCAATGTAACTTCCGCAGATTACCGCTGAATACAAACGCCTACCCATAAGAATCGCGCGCTAGAAGCAGGGAGGCCGACTTCGCTGTGGGACGACGTCGCAAAGCGGAAGCCGGTGATGTCGAATAGTGCACACTAGCGAAATGAAGGTTGGTAAGCGTCCGTCCGATTCTCGATGATTGATTCAAATACTTGCTGGGACCCGCGACGACCGCCTGCATACGGTGCGGAAACTCGTGCGACTTCGCCACGGAAAACGCGTCGCTTTAGGGCCCGTTTATAAGTCGACGTCGAGCGACAAGACGCCACGTATGGCCACATTGATCGAGAGACGCGATCGATCAATTCAGGTACTGTGCATGCCATCGCGTCTCTCGGCGTCGGAAGTATGGACGTGAGCCTGTCGGACAGTATGTCGTAAGCATTAGACCGCTCGCCGCAATGGTTAAGGATAGAGCAGGTACGCCGCCGGCGGCGAGCCTGCTCTATCCTTAACCATTGCGGCGCATGCCATCGCGTCTCTCGGCGTCGGAAGTATGGACGCGAGCCTGTCGGACAGTATGTCGTAAGCATTAGACCGCTCGCCGCAATGGTTAAGGATAGAGCAGGTACGCCGCCGGCGGCGAGCTCTGTGTCCCTGCCCTATGGTTAAGGATCGGGCTGCGGCGTTGCCGCAGAAGTGTGTGGGACCTTTAGAGTCTGATGGTACTTAATAAGATGCACCTGATGTCTGTGTGTATGTCTATCGGAACGGCAGTCTCTCTCCACACTTTGAAAGAAACTGACACTTTGAAGTATAAATTACGTGAATGTGATAGAGGATGGACAGGTTCTGTAGAAACTGATCTAAAGATCCCACCCTGCCCTACCTTACAAGGTGCGCATTAATTATGAGCTTCAAATAACTGAAGTATCATAGTAAAACGAACTATTCAAAACAAAAAAAATATTTCGCAGTCTTTACTAAGGCCCTCAGCAATCAAAAATTACAATCTTTATTCGAAGGGCCCTCCTCTTGCAAGTATGAGGCTTCTCAGACAAGTCATGAAGGCGTCGCGGCTGGCATATAGTCCTCACTGAGATCATTCCACGCTTCCGTTAATGCAGGCTTGAGCGATTACAAGTTGTTGCAACTTGTAGCTGAGATGTTGTACTTTAAAACTGACCAGACCGAAAAGTCAATTAGGTTCAGATCTGGCAATCTGATGGCCGCTCTTCCTGGACGATGAAACCTGGGAACACCACTGCTGAACGGCACTCGCTTTGTGTGCAGAACCCGAGTCTTGCTGAAAGCACCATAACTTGTCTCCGAAGTGAGAAATAGACCATGACTTCAAAACATTTTCCAGGACCGATTTCAATTATATTTACCTATTGATCCTCCTCCAACATCGATGAAGACCAGTGGCGTCTTCCCATCTGAGGTTATCCCACCACAAACCATAACAGAGCTCGGGCTCGGATGTGCAGTTTTCCGATGACTTTTCCTCTAGAAGTGGTCTGCTTCTTATCTAATGCGAGTATCCAATCGTTTTGTGGAATCACAGCAGAAACCTTTCTACCTCGTTCTTTCCTATTCCTCCTGTCTAATGTACTTTCGAGGTCCTCGGACAGTTCAATCGTCTTTCGGATCAATCGCTGAGAAAAGGTGGAAGATGAGCAACTTTCTTCGACCAAAGACCTTCCCGCTGCAGACCGATTGTTTTCTTTGTTCTATCTAAACGCTTAATCTGGTCCATTTCCCAAAAGTTATAGCATTTTCTTGTCCTGCGTTGAGGCGATGTAACATGGAGATTGTTTGGAGATGGGTAGCGAGAACCATTCATTTTACGTAGACGGGAATAAAAATCAAAATTAATATATTAGAATAAAACTCACCTCCTTTTGATATTTTCTTCCATTATAGCGTTATAAGTTTAAGGATAAAGGTCGGTGTTAGTCAGTCCCTTTGTGGGCTTTGCTCACAGTGAAGAAGTTAAGGCGAAAGACATTAGAAATTTCTTAAAATATGAGCGGTATGGAATGAGCCATGCACTCGTCTGAAATTTTGCGTTTTACCCTCGACTGATTGTGTTTCGCTTAAATATTAGGTTGTCCCTTAAGTCCCCGCCGTTTTTTCAACGATTCACTGTAGATTTCGCCGGCGGTCTCTTGCATAGCGCTGCATAGCTTTCGAAACAGAATGATTTGCTCTATCAGAGCATGTATTGCATTTCTTTTTTCATCATGAAATTTGTCAATTTTTAGGTCGTTGAAGTGAAAAGTGAAAAAGTGAAAAAGTAGCCATTTGCGCACTTGTTCTCTCCGCTTAGATTTGTAATTTTTTGCGCAGTTTTTTATAGCACTTGGAAGACAATGTTCTGTACTACAAGAGAATGTGTTGGTCCTATTTTCTCACTTGCCTTTATTGATTTTTAGTCCATCAAATTGGGAATTCCGACTTTTCCGTCCGAATTTTTACCAAAACTCCGGTTCTGTGGTTGGACCTTTTTGCTTGGTGTCATATGTCGTTTGGAAGAGGATGTATTGCTCAGTAAGAAATTGTGTCGCACTTATTGGCTCACGCTGATTTCTGTCGAATATCAACAACTGAAGAAGGAAAAGGAGTTGTTGGTGAAGACGATTTTTCTCTTTTTGGCATTTTATTGATATTCAACAGAAATCAATAAACGCGACACATATTCTTATAGAGCAAGACATTCTCTTTCGAATAACATATAAAGCCAACCCAAAAAGTCCAAACACAGAGCAGGAGCTGTCGGCAAATATAACCATCCTCCTTCGGACGTCCCAATTTGATGACCTAAAAATCAATAAAGGACAAATGAGCAAATAGCACTAGCACATATTCTTGTAGTACAGAATATTGTCTTCCAAATGCTCGAAAAAACTTCGCAAAAAATTGCAAACCTAAGCGGAGAGAACAAGTGCGCAAATGGCTACTTTTTCACTTTTTCACTTTTCACTTCAACGACATAAAAATTGACAACATTCATAATGAAGAAAGAAATGCAATACAGGTTCTGATAGAGCAAATCATTCTCTTTCAAATGCTATGCAGCGCTATGCAGGAGACCGCCGGCGAAATCTGCAGTGAATCGTTGAAAAAAACGGCGAAGACTTATGGGACAACCTAATACTTGTGATTTCTTCACAAAGTGATCGTATCGATTGGTTCTTTTAAGGTTTAAAACTTACTCTATTGCTTGCGAAAAGCGCAGGATAGCCTAAAAATGCAGATACTGTTTAAAAGGTTCTAACATTGATGTTAGTGAAGGTTTTGAAGATGCTAGACTCATATGAAAGCACAGGGTAACGAGGTTTCTGTAGTGTGTAGTCAAGATTGCGCTATGCCCCTGCCTGAAACCTTCCATTTCTGACACGATTGATCTAGCATGGGCTCAATGCTAGTTGCAACTTTGCCACTACTTAGCCAGATTAACCTGTGCTGTGCTTCTTTCAACGTTTAGAACTTGACAATCACGTGAATAACACGCAACATGTGAGTTATTGATTGCACAATTTGAATGTGAGCAGTTTTTCCCCATTTTCCACGACGGATTCTGAGGACTGATGAAACAACATTCAAGTTGAATGAAGAGGTTCATCGGTATACTGGGCCACGGAAAACGTTAAAAAAGCACAGCACAGGTTAATCTGGCCAAGTAGTTACAAGATTGTAGCGAGCAATCAGCCCATGCACAATCAATCGAGTCTGAAATGCAATGTTTCAGGCGGGTGCGTAGCGCAGTCTTGACTATTTGCACGCACCAGAAATCTTGTTATAAATCTCGCCTTTCATATGAGTCTCAAATATTTTCAAAAGCTTCACTAGCGACAATGTTAGAACCTTTCAAACAGTACCTGCATTTTTTAAGATACCCTGCAATTTTCGCAAGCATAAGTGCGTTTTTAAGTTTTAAACTTTAAATGAAGCACAAATCAGTCGATACGGCCACTTTTTGAAGAAACCAGAAAGACTATTTATGCGAAACATAATCAATCGAGTGTAAAACGCAAAATTTTCGACGAGCGCATGGCGCATCCCATACAGCTCATATGTTGGAAAATTTCTATTTTCTCAATCTTTCATATGAGTCCTCAACTTCTTCAGTATCTTCACTGTGTGCGCAGTTATCACCTTTCAAGCAGTGCATACATTTTTTAGACACCCTGTATGTACATAATGACTTGCGGTTGGCAGCCGAATGGCAGGTCAGCGTTATATCCTTCCCAGACAGGTCTGGTATAAATTCGTGGACCCCGATGGGACGGAAGGCTAGATAGGCCTGGAAGAAAAGCCCTAACCAAAAGAAATGGAATCGAGTGCACGCGACAGCCGGATCTTCCACAGCTGCGCTTCGTCGAAAAAAAATTGAAACAACCGAATAATATTTAGTATTGATTGTTATCGACTGACTTTGTGAGCATTTGAGTAGTGGAGTGACGTCATCGCCCTGAGAGGGTCATAACTTGTGTTGAGAAGTTATGACGGCTGCTATGGGAATAGGAAGACTTCATTCAGACACAGACAAGCATTTACATTCACATTTCCATTGTACTGTTCATACATAGCAAGAAAAAATAATATAGAATGGAATGAACACAGCCGTTAAACAGTGGCACATTTGAACCTGGGAATCGAGTCTCTTTCACTCTTAAACACATTAACATCATTGGCTGAAAGCTTTACAACCCGGAAATTGCGACGATGCGTCGAGGGTGGGACCACCGCAGATAAGAAAACTTATGGCAGTGATACTGGCTGATAGAGCATCGGATTTATCGTCACGTACTTCGTATTTAGAACTGGCTGATATGGGAACAGCAAACGGGACTGGTAGCCGAAATGCTCGTAGAGATCACGATTCAGCAGCGCCATTCTGAAAAGAGAAATTCGTGCTCGGCACCGCATCTCTGGCCAGGAAAGGGTGCCTTCCAGGGAACTTCAAGTGGAGACCAAGGTCATTAGAAGGAGCTCGGTATGCTGGTTGTGAATATGGGAGTCAAAAAGGCAAATGAAAGCTCTGAACGAGCTTTAACCTGTCGAAGTTCATCGCGTTGACAGTACCGTTGGCGGGCCCCATACTCGTAACCGGCATTATGATCTCCTTCTAATGACCTGGCATTCCAAGGGAGGTCGAGTCCCTTCCCAGGTGAGCAGAAATACTCAAAAAGTATTAAAGAGTCGCGCTCAGTGACCCACAGGAACACAGCAGAACACGAAACCCGGGTCCATACAAACAAACCCTTTTTAACACATTGACGACAATCGCGTTTTGCGGCAGAAAGCCGCCTGGGGCACGCGCGCTATAAGCCACCGATGGCTCATAATGTCCCTCGCGGACCACTTTTTTGTTTTGCGTGATTTTTTCTATAAAACTTCATCAAGAGGGGTTACTTAGGGTGGTGGTCACGAATATAGTATCCAATTATGAAATTTCGGCCGATTACGGTAGGTTACGGTAGGCACGAGTGAGCAAGGGTGTCGTAGTCATGGTCACACATTTCGCCCAAACTTTGCCTATGCGGGTTATTTGGGGTGCTGATCCCGAATCTGACATCCGTTTTTGGTATTACGGTGGACTAAGCTAGGTTACGGTAGGTACCGGTAATCGCCGACAGCCTCACTCACCCATACCTACCGTAACCTACCTTAGTCCACCGTAATACCAAAAACGGATGTCGATTTTGTGATCAGCACCCCAAATAACCCCCATAGGCGAAGTTTGGGCGAAATCGGTGACTACGACTCCGACAGCCTTACTCACCCGTACTTACACACCGTAATTGACGCAAATCGTGAAAAAAATGGGTACAAGTCGCGTAGGTGAGCAGCGGAGCGGGGTGCGGTAACGGCAGAGCACCGACCGTACTCACGCACTGTACCGTAATCACTCCAGCCAATCAAACCTGAAACGAACACGCCCCTTCTATGGCACTGCGGGGCTCAGCCGCACAGGCAGAGTCATCGGTATCGATCAACGGTCAGCTGTTAGGTTGGAGAGGGGGTTGAGACGAGGCATGCGGAGGAACTCCGCCACGCGGTCCATCTAAGCTAAACGTGATGGAATGGCCTACAACCCGGAGTTCCTTCCTATGCCAAAGCCGTGCCCGAAGGGCACGTCTGCTTCCATTTGGGAAGTTCAACAAACTCGCCACGGATGTCACCCAAGCTACACGTGCTGAAATGGCCCACAACCCGGAGTTTTTTCCCTTGCCTAGTCGTGCCTGAACGGCACGTCTGTCTCCATATAGGAAGTTCAACAAACTCGCCACGGATGTCACCCAACTTACACGTGCTGAAATGGCCCACAACCCGGAGTTCCTTCCCTTGCCAAAGCCGTGCCCGAAGGGCACGTCTGCGTTCACCTGGGAAGTTCAACCAGCCCGCCACGGGGGCCACCTAAACTACATGTGTTAAAATGGCCCACCTGGTCACTACCAACCTCGAAGGCAGTACCTCGCAGAGGAGGCGCATTCGATCGATGCTGTGGCTGCAGCGATTACGGTAGAAGTAACGACGAGTTCGCCGCACCCTCTCGGCCGCTACCGCACCCCGCCGCCGTCACCGCACCCTCCGCTGCTCACCTCCGCGACATGTACCAAAAAATGTGTCAGATCCGTGATCAACATCCCAAGTAACCTCCTTGGGCAATACTTGGGTGAAAATACCGACTGGAATTGATTTTATTGTAAAATTGGTTCCCTTCCTAGTAAAAATTTTTTAGTTCGATATATCTAATGGAAGCAAAGACAATTTTCTTGCTCATTCCTGTTGGATATTCTCCTATCACAAGTAATTAGGTAACAGAGAATACATCTATAAAAAAACGATGGCAGGAGTACAAAAGATGGCGCGAAAAGGCATGAGCCACCAGTGGCTCATTTTGTCGTCAATGTGTTAAAATATTGGCGAACAAACAATAACAGCTGTCTCTTACCTATTCCCCGTCAATCCAAGGAGGAACTTTAGGTAGCCTTTTCGAATCGCTTGAGGTTCGATGACAATCTGCCATAGCACATAGGCAGTCGATACCGTGTACAAGAATAAATCACCGTACGGCATGGGACGAATTCGTCCTTCCTTCACCAGGTTGTAGAAGATCGTCTGAAACAAAGGATTGGAGTCGTCCTCCATTCCACAACAACCGGAGCGTTAGATTCTCTCACTTCAATGGCTTTCCACAGCACATACATGGAGATCGAGACATTTGGAAATGCCAACATAGCCAGTCCAGAGGCTGTTCCGGCAATTACATTTCGGTAGACGGGAGTAGACTGAGGTAGTCGGTTAACGGAGCAGCGGACCGCCTGAAAGAGCAACGTGAAGTTAAGCAGCGGTAGCCTTAAATAAACTAGCCATCGCTTCTTAACTAGGGTTACCCCAGTTAGCGAACAAACGAGAAATGAAGGTCCATCAAGGAGACTCACGTGAAATATTAACGGCATCAGACCAAAGAATGTAGGTATCTTCAGCGTGTTCTTCGAAAACAGTTTCTCAATAAGTTTTCTCGGATTTGAGACCAACAGCGGAAGATTTTGCACCAGGGTGAGCGCCGTGCTTGCACCGAGCCCAACCGCAAAGTTGTATCCGAAGCTCTAAAGGAAACGACACTTTAGCGTCAACGATCTCATTTGCTGGACAGAAAGCTGATCCGCGCTATGCTGACCTCGGTGGCAACGCTTACACACGAGTGTTTGTGTTCACAATGCTCTGTTCTGCCGTACTTCATCCGGAGCTCAGAAAGGAATCCTTTGAATTCTTTCGGTAGTGGCCACTCTTCAACAATATCTCTTGCTCCAGCAATATTATGCGTTAAGCTGGAAATGAACGCTCTCAAGACCTGGTTTTAATAAGTGGACAAAAAGCATTTACCAGTAGACTGGAAAACCAGAGAATGCACTTTTAAGTGAAGGAAAAACGTGAAAACGATTTGTGCTCAAGCGGGCAAAAAGGGGCAAGCACCAGCCGATAAGAGCTGCAACTGTGACTGACACTTACCAGAGGACGGATTCGTGAACGACTAACCCGCGGGTATAAGGGATAGAGATACCCAGGATGAAGCCTGCGTCTGCCTACGTCTCTGTCTCTTACGCATCTTATCTCTACCCATTATACCTCGCCTCGCATATCCGCGGGTTTAATTGTTGATGAATCCGGCCTCAGTTTTCCCGTGGGCTCTCTCTAAAATTGTCATCCGTTTCCGCTTTTGCTACCTGCGGAAGCACAGCGGTGTAGTCGAATCTGGGCAAGTATCCCCATTCACAATTCAATTCTATTTTATTTTCTCGCATAGTGGAACTTCCATCACATTCATTCTAATTTCATTCTTATTTTTATATTCGACTACTGTTTATCCTACATTTACCCTACTTTTAATATTTTTATTTTTGTACTGGCTTCATACTTTAGCTGGAGCACGGCACGGTAATAGGCAGCCCTTCGATATCGATCCATAGCTCGACTTAATCCATCTCAGCGGTTCTCGTGGTGACGCGGCGCGACGCGACAATTATATGCAATTTCTGAATGTGTTCCAAACGGTACCACCACCGCAGTAAACTAACTTAAAGATCTTGCTCGAACTCGCGTCCAGTTTTCCAACACTGTAGAGGTAGGAGAACAATCCCAAACCAACAACGAACGGTATCACCTCGCCGTTTTGGACTGTAGGAATGAAGCCGTGGTTAGAAAGCTGACGAAACAGAGTCTCGGATGCCTGAAAATTGAGATTACGCGAAGTGCAAATATACTGTGCAAAAATTGACATAATCGTGTAACAAAGAGAACAAGCTTTTGCGACTTTGAAAATTTTAACCAAATGAAAGCGGCACTGAATGACGATGACGGAAACAACTTGCCAAATTAGTCAAATACATCGCCAAAGCCGGCCAGCGACTACGCTTCTCGACCCATAATGAGAAGAAGCTTCCAAGAAGGCTGCTCAACAAGCCCATGGAAGTCGGTGTAAAAAAACCGAACACGTGCCTGTAGAAAAAAAAAGACGCAATATTAAACGAAAATGTCCTCTTCAATTATCCCCTTTAAAAAATGAGTTAGCTTTAAAACCGCTGACTTTCTGAATGAGGCAAGGCATGTACCTAAGTAAGGCATTAATAATGTTATTCTATTATATATCCCTACCTACAGTTCAGAAACTACTAAGGTTTGAACATTTTCGTCCACAGGGTGCGCAAAAAAGCGCGCAGCTTTGCAGCCTTCGATTTCCACAGATTTTTTGGGGCTAGGAGGCTCGAATGCGCATTACTACATAAAAAATTCTCTTAAATCTTTAAGCTTCCTTTCAGTTTTTATTATCAAATTGCTTTGAAGTGGTTTGATCTCATATCAGCGGAGACGAAATTGCAATGACTGCACTGAGAAAAGCCCTCTCTAAATCACCACTCGTGTCCAGAGAGCTGCGCATTCCGCCAACTTATGATCAAGACATCTCGCAGCTTTATTCAGCCACACTAGAGAACGAGAACCAGCTGACCCAAAGGGTAAGGGCGTATTTATTCATAGTCCGAAATCCGGATATGAGGCACAGCAGCGCCTCGAGCGACGCGCGCGAGTTCTACGGAATTTTTTTTAGGGGAACTTGGCTTTTCAAGCTCTTCCCTCCCAATTCCAGCCGTTTTCTAGATCTTGATGCAAGCAGTTAGCATACAGTTCTCACCTCAGTCGGCATAGGAAGAAGATGAATAATACTACATTACAAGAAAGAAATATTGACGACCGAACAACATCTATACAGTAGCGCTTCCAGTTAATCCTTCGAACATCGCCTTTCTTCGCCACAAGCGACGTCACCTGAAATAATATCGTAAAAAGCAGCCAAAAAAATACAACGGGAAGCTCACCAGGTAAAAAGGTGCGTATGTTTTCAGGCAGAACAGAATACTATCAGGGAGGATGTCCTGAAAATATCAAAATTGCATAACGACCTCCATAATTGAGGAGTTATTTCGTGCTAGAGACATTACTAGTAAGTATAATTTTTTGCACGAGGTGTATGGAAATTATTAATTTGCTAAATATGAAGCACAAAAAACATGATTTTTCTCGGCAACATGTGATACCAGAGTGAATGTGCCTCTACATAAAGACCTTTGTGCAATCATTTTCTTGCACCGCAGGCGATCACTAAAAAGCCAACTACAAAGGTTATGGAACTTTGGGGAAAAACTGATTGTCCCAGACCAAACTTTTCTCAAAGTATGTGGCACTATCTTAATGGGGATATGTAGTTAATACATTCGACGTTTGAAATACCAAGCGTTTTAGAGTCAGTGACTGCATAGGATCATCCTGCAGTTGAACTGTGTGTTGCCTGACATTTTTACCATTTATTGGTCCCAGCTCTAACTATGTACTGCACAAAACATAATGCAAAATGTAGTTTCGCGATGGAAAAAGACGCAATGATGCAGTTTAAAAAAATCCTGTCTCTGCTCACCAGAATCGCTTGATTACAGTCCGGATTCCATGTATGAATAGTTTCGTAACAGTTTGCCGTCAAAACTGGTAACCCAAGCGAGTAGGCGAGTTTGGATTGACTCGTCATAGCAGCCTTGTCGACTTGCACCCTGAATTTGTATTTTTTCAGGCGTTAACAGCAGTGTACTCACATCGTAGAAGACAAACGACGTGAAGAACAGCTAAAAATACAGGCTGGAATAATCAATTCATCAATCATCAATTCCTTGGGGCAGTGAAGAAATAAAGCTTGAAATGAGCTACGCATAAAAATCTTTGAGGTCAAATTGTTTTCAGGAAGGAAAGTAAAGATAATAACGAAACACATAAGCAAGTTAAAGCAAAGTTAAACGCTCCACAAACACTTCTGTCTGACATGTGTGTATGGCACCCATCCTGTTTGTAGAGTTTCCTTCGAAAGTCCATTAGAAATTCCTCAAAAAAAAAAACTTCTCTATACCGTCACCGTTTTTCAAATATTACACCAATGACTCTTCATTTCTGCAACGAAAACAAGACGTATCAGTGCTGATCGGAGAATGGGCACAGTGGTCAGTGTTACATAAGGGCAACGAACTATGTGATCTTCACTAATTGGGTCTACGCCTACAGGTGAATGCGTACTGTTTGTACATGGATGTGTTTCTTGCAAGTCAATATAATTTGTAGTAGAAAAAAGCACCCAGATTGCAGCCCAGAGTTCGATAAAATTGGAAGTTTTGTAATCGGAACTTCTAGATATCCGAGACCGCTGCGAAGAGAATCTGTCCATCTGTCCGTCCGTTTCTCGCAGGACTTTCTTATACATCGCGCAGCAGCGTTCGGGTTCTGAAGACGTCTCGCCGATGTCAAGCGACTGGTCTCCGGATTCAGAAGACGTGTCGCTGATGTCGCGAAACGGGCGCCGTGATTCAGAAGGCGTGCAACAACATGTATTCGGGTTCAGAAAACGTGTCGCCGAAGTCGTGCAATTCGGGCTCAGAAAACGTGTCACTGACTTCGTGTCATGAGGGTGGAAGGACCAAGGGGGAAGAGTTAAGTCGGAAGAGGCAAGTAAGGAGGATTTCGAAGGGAGGACAGGAACCAGTAAGAAATGACCATTAAGAGGGGGGGGGGGGGGGAGGGGTTCAATAGTGAGAACAAGGAAAAAGACCCACGACGTGGGACCAGGAAGTGGGGATCAGCAAGGTGAACCAGCAAGAAGGGACTAGGCCTCCGGACCGGATTCAGCACGCGTTTCGTCGACGTTGAGGAATGAGAGTACCAGTAAGAGGGAGAGGGCCGTAAGGAGAATCTCGAGGGGAACCAAAACGGGGAACCTAAGGCGGAGGTCAACAGGGGAAATAACGAAGGGAACCAGGAAAAGGAATCAAGAATGGGTACCATTAATCAAAGTGAGGCCAGTAAGGGGGAACCAGTAAAGGGGTAGGGGGAGGGGGGGGGGGGGGGGGACCAGACGTCCGAACCGAGTTCAGAAAGCGCATCGCAGACGTCGTGCCACAGACGACCGTGTTCGGACGACCTGTCGCCAAAGTTGTACCACAAGCGACTGTGGTCAGAATATGTGTCTCCAAGGTTTGCTGGCGAAACCCCCACCAGGCGTTTGGCTGCCGCTAGATCACTAAACGTTTGGTCTAGGACAAACACAGGTTCCGCATTTTGCTCAATCTTCGAAATGACAATAAAAATGTAAACTAAATAGAGAGCTCTTACGCTGCAATTATACTACCTTAAGAGGAGTTTCTCGTAAGATACATGAATTGCGAAAACCCTTTTTTTTATAAACAAAATGTACAATTAAAGTAGAATAAATAAAAGTTAGAATAGCAGAGCTGTTAAGCGGTGTTAATGTAGGAACAAAGACTGGTCATGAAACTGACCTGCACCACGAAAACACGAAAGCAATTTCATGCACGAGAAAAACATTAAACAGTGGCGCACGCAAGAATGAAGTTTTTTAAGAAAAAAGGGGAATTAGAAAACGAAGTCGTGTACATTGAAACATGTCGCCAAGGCAACAGCTCAAAAGGATGGGGTAAATCTAAAGGTGTTATTAGCGGTTATCTATGCATATGTCCTGCTTCCAATAAACAACTGGATAATGAGGCACTATTGTAATGAAAAGGTGAAAAAAGTTGTCAAGTTACGAAAAAACCATTTGTAAAAAGATCAGGAAACATATTAAAAAGCGAAAAGCGAAAAGATGAAAATAAAAAACATTTATTCAACTAAATCGTTCTGTACACACACAGAGCTTATATAATGAAGCACCACAGCAAGTAGCAACAGCATAGAATATAACGAAAAATATTACAAATTAAAAGGCATTGCTTAAATAATACGAAGCAAGTGAGGACACGGGCGCGTGCAGCGCAGTCGGAGGAGGCGCCGGCTGTCGCGTGCACCCTATACCAGGTTCCTGGTTCGGATTTCCCGCCCAGGCCAACCAAGTCTTCCATCCCTCCGGGGTCGGTGAATTGGTTGGTACCAGACTTGGAAGGATAAAGCGCTGACTTGTTCATCGGCTGGCCACCGCAAGTCATTGTATGGCCAAATCCGCATTCAACACGTCTCCACGAAATCCCGTAGAAGTAGAATGCGTGGCGCATCGCAAAAGGGATTGAGTAACGCTGTCCTTTATCTTTATCTTTAAGTGAGGACAGCAAATAACAAATCAAATGCATAGAGTGCCTCGCTAGAGAAAAATGAGCGCTGTTTGGCAGGGAGGAAAGGAGAAAGAGGCGGAGAATTCGATAGTCCATGACTCTTCGGTCCACCCATCGTTCTTCACTTCTAATTTTAGCTGCAGCCTTATTCATGCATGCATAAGCTTTTTTGGCATGAAGCGTCATCAACTCTCCTACGAAGTATTGAGCGCAGCACTTTGGTGCCTAGTAATGTGTACAAAAATGGTGTCCATCTATAGAAGGGCGTACATGCAAGTTAAAAGGCAGTTAAGTTGCTATTCAGAGGTAAGAGACATCCGTAATGAGCCAACTGGTTCCAACTAAGGAACGATACAATGTTAATTCACCTTTTCTCTCCTTGGTAATCGTGATAGTAGACCAGAAATGAGTTTTCGTTGTTTCTGGGGCAAGTCTAGAAATGGGTGTCCACCCTCCGACTTTCCTCCAAAGAATCCAACGAATTTATCGAAAAACCTCTTAAAATATGCACATTAAACGCGGATAGGATTACACTACATACAACCACATAAGGAAACTTAATTCTGTTTCAGCTAAGGTACAGCTGGTAGTTCCTGAAGAAACGCAGGGTCCACCTCCAGGGTTGCACATGGTTTTTTAAATATTTCATGGAATAACATTAATTCTCTGATTCTTAGGAATTGTGCCATATTGTTGATACATAGAATAATTCTAATTTTGTACGCCATAAAAAATGGTGTGACACATATTTCTATCCAGTGGCAGGACAGCCTTGCAACTCGAGAAAAACCACTGTCGGCGGCCGTCAGTGGCCAGAAACACTACGCTACGAACTCCTTGTCAGCATGATAGCGTGACTAGAGCGTTCCGATCAAGATGGTCTGATATCAGGAGGACGTAAAGAACTCGACTGATTACTCTTACGATCGGAGATCGCCTGCCCACCTTGAATAATAAATAGCGATAGCATACGGGGTTCAAAGGGACGCCCATTACTCTTCTCACTCAGATTGGTAGAAGGAATTGAACGCACTTTTTGCCAATGGAACTACTAATGTAAATAGGCTGAACGTACCGATACACGATTCTACGACTACAATCAATGTTCACGTGCTCGAATATGCACCATGAACGGTCTAAAAGTGAACACAATACGCCTCCTGTAAGAATTTCGCCACACAGACTAGGAATTTGAGCTGACAAGCTGGATTCTAAACTGAAGTGCAATAGTTGTCGAAGAATGCAGCCTAAAGTAATAACAAATGCAGGATTAAGATCCAGATTACATCATGTTGATGTGTTTCTCATGTTTTCTATGAAAACCTACCCCTCCGTTCAATATGGGTGGTTGGACCTCGTGATAGCTTCATTAGGCACAGTGCGCGAACTTCGCTTTGAAAAAAAAATAATGAAAATATAATAGACTAATTCCACTGAGCGATAAAGAGTAATGTCCGGTAAAAAAGTTCAGTCGGTAAAGCGTTAAACCGTGAGAATCAAGCGCGTAATCTATGCCGACTGAACTGTCAGGTACATATGTAGGAAGAGTGAATTTTTCACTTTTTTCATTTTTTTCAACAACAAAAAAAAACTCTCGATACGGCCTCCAATAAGCCGACCGGCCGATGCCATACCAGCTATTAACTTCCAAAACCACTCACAAAGTTTCCACCAAAAGCATCCTTGCTTAGAATAAGTTTACAAGGCCAACACTCGAGCTATACATATTCCTCAGCGAGTATTAGTTTAGCTCTTCGGAGAAGTGCGGTTGCGTACGTTCAGAAAAACTGTGCACTCGGTGAGGGTATAGGTCTTCGTCCAATCATCCATATCTGTAGAATGGAGAAGAATAGCACAGTAGCTGAACAAATTCAAGATAAAGCTCAAGATTGCAGATAACTCTCGCTTACCAGCTCTAGATAACCAGAAGCCAAGTGGATGTAAATTCTCTAGAAACGAGTGAGCAGACGGGCCGTGCACGTTGAGTAGTCAGCGATAATCTTCAAGCTGGCTCCACAGGTCCTCGCCCACAGTAGCAGGAATGGGTGGGCCAGAGAGCGTAGGTTCTATCTCAATGCGCTCGCAATAGAAAGAGCACCCATGGACAACCGTTGGGGAATGACAGTTGAATAACTGGATGGCTGCAGAGAAAAAATACTATCTAACACAGTGGAAAACAACCTTTCTGAAATGCAATTCTACTTATTCCGTTCCGATTGGTAAGGAAATCTGAACCAGAAGTTACAACTGGTTGCGTTGGTGCTAATTTCCAACACATGCCGGTAATAACTAAGCGGCTGGGTCACTCAGAAATATTACGAATTCTTGTCTTGTGATCCACTTTTTAGGGCCCTCCAGGGTTTCCTAAACATCACCTAACATTGTCATCTAATTGTCACATAAACCTTCACTATGAACTAGTGTCAACAACATTTGATATTCTGGAGGGATATCTCAGTGGCTTCTAGCAGAAGGTCATTTCAGTAATAAAAAGAGAAAGGTGAGAAAAAGTGGCAATATTTTACGGCTCCTAAGTTCTAAGATATCGTTAAAATTGAATGTCAATCGGAAAAAGAGCTGAAAGTCAATCCCACAGACCCTAGTCCTCATTCTCACCCCAATATTATGCAACTTCAAAACTATAATTTTGCGTAAACGGTGCTGCTGAAGAAGTGGTGTATCTAACAAAAACTAGCACACAACGTTCAATGTGAAAATATGTTCTATTTTTATTTATTTATTTATTTATTTTAACAATATAGTGCACGCAACTTATGGAGACAGGGCAAGTCGTAGACACATACAGTCAGAAATAAAGAATTAAAAGAAATCAATAAAATGAACTAAAAATAACTATCTAATTAAGTTATTTTCAAATTAAGAAGAAATTAAGTTTTACGAAAAAATCCTACAGGACTTTGAAGAAATCTATCGGGAAGCCCTAGTACAAATAAAAGGTTGCACGAATAAATGCGAAAAATGAAACGCAATCGCATCAAAACTGCACGAATTCTTTATAGATTTCCTGGGACAAGACTAAGCGTGGGGATCGCTTCAAAACGCCCGACGCGTAGTGCAAGAATTGCAGGAGAAGTGTCCGAGGGAACCGAAAACTCGTTTGGACACTGCCCACTCGCAGTCGGAACACGCCGCAAGTGGCTACACGAGGATGGGGTATGGGTGCTGTTCATTGCACGAATTACTTCCACAGCTCTCCAGGTGGCGATGTCCGTTCCTCCACGTGGTGCCACTGGAAACTGCTCGCTTTGTGAGCTAAGCTAAGCACGGACACTCGAATGCAGGCGACAGGCCCTTGTGACAGGCCGGCCTACGAAGACCCATGTCACATCACATGGTGTATGAATAGTCATGTTTTTCGAGATTGTGCTACGGCGTCCGCGGGAACCGACGCGCACTCGCAGAGCCCGGCGAGTGTGGAAAGTATGCGAGGGTCCCTGATGCGAGGACGGCATCGGGAGGCAACTGAGCTAGTCCGAAAGTCCCGTAACGTAGGCAGGACCCGCGTAGCAACGCTGAATGTGGGTACGTTAACGGGCCGCTCGTGCGAGTTGGTTGAAGCACTGGAGCGAAGAAGAGTTGATTTCTGTGCGGTGCAGGAGACGAGGTGGTCCTGCAGCAAGTCAAGGGACATAGGACGTGGCTTCAAGGCCGTTCTATGTGGAAGTCCCAGGACCACCAGTGGTGTCGGAATAATCGTCTCCGAACGATTTCGTGACTCGATTGTAAGCGTCGAACGCTATGACGATCGGTTGATGAAGATCGTTGTCGCCGCGAAGGAGCGACTCTATCACTTCTTCTCTGCGTATGCTCCGCAGAGTGGCTGCTCCGATCAAGCCAAGGAAGAGTTTTGGAGCCTGCTTGATGAGAAGACAGCAGAGGTACCGCCGAAAGATGTCATCATAGTCGCTGGTGACCTTAATGGGCACGTAGGTGCTGCGAAGGACGGGTACAGCTGTCATGGTGGTTTCGGATACGGGTCTCGTAACGCCGATGGTGAGCGCATTCTTGAGTATGCGGAATCGCATAATCTCACCATTGTGAACACCGTTTTCCGAAAACGCGACTCCCACCTCATCTCATACTATAGTGGGAGCTCCAAGTCTCAGATAGACTTTGTCCTTGTCAAGGATCGCGACCGAAGCATTGTCACAGACGCGAAGATCGTGCCGTATGAGACGGTCGCCCCACAGCATCGACCGCTAGTCTGCACCTTTAAGATCACCCCTCCGAGGATGCAGCAAGTTGAGCGATGCGGTGCTGCGAGAATCAAGTGGTGGCGAATGAAAGAGAAGGAAGCAGCTGTGATTTCCCGCGTACGGTTACCGACAGTCACGACTGTCGACGAAACTTGGAAGAAAGCAACCGACGCGATACGCCAAGCTGCAAGGTTGGAACTCAGCATAACGAAGCCTGGGCGACGCAAGGTCGATAAGCAGACATGGCTGTGGACGGACGATGTGAAGGCAAAGGTTAGAGAGAAGAAGTCGCTCTATCACGTGTTTCTCAGCGATAAGACGGCCGACAACTGGCAGAAGTATCAGAAGGCGAAGAAGGCTGCAAAGAAAGCCGTGGCTGTTGCGAAAGCCACTCATTATAGTGATGTCAACGAAAAGCTCGAGTCACGCGAGGGTGAGCGGTATTTGTACCGACTTGCTAAGACCCGCCATCGCCAAACCGAGGACATTGAAAAGTTTGTTGGCATCAATGATGAGAGCGGCCATCTTCTGACAGACCGCAAAAAGGCGCTGAAGCGATGGCGTGATTACTTCGAGGAAGTTTCCACCATGGAATTTCCTCACCCGGCCATCCCTTCTGTGGCTTCTGTTCACGGTCCCGTACACAAGATCACCGTGGAGGAAACGGAAGCGGCTCTAAAGAAGATGAAGCCATGCAAGGCGACAGGACCGGATGATCTGGCAGCCGATGTTTGGAAGTCGAAGCTCTGGTATCCTGCTGAGTGGTTGGCTGAGTTCTTCAACCAGGTAGTAAAGGAGAAGAAAGTACCGGAGTGTTGGCACAACAGTACGACGATTCCGATTTGGAAGAAGAAGGGCAGTCCTGCAGACTGCTCCAATTATCGTCCGATTCGCTTGCTTTCGCACAGCATGAAAATCTTCGAGCGAATCCTCGACAGACGAATTCGTGAAATCGTCAAGCTCTCCGACAACCAGTGCGGTTATGTGTCTGGTTGTGGGACCATTGATGCTATACACGCCGCCCGCCTCCTGGTAGAGAAGCATCGTGAGAAACAGAAGCCGGTGCATATCGCCTTTCTCGACCTGGAGAAGGCCTTCGACAGCGTACCGCGTGAGGTTATATGGTACGCCTTGCGACAACACAACGTACCTGAGGAACTCATAGAGTGGGTGCGGATGCTCTACTCTTGCCCAAAGAGTAGAGTGCAAGCTGCAGCTGGAACCTCAATGGAGTTTCCCATCTCTGTTGGGGTGCACCAAGGTTCTGCGCTTTCTCCACTCCTCTTTGTTGTCGTCATGGATGCCATTACGCGAGATCTTCAGAAGCCTGTCCCATGGACATTGCTCTATGCTGATGACGTGATGCTCGCTTGCGAAGATAAAGATGATCTCGAGCGGCAGGTGCAAGCTTGGTGCGACCGCCTGGCAATGTTCGGACTCAAATTGAACGTCAAGAAGACCGAGTACCTAACGACTGACGTAAACGAGTCCGGCTCCATTAAGATTAACGGTA
Source organism: Heligmosomoides polygyrus polygyrus (assembly GCA_947396885.1). Taxonomy (NCBI): domain Eukaryota; kingdom Metazoa; phylum Nematoda; class Chromadorea; order Rhabditida; family Heligmosomidae; genus Heligmosomoides; species Heligmosomoides polygyrus. Next base: position 24,063,368 of record OX377206.1, read on the forward strand.
CTGAGCTTGCACGCACTTCGGTGTTTAAGTACCTCGGATCAGCAATAGCGTCTGACGGCGGTCTGATGGTTGAAGTGAACTCACGCGTGAGTGCAGCTTGGTCCAAGTGGCGTTCGCTGACTGGTGTGCTCTGCGATAGGAAGATACCAGAGCACCTGAAGTCAAAGATCTACAGAACAGTCATCCGGCCAGTAGCGATGTACGGCGCTGAGTGTTGGCCTGCGACTAAGGAAGTTGAAACGCGCCTCAGCGTCATGGAGACGAAGATGCTGCGCTGGACGGCTGGAGTCACCCGCATGGACCGCATCAGAAATGATGCTATTCGGCAGAAGTTCGGTGTCGCGCCGATAGCGGACAAGATGCGCGAAGCTCGCTTACGATGGTACGGTCACGTTCTGCGTGGAAAGGATGATAGCGTCCGCAAGATAGGCCTTGAGTTGGAAGTGTCAGGAAAGCGGCCTAGAGGACGCCCGAAGCAGCGTTGGTCTGACACGTTACACACGGACATGAAAGTAACTGGCGTCCACCCCGATCAAGCGCATGACCGGGAAAGGTGGCGTCATGACACCAGAAGAGCGGACCCCGCGACGAAGCGGGACAAACGCTGAAGAATAAGAAGAAGAAGAAGAAGCTCTCCACTTTTCATCACAGTGGCTCAAAGAAGCATAGCACGATCACCTTGAGAAGTAGAATGAACCCTAGTAGATATGGATGAGTTGTAGGGCTGATACATCCTGTTCCTTTAGAATAAACTATTCCTTTCCAACCGCTTCATTGGATGATAAACGAGAACGTTGTGCGGATCACATGAATATATACAAAGCCATTGAATCTCTTACTGATCTGCAAGGCTTCAGGCAGCTATCGATTACATCAAAGAATGATTAACTCAGTGAGAGCCGCCTCTCTCCGTAAAAAAAACGTTTGCTTTACCTGTTGCAAGCCACTCCAATTCCTACACTCCCAGTTATCACTTAAATAACTATCTGCTTACCTACTACTGACGTGGCACGCGACTAAGGTGTCCTCATTAACACCTCTTTGAAATTCTTTGGGTAAAGGACAAAAGATAAAAGACGGCGCTACTCAATCCCTTTGGGATGCGCAGCGCATTCTACTTATACGGGATGTCGACTTGAATGGGCCAATATTTGGCCATACAACGACTTGCGGTGGCCAGCCGATAAGCAAGTCAGCGATTTATTCTTCCCAGTCAAGTCCGGTGCTAGTTCACCAACCCAGTAGAGATGGAAGGCTTGGCTGGCCTAAACGGGAAATCCGAACCAGGAACCTGGCATCGGGTGCACGCGGCAGCCGGCACCTCCTTGGACTGCGCCGCACGCGCCCGAACTTCTCTGATCATACAAAAATGATAGTGAACAAAGCAATAGGCCGAACGTACAACTTATTTAAAACGCTAAAATCCAGGAACCCAAAAGACCTGATACGCGCCTACAAAGCATACACTCGCTCAGTAGTTGAAAATGGTGCTACTATTTGTACACTACTATTTTCAATCCCTTAAAAAAGAAGGATGTTGATCCTCGGAAGATCGCACGAAGAACCATTTTTAGATGTTTCAGTTTCGATTAGTCCTTAATTCCTAACAGTGCTGACAGAGCTCAACAAATGGAGCTGTCGTCACCTAGGAGGAGGCGAACTAAAAACGATATCATTATTTTAAAAATAAATAAATAAATCATTATGTTGTAGCAACGCTTTTACCAGGCAAGGAGGGGTAAGACTCTCCAACTCCGTAGCGAAAAATCAGGGCGAGCTTTTTCCCTAGATTTGCCGTTTCCCTTCCTTCATGAAGGAGGGAGCGCTACACATGCCCATAAGTCGTTTTAGGAAGCTCCTTGAATGTCGATTACAACCTTCATAAAAATCGATTTTCAATTTCAGTTTATAACGTTCCTTCGCCTCATTTCTGTTTACTGGTTGTCTGCCCAGTGCCGTTCTACTTTTCTTTATATATATATTTATTTATTTATATTTTAAATTTACATTTATATACTTACATTTATTTATATTTTTTATTTATTAATATTATTATTTATTACATAAACATACACTTGTGTTGAAAGGAGTCAATGTTAAGTGCACAGGAATAAAACGTAGGAAGAAGAACACCATTAAAAACAAAAAAAGAAAGAAAGCCTGGGCAAGAAAAACGGCATAAGGCATCATTCGGGCAGAGAAAGCATGCGCCTCCTAAAGTTAATGTAGCTAAGGTTAACTTCTTCTTCTTCTTCAGCGTCTGTCTCACTTCGTGGCGGGGTCCGCTATCCTGGTGTCATGACGCCACCTTTCCCGATCCAGCACTAGATCAGGGTGGACACCAGCTACTTTCAGGTCCAGATGTAACGTATCAGCCCATTGCTGCTTCGGTCGCCCTCTAGGCTGCTTTCCTATTACCTCGAGGTTAAGGCCTATCTTGCGGACGCTGTCTTCTTCTTCACGCAGAACGTGGCCGTACCAACGTAAGCGAGATTCGCACATCTCGTCCGCTATCGGCGCGACACCGAACTTCTGCCGAATGACATCGTTTCGGAAGCGATCCATGCGCGTGACTCCAGCCGTCCAGCGTAGCAACTTTGTCTCCAAGACGCTGAGGCGCGTTTCAGCTTCCTTAGTCGCAGGCCAAAACTAAGTGCCGTACATCGCTACTGGCCGGAAGACGGCTCTGTAGATCTTCGACTTCAGGTGCTCTGGTATCCTCGCTTCGCAGAGCACGCCAGTCAACGAGCGCCACTTGGACCAAGCTGCACTCACGCGTGAGTTCAGTCATCAGATTGCCATCGGAAGCATAAAGCAAAGTCCAGGGGACTGGCTTCTGAAGACCCGTGTAATGGCGTCCATCACGACAACAAAGAGGAGTGGGGAAAGCGCAGAATCCTGGTGTACCCCGACAGAGATGGGGAACTCCATCGAGGTTCCAGCTGCAGTTTGAACTCGACTCTTTGGACAAGAGTAGAGAATTCGCACCCACTCTATGAGCTCTTCGGGAACTCCATGATGTCGCAAGGCGTACCATATCACTTCACGCGGTACGCGATCAAAGGCTTTCTCCAAGTCGAGGAAGGCGATATGAACTGGCTTCTCTTTCTCGCGATGCTTTTCTAAAAGGAGGCGGGCGGACTGTATGGCATCAATGGTGCCACAGTCAGCTACGAAGCCGCAATGATTGCTGGAAAGCTGGACGATGTCGCGAATTCGTCCGTCAACAATCCGCTCAAAAATCGTCTGCGAAAGCAAGCGAATCGGACGGTAATTGGAGCGGTCTGCAGGCCTGCCCTTCTTTTTCCAAATCGGAATCGTCGTGCTTTGGCGCCAACACTCAGGCACCTTCTTCTCCGCTACAACCTGATTGAAGGATTTCGTCAACCACTCAGCAGGGTACCAAAACTTCGACTTCCACAGTTCTGCTGCCACGTCGTCGGATCCAGTCGCTTTGCTTGGCCTTCTTCATAGCTGCTTCAATCTCCTCAACGGTGATCCTTTGGACGGAGCCGTGGGTTGGAGCCGTTGAGGGGATGGCTGGATGAGGAAATTCTACTGTAGAGATCCTCAAAGTAATCGTGCCATCGCTTCAATGCCTTCTTGCGGTCCATGAGAAGATGGCCGTCCTCATCATTGATGCCGAAAAACTTCTCAACATCCTCGGTCTGCCGATGGCGATTCTTAGATAGTCGGTACATATACCGCTCACCATCCCGCGACTCGAGCTTCTCGTTAACGTCTCCATAATGAGTGGTTTCTGCAACAGCCACGGCCTTCTTTGCAGCTTTCTTTGCTTCTTGGTACTTCCGCCAGCTATCGGCTGTCTTTTCGCCGAGAAACATGTGATAGGGCGTCTTCTTCTCTCGAACTTTGGCTTTCACCCCCTCTGTCCACAGCCATGCCTGCTTGTCGATCTTCTGTCGTCCAGGCTTCGTAGTGCCGAGTTCCGACCGTGCAGCTTGACGTCGCGTCAGTCGCTTTCTTCCAAGTTTCGTCGACAGTCGTGACTGTCGGTAACCGCACGCGAGAAATCACAGCTGCTTCCTTCTCTTTCATTCGCCACCACTTGATTCTAGCTGCACCGCAACACTCAACCTGCTTCAACCTCGGAGGGGCGATCTTTAAAGTGCAGATCAGCGGTCGATGCTGTGGGGCAACCGTCTCATACGGCACAACCCTCGTGTCTGTGACAAGACTTCGGTCACGATCCCCTACAAGGATAAAGTCTAACTGAGTCCTGGTGTTTCTGCTATAGAACGAGATGAGGTGGGAATCGCGTTTGCGAAATACTGTGTTAACTATGGTGAGGTTATTCGATTCCGCAAATTCAAGGATACGCTCACCATCTGCGTTACGCGACCCATAGCCGAATCCACCATGACAGCTGTACCCATCATTCGTCGCGCCGACGTGCCCGTTAAGGTCACCAGCGACAATGATGACATCTTTCCACGGTACCTCTGTTGCCTTCTCATCAAGCAGGTTCCAAAACTCATCCTTGGCTTGACCGGAACAGCCAGCCTGCGGAGCATACGCATAGAAGAAGTGATAGATTCGCTCCTTAGTGGCGACTCGACGCTTACAATCGGGTCACGAAATCGTTCGGAGATGCTTATTCCGACACCACTGATGGCCCTGGATTTCCACATAGGACAGCTTTAAAGCCTCGTCCTATGTCCCTTCACTTGCGGCAGGACCACCTCGTCTCATGCACCACACGGAAATCAACTCTTCTACGCTTCAGTGCTTCAGCCAACTCGCACAAGCGACCCGTCAACGTACCCACATTCAGAGTAGCCACGCGGGTATTGCTTACGTTACGGAACTTTCGGACTAACTCAGTTGCCCCCCGATACCGTCCTCGCATCAGGGACCCTCGCATACTATTCACACTCGCCGGGCTTTGCGAGTGCGCGTTGGCTCCAGCGGACGCCGTAGCACTATCTCGAAATACGTGAGCTGACATACACCATGTGTGTGACATGGGTCTTCGATGGGCGGTCTGTCACAAGGGCTTGTCGCCTGCAATCGAGTGTCCGTGATCGGCTTAGCTCGCAGAGCGAACAGTTTCCAGTGGCACCACGTCGAGGAGTGGACATCGCCACCTATTGTAGCAAAGGTTGACAAAAGGGTTTTTAGGGGCTTTTCAAATAAAGGCAATGCTCTATTGAGAAAGAAATACCAGCGACAGTTGTGTTATGCGGTATTAACCTGTGCCTTCTTGGCTCCCCCCCCCCCCTGGTAGAAGAATTTCTCACTGAGAAGTCCTCCAGCTTGACTCCAGATTAGCCGAAGGAGATTTTGAATAACAGCAGCAGGTTATTGGCCTTCCGTCTTGTTGATTTTGCATTTCGCTCAGTGTTTTAGGGGATTTTATCGTACAGGAAGCTAAGGATTCGAATCATTAGGTTTCTTGTAAGGCCATTCTGGACCCTTTCTAGAGCGCCTAGGCGGTGAGAAAACTGGCGTTCCTTATTCTAGGAGTGGCCTTATGTAGGACTTGTAGGCCTAAGGACCTCAGGTGCTTTGGTAGACAAAGCTCTACACAACATGGTGACCATGACCATCGCTTTATTTGCAATGACCTCACAGTGCTTATCAAAATTAAGTTCTTAGTCACTATAAAACCCAAATCAGTCACTTCGTCTGTCCCCTCGATTGGCGAACCGTCAAAATAGGATGCCTAGGATTGGCATTCTCCAAATATAGACTTTGGTCTTGATTTTAGAGATCGGTAAATTTCAACTGTTATACCAGGACAGCAGCGCATTAATAGTCTGTTGTAAAGCAGTGAAGTCATCTTTAGAGCCTATAGTGCGAAAGATCTTTATGTGCTAGACAGAAACGCTGAACTCAATTCCCTCAACTCTAATTATGTTGGCGAGCTCATATGTATAGATCCTGAAGAGGATAGGTAATAAAATACCGCCTCGCGGAACTCTGTTGATTATAGTCCGGGGTTTGGAGAGGTGGTCGTTGTTGCGAACAGAGAACGTTCGGTTTCTTAGAAAGGCAGCAACCCAACTATACGAGGGTGGACACCAACAATCCTGAGCTTTTCTATCAATTTGTGACGAGGCACCTTATCAAGTACCTTGGTAAAACCAAAATAAATGACGTCAACAATTTTACTTTTGTCGAGGAAAGCTGTCCACTTATTCAGATTTTGAAGCACTGCCCTAACTGTGGTTTTTCCTTTTTGGAAACTGTGTTGGTTTCGCAAAATAATGGAGCAAACCTCAAGGTGGACAACAATACGCTTCTTGAAAATCTTTTCGAACAATACGCTTTCTAAGAAACTTTTCGAACAAAACTACTTTTCTTTATATTTGTATTCTTATTTTTTCATTCTCAGGTATGTCTCGATTGCTCTATAAGGACCTCCACCTATGTTCTTATTAATCAGTTATTTTCTTTTGGATTATTTCATATATGTGAACACTTTACGTTGTTTCTTCACGTCTCATTAAAGCAGAGTTGACTCAGCAGAATCTTGCAATGATGGGCCAGCTGGTTGTACGGTTTCTACTTTCGGGGTTAGGGCACGAGACGTTTGGCGGCCGGTACGCCGCTGAATATCTGCTACAGTATTTAAATGCACAAGGACACCTAGATTTGCAGCGAACATGGTAGAACTATGAACTACGAAGAAGATGCAGGGTGAATTCGCCTCTAGATCTTCATTTGCACAAATTTTACACAACCTTGTGAAGGTGTTCCGATCGCTTTCTTTACATTTCCGTCCTCAGCGTTATCGCATCCTCTCCAATGCGTGCGTATCCCCTCAAGGATCTATAGCTCAAAAATAGCCGAGAAACGCTATAATACGTTTTCTGAAAGTGGTCAGCTATGAAGAAAACTTAACGGAAGAGAAGAATTGTCTACAACCATTTTATTCGCTGAGTTACCAACCCCAACCAAGTTACTACTTAGGGAAAATTGAATCACAGATAAAATACCTCGTATACAACAAATAATGCACATATATCCAGACTGAATCACGTATTTCGCAAAGCGATATACACAGCTGTTCAATAAATACAATTCTAAATGATATAGTACAAATGCCAAGAAGTAAGAACCACGAAATCTACAAAAGACATACAGCGAGGTAGCACCCAAAGAACACGCCCATACAAGGGGAAGTCTCAATGTAAGAAATTCTTCGAATGATGGAGTACTCCTTGGAATGTGAATCAAATCACTCAATCCAATCATTTGATGATTGGCGAAGAAATTAGGGAGTCTCTTCGCTGACGAGATCGTCGTCGTCCATAATTGCAACACGGTCGCTACCTTCAACTGATAGGATCAACGATCATAAACAGAGAAAATCAGGGAACGCGCAGGAAGATGGGGTGTTTGCGACCAAACAGGCAGGGTTAGAGATGAATTGTCTACAAAAAATGTACCAGTAGACCTACAGAATCGGGACAGGGTGATGGGACTACGCCGACTGTTCCAGCTCAATCAGTGTTAAATAAATGCGATGATGTCGACAACGCAATTGTCACTAAACCCATTTCATTTTTCTCTACAGTCTTTTTCTTTAATCTCTTTTTGGCACTCCATCTGAAGCTGCACGTACTGAGAAGAAGGTATCTTTCAATCTGAACTGATTTCTTTCCTAAAACTAAAGTTCCAGTTCTCTACAAACACGAAATTGGCTACATTCTAGCTCAAGTATTGCTTTCGTCGCCCACAGCACAAGGGTCTGAAGTGATTATTGCATTCCACAACCTGGCTTTTCTCGCAGTATTAAAACGGTGCAGGAAATTAAATAGCAGATGACTTTCAGCCATAAATCAAGCCTGAAGGAGACTAGGCACTCACATAACTAACCGACTTCACTTTAATAAAGTTCAAGATTTCCTATTCAAACAGCATGAACTAGTTCCCCTTCGACTTTTTATGCCTTTCCGCTCTAGTCGCCTATCCATCTCCCACTGTTACAATTATGGCTTAATGACCACAGAATGTACTCGCTATTACGATATCAACCTCCGACTGAAATGTACACTAGAATCCAGCTCAAGAAGTATCATAGTGGTTTGCTCGCCCATCAATTACAACGGAAGAGCCAAAGAGGAGCTCGACTACTCCCGCAACAACGCCCCATAGTGTGCGAAAGATCCTCCATCTTTTGGTGGACAAGTCATCGCAACTCTTGGCCTATTTTTTGTAAGTGTGAGAGGTGAACTTGAACATGCATGCATGTCATTAGTTAATTCAATCGGTACCAAACACTACGCCATTATTTTCAATGAACCTCTAAGAGCAGAAACACCATAATTGGAAGAACAACTTACTGGAATGTCTTCTAAACCTCCGCCCTATGTGTGAGGGTAGAAGGGATAACAGAATAAGAAGGGCTAACAGCAGACACCCTGCCGGAACATACACCATAATCGTCCTATAGAAGATCTGACACGTTTGATGCGGTTGCGTTGGACTGAAAGAAGATTTCAAAAATAAACTGCTAATAAGTGTACAAGTTGAAAGTCGAACGTGAACTTACTCGCATGACGGGTTCCATAGTTCAATAATCTGATAAGCAACACCATTGGCTAGTTTGTCAACAAAGCTCATCGCACCATAAACAAAAGCTCCACTTTCCTAAATATGCACTCAAAAAGAATGACTTGTAGGACGATAAAAATTCTATTCGCTTACCGTATTTCTATTAATCAGGTCTGCAGTGATTGACAGTGAAGTGACAAGGAGTATGGATTGGGTGACACCTGTAATAGATGAGGATACTGGTGAAGCAAGTCCTACAGACTTTGACTTGCAAAAATTAAAATGTAGGTGTCAATGTTCCTGACGCTCCTCTCAAAAGGACTTTTACATTGCATGCAGTAAGTGTAACTACTGCCACCTTTCCCAGTAACACTCTATACTTAGCCACAGCGGTACTATATAGCTCTGCAGTAATAGAATATGGCAACATAGAACTGTACGTAGCATTCAAAGAATTACTACTGCAATTTATCTCTCCTGCGTGATAGCGCCAAAACGAAATTGGAAAACTATAGATGACCGACATTAAAATGAAATAAAAACAATGAAAAAATACCTATAAGCGCGGCAATGGTATACATTTGCCAAAGTGACAGATCAAAAAGCATAAAAACAGAGGTACCCAGGCCACATACTATTCCAAGGAAGAATAGAAACTGAAAAAGTCTGTCTTTTATTCGAATAATAGTAATAACATGCCAAGCCTACAACAGACCATACAGACTGTCGAGAAACTGCCTTAGGCTGCAGAAATTTAGCGAGAGTCCAGATTTAGAAATGTAGACTACGGAGCTGACACGTACCTTTCTATTAATTAACCTGTTTAAACAAGGAATCCCGTTCACAAACGATACAACGAAGGAGGAGAGGTAGGATACCATCGGAAGAATAGCCACGTATTTCTGAAAAACCGAAAACTAGCAATGAACTCTTAGGAGCAGCGATTCCGCAACAGATATAAGACTTTGCAGTACAAAATACAGACGTTGCAATACATAGTAAACCTTAAAATAATTGGGAGAACATAGTGGGAATAGTGAAGTGTATACGCAGGGAAAAAACTATAAGAAATCCGAAAAGAGTCCTTCACAAAATGCTGAACGGTTGGAATTGCATAACAATGTTTGCCTTTGTTCGTACTACTTCTCTAGGAAACCATTTCTTAATTTCCGTTAACTCATCAAAACAAAGCAGAATGCCTCGAAAATATAGTGCAATCGCTGCAATGAACTGAAACGTTTTCTAAACTGATACATTTCAAAAACCCTTCTTTTTTTTTGTTAGTTTTCCAACATTGGCCTATCGATCTTACCTTATAACTGATTTTCTTGTATCATACCGCTAGAAGTAAAAATGTGAGTCGTAAGCCCCTTGCTGTTTTTCCCTTACCTTTTCCCCTCCCTTTTAGCCTCTTCCCCAGACCTTTAACCCTTTCCTTTGAAGGATAAAGATAAAAGACGGTGTCAACGAGAGTCCCTTTTAGGATGCGCCCCGCATTCCTCTATTAGGGGGGGGGGGGGCAAAAGTAATGAGACACCCCATGCCGTGTCCATACATCTCGTGGCTGGAGTCTGGTTTCATGCTTATCGTATTTGTATGTTTGTATGCTACTTACTGAAGCCCATCTGAGAAGTTACCACTTCCGCCCTTTCCAGAAGCATGCCAAAAACCCCAGCCTGTCTCATGCCGAAACCCCAGTCTGACGAGTCGACCTGTGTCGCGCAAATCTCCCCCAATTCCCAACCCCGAGCAGTCTCGGCTCAATATTCACGCAAGATGAGAAGTACGTCTTCCACCTTAACCCTGCCAAGCAGCGAGTCTGGGTGAGGCCTGGTGAATTGTTACCGACCTTCGTTCGGCGAGATGTTCACGGCGAGAAGCATCTTTGGAGCTTTTGGGTCTGCGCCCATGGATCGGTTTACCGGAGGCTGTTTCCCAAGAGCACCGCGATGAACTCCAAGGCCATGGTGAACGAAATAAAGGAGATGGGCCGGCGACTCGCTCTTATTCATTCGCAGCGCTTCAAAAAGGTTCTCCTCTTCGACAACGCCGCACCCCATCGGGAACAAGTAACCACGGATAAGCTTCGCCAGCTGGGCTACGTTCACATGCCTCACCCACCGTATTCGCTGGACATCTCTCCATGCAACTACCACTACTACTTGAGCCTACAGGACTTCCTAGTCGGAAGGGACACAAGAACCCAAGCAGTCCTTGACAACCATATCGAGCAGTTGATCAACACCAGGCTCAAGCAGTTCTGGAGGGATGGGATCAGGAAGTTGGCTGAGCGATGGCAGCAAGGTCCTTGCCCTTAATGGCAAATACACTCCTCAGCATCGTTGAGTTGTAATTGAGTTATAAGGAGATAAAAATTTTTTTTCATTTTGTCTCATTACTTTTGCCCCCCCCCCCCCTAATAGTACGACATGTCGTGGAAACAACGTGAATGCGTATTTGGTATATACAATCACTTGCTGTGGTCAACTGATGAATAAGTCTGTGTTTCATCCTTCCCATACAAGTATGGTGCCAATTCACCGACTCTGGAGGGATGGAATGCTTAGCTGGCCTAGGCGAGAAATCCCAACCAAGAACCTGATAGGCTGCGCGCGACATCTGGCACCTCCTCCGACTGCGCTACTTCACGCCTAGCGTAGAGATACGTCTGACTATATAATGAACGAAGCTAACATAAACATAGAGCGGTATAGAGCATTATCGCCCGGTCAGTAAGATGTACGGGTTCGAGTCCCGCCTAGCGCTACAGTTTTGATCACAACAAAACATCATTGTGACAGCTTACAACCTCGATACCAGCCACTTGAGGCTTTAAGGAAATGACGAGAATCCTTTCTGTCAAGACCTTTAGCTTTACTGGTTCTATGCTGATATCAGCGGCCGGCTCATCCCGATATACGGGTGGATGCTGATCGGTCCCACGAGGTGTGGATGTTGCGTCCGATCAAACGGCGCCGGTGGTGTAAAGGCGTAGAGAATTCTCGCCCGGTCATAAGGAGGTGCGGGTTCGAGTCTCGCCTGGCGCTAAAGTTTTGATCACAACAAAACATCGTTGCGACAGTTTATAACATAAATATACTCATTCAAATAATGTTTTAAGCAACTGAGTTTCTACTAAACAGAGATCACTCCAAAACCATACCTTCCCGTAGTTCTGTGTGAGTGTGATGTAGAAGGGAAAGTATACTTGTGAGACATTGATGCATAAACGGGAGAGCATATACAGCAACGCTATCTAAAGATGTAGAACTATTTAACATTTGAAATTTATCAATAGAAAACCATATAAGATTACCTGATAGAATTGTATGTAACCAAACCAACTTGTCCAGTGCATTCTTACCAATTCACTTGCGTCAGATGAAAACGAGTTCAGACGGCTGAAGGAAATGTTGGTACTCCGAATTGGGCCACGTGCACATCAATAGTAGTTGGAAATTTATGGAATGTCTGCTTGTGTTTTCCCAGAAAGCTATTTGCGGTACAAGACGGGCTAACATTAGTCACCTCCGGTCTCTCTCAAAACTCGAAGCTTTATCTTAATCGAAATAGAAATCTGATTACATTTCTAACGCATTTGGATTAACTCTCAACTTCCTCAATTTAAAGAGTTGCCTCCGTGGAGTCGATCGATTTGATCCCTTTCCTTTACAGTCTTACTAACCTGCTTTAAATCCGCTTTCCTTCAACGCAATACCCTTTTCTTCGGACGTTCCCGATGTACATAGTATCCGTAGGTAGCCGTCAAGTAAAAGAGCACGTGTGCAATCGCAGGCACAAGCTTTACCCAATGATACAACACCAATATACCTGTTCTAAAGGTTGTTCAAATCTGAAGACACATTTGCTCCTAAAGGAATGTGTGAAATAAGAAAGATCTGGCATTCACAAATCGGAGCAAACGAAACCAGATCATACCTACCGGAACTGCCTCTCTACATACCATACATGTGTCCTTCCAAAGATTTTTCGAATAAACGAATAATCGAATATATTCAGTTTCATGAAAAACCAATATTCGAATAATGAATATATTCGAGTTTTGAACCCCGTTGAATAGTCGAATAATGAATATATTCGAACTTCGGGACTCATCGAATATTCGAATGATGAATATTCGAATGTATTCGAATATTCGTTCGAAATTGTTCGAATCGGCCCGAAGTATAATAGTGACCTATGGATTATACTTGTGTCCTTCCAAAATTTTTCGAATAAACGAATAATCGAATATATTCGGTTTCATGAAAGCCGAATACTCGAGTAATGAATATATTGGAATTTTTGGGCCCCTCGAATATTCGAATAATCGTTCGAAAATATTCGATTCGGTCCGAAGTATACTACATACAACACTTTGATTTTGCCACCTTTATAATGGATTATCGGAGATCACTTGAACAACTAGCTACTGGGATTGGTCTATGAACAATACAATTTCGATAGTGCAAACCTGAAATCAGTTTCAATGAGGCCTTTAAAACACCGATATCGACACAACAAGGAAAAGGCATACTATCGACGAGAAGTAGATAAGTTTGCAGCACTTTTTACCACGACCGTAATCCGATCAAATCAGGTCGACAGTCCAATTTTTAGTGTTAGCATTATTTATACTGCCTTGGTGTTCTTGGAATCTTCGACTGAGTCACGTTTCCTCCTTCTTGATTGTTATTAGAAAAGACCCTCTCTAGTAATTGCTGGACGCTGAAACGTCTTTTATAAATCTATCGAAAATGGCTCGGAATTCGAAGTTTTATACCGCACAGGTGTTTTATACTCGTGTTGGATCAATCCTAGCTTAGATGAAAAAGCATCTCCTTGACTTTATATATTTCACAAATTCGATCAATTATGTCCTCAGATTCGAGTAAACTTGCAAAGCGGGTCTATTGTTGTTGTGTGGTCGAGTAAGTCCCATGTCTATGATGATTAAAGCTCTATATTGGATGCCTCTGGCACTGTAAGCATCGGGTACATTTGAAGGAAGTATTTTTCTTTCAACTATGCGGATCTAGAAAAATCGAGTTTCTGAGACACTAGTGATGTCAGCGCACGCGAACAATCACGTGGCCGAATACAACACTGTCCTTAACGCGTTTTTGAAAAATTATAGTCTTGGTGAGAAAGACAAAAGCCGTCTAAGAAGCGAACTGACCTCAACCTGCGTCCATGCTTCGGTTCACGAATTATGGCATAAAACAGCAGTGTTACTAACAGACCTCCGCCAACGACCATGAAGCCAGCGGTCTAAACAGGAGCAGTTAACAAATGCCGCTAACACATGCTAGCAAACGTAGAACTAACTTGAAAATGAGTAAAATCGTATGGACCAATATCTGGGTGGTCAGTGCTTTGAGAAAGGAACCACGCAAGCACAATGAATACAGATAAGTTTGCAATTACAGTGAATGCATATCTTCAAAACAATGTCAGATCATGATCTAAAGTGAACATTAAAGTAAAGGGGAACTCACCTCAATGAGTTCATTGTAGTTCGACTACTATCGATAGAGGACAATTCCGGTATTAAAGCGAGATGTGATATCTGAAAAGAAGGCGAGTCATAGAAGGACTGACATGAAAATGTCGCCATGTCACTCACCTGTACTGAAGCCCAGCCGAACTGAAACACCATAATAAACGGTACAAACCATAACACCTTATACCATTCAGACCCGCTGTCCAAGCATATAAAGCATCGGTTGAAGATGAACGGAAACGACAACGAAACACATATGGTACCTGAAAACAGTATATTTAGCTAAGTTTTAAAGTAATTCGGTCAGATTTCGACTGAGAAGAACATTGCTCTGCGGATAGCAAAAACTGTACGAGAATTAATGAAGCAAGACACCATCTCACCTATAATATGCCAAGACATGCGTCGACCAATTTTGTCGAACCACTTTGGTAAAACGCTTGAGTCACTAGCGATCCCAACGAGAGGAGTTGAAACTGCATCCGTGACCTTAAATTACGAGCACATGGAGTACATCGACAGTATTTGTAACATAATAATGCCGACGATAACCCGAAGTTATGTGAATGATATTTAGAGCTCAGATAAATTTGGTGTCTCACAGTCCATATTAGGACTACTTAACAAAACTCAGAAGGACTATGTGCCAAGTTTACACTTTTAATATTTGCACTTGGAACATGTTAACGTCAGGAACATGAGGAGGAAATAAAAGGAGTGGAGTGGTTCGGAGTGATGAAAAAAGTAGTAAAGGCAAAGAAGGACCCTATTCTGTCCAACCCTATTGCTCTCCATGCGCTAACACAACAATCGGAAGAACTACCGGAGTGATACGATTCAGGCTAGTGATAGAATGCCTCTTGGTTCTCAAGCCTCGTCGACAAGCACCGCTATAGATCGTTCACGTAATGCGTTTCGATGAGATCTACAGAAGATTTGAAACCGAATGGACTATGTAACCTGTGAAACGAATACCGGGACGAGATGCAACCTGTCTGCCGTTTTCACTCACGAAAATCCTGGCTCGAATAACCGACGATTTTCATATTCCATGAACAACGGGAGCTCCTCTGTCACGCGATGGGTACGAATAACTGATTATACTTCCGGGCCCAATGATTTTCTGGAGACACAAATGATGGCCGGAGGAAAGGAAATTCACCAGAGAACATTAGAAAAGTATCGGACTTGCTATGACTTTCTGCTAGTGAAGTCCTCCTGCTACACAGAAACCTCTGCAAAAGATATAAGCTTTTGAGGTGATCAGGAGAACCTAAGAAACTATGTAAACCCTCAACTGCACCCTTCCTTATAACAGCGCCACAAAAACCGCGCTCCAGTAGTCAGGATACAGGATTTCGAAAATTTGTTCCGTATCATCGAAGATAAAAAAACACGATGGATGCAATCATCTTAGGTAATTTTGTGTAATAAAGAGAAAAGCAATGGACCCAATTGAACGACCTACATTATGAGGCAACTTTGAAACACAACATTATGCCTATCAGATTTTTAAAGTAGTGACGGGAAGAAAGACCCAGTTAATCTCCGCTGGCGTTTGCTAGATAACACACCTGTCCTATCAACATCAAAAAGCCGGCATGAGAGCTGCGAAATAGTAGCACCTTCTCCAGATAGATCATTAGATACGTAAACCACATACTGGCGCATAGATCGTTGTAGAAGTGGCCGACTCCTGAATAGACGTGCATCTAATTAACATGACTGCAAGAAGAATTAAAATGAAACAGACCGTAGCCAAACTTCCTCCACCAGACAATGTCATGGTCACGCCTTGCGCGTCGGCTAGGGTAGGTCTAAAACATCACTACCACCATACTGATTCACAAAAAAAAATCCGAGAATGACTTTCCTCAAGCTTTAGCTTTCGAGCATGAAGCAAAACCCGGCACTAAGCGGGCTGGTGCTCGCTGCATACCGGCAAGGTATATTGACAAGGGTAAATTAGATCAGCCAGACCCCGGAGTTCCTTCCCCTGCCTAGTTCTTTGCTCTCCTTCGCGTACCTCATAAACGCACGAAGACAACATGCACAAAAGAAAACGCAAATGAAACGGACTCAATACGAGATTGAGGGGGACGCAGGGCCTATTCTATTCCACCTACAGCTGTATATTGAAAATATCCACGTCTAGCAAGAAACGTAACCCCCTCCCCCTCCCCCGTCCCCTCTCCAATCCCCGAGCCCGTATTGCGCCGGAAATAGTCTAGATATTTGAAGGGATAGCGATAGGCCATAAAGTCAACGACTACCCGCATCTTTAAAAAAACCTGCTTAAATCGATGGAAAGACCTTGGATTTTCAGGCGCGAGGGAAACAAAACTCCGGAGTAGAGCACTTCTCCTTGCATATCTTCATCTTGCTCATAACATTAAAGCCAGTATGTAAGATACTGCGATGGCGACGTATCACAAGAACAGCGGACCATGCGACTGCGCAGGACTAAACGCTCAGAAGAAGAAGATCTAAGGTGCTGCGAGCTAATGCTGTATATCTTATGGTAGAGGAGGGAAAGCAAGAACAACAGCATCTTCTTGAAATGACACTCTAAAGCTGAATAAGGGCCTAAGTATGCCGAAAGTGTGTGGACATTGCGACGCTATCAGTATAGTTCTTGGTTGTACTATTGCTGGTGTGTAAAGTGCAAAACATAAATGGTAATAATATCTGCTTCAGCAAAGTGTTGTTCACCCACTGCCGAATCTGACTCACGGGCATTCTCATTTTCACGCAACAGCTTCTCCCGTCAGGTGCTCCCAATCTTTTGTACAACACTCATTCTGTCTTCCAGCTCAACCAACCTCAGAGAAGTCTTTCCACATAATAATAATGGATTTGGGGTGAAATGTCAGCAGCCTAAAAGCTGAAAACCCTACAGGACATGATGTTATTCGACTCGTGGGGGAGATAGATGGAATGACCCTGAAGAATTCGACGAATTTTTAATTTTATTTCGTAGGTTTGCAGGATTTTGCGGAAATGGTGAGTGTTCTTAGATTCCTTATAAAATCATCTAAATAGCTACGTAACCTTTTTCGCCAAATCTCTGCACCCACGCTAGTCGGATAGCGTCAACGTTGCCGGGGAAAGACAACAATGTTGCAGTGATACCAAAGGCGGAGTGAAGTTCCTCACCACACTACCCAAATTCATTTAAAAACAAATTTAATAACACTCAACATACCTGGACATCATCCTCGTCGCGCACCGGGATGACGTCGGCGGTGACGTCCATTCCTGTAGGCCCTTCGGAACTAGAACCACATAAATCAACAGAACACTGCGGTTTACAGAATAGTCAGAGACGGAAGCTTGGCGACGACATACTATAGTATTCATGTAATAGTGTTGTGAAATTCTGCAGTTTTGCAGTGCGCGATTTATGCAAATCCAAAATGGAGCGTGAAATCTTCGATCGGTCTGCAGTGTGCTCTGACAGTGAGAAAGATTGCCTTTTATTACCATGTTTTCACTATGTGCTTCAGCACAACGAAGAACTTAATACTATTGCCTTCATGTAAAACCGCATGCATAGATGTAGTGGAGGAAGGTAAGAATACAAAAAAAAAACTCAGTGGTGAAAGACAAGCAAGAGCTAGTGGATTTAGGTAACGCAAGCTGTTCATGGCTAGAGACAACACACCACATAAAAGAGCGATAGGGAAGGCTTATGAAGTGAACTAGGAACTAGAGCATGCAGTACACATATGAAGGCAAACAAAACAAGAAAGGTAAAAAGCAGAAGTTAAAACAGGAAGCCAACATTTCTAGCGTAGGTAGTGCAGTACAATTTTGTTCAATTTGGCGAATTCTGTAGGAGTATGATTTGACACCCTTAGTCTAGCATTGCTTAGTTTAGCAAACTCCAAAGTGGCTCGACACGCAAAGCTATTGCGCCCAAGAGACGTTTTAGGACAGCCGATACTTAATGTGAAACGTGCACCTCTAGTAGAAGACCGAACTACTTTGATAAAAGCTTCAGTGCGAAGTCTGATTCTTGCATATAGGATTTTGCAAGGCAACAAAGGTCATTTCCTTTTCTTCTAATATCAAGGGTGTCAATGTTAAGGATTTTGGTCTGAGCTTGAAAGGATGTCATTGCAACTGAGACCATATGTCCTAATGAATGGTCTCCCAGTGAAACAGTTTTGGTTAGTAAAGTAAGGCACTCATACTAATACTAAATGTCGGCCGAAACTTACTTCTACAAGGCGTTAGTTATTAGCAGCTGCCATCACACGAAAGCAGGAATGCGAAAGATATTAGACGAGCACGACCAACATGTCTTCAGGTCACTATGTAAAACCAGGTCACCGTGCTTGAAATTTAGTCGAAGAAAGGCGATAATTGAGGAGGTAGGCAGCGGCAGGGCAATCATGCTTCGACTTCTGTGCTCAGCGTGCTCATCTGACCTTCTTCTCGCTTGAGGTTCCAGAATACAGAAGGCTTTCGCTTCCCCTCGAGTACGCGATTGCATCAATCTGTGTTTTCAGCGAATCTGTGTGCTCAACGGTAGTTGGGAGCAAAAGTCCGATTGCCGAAGGATCAACTAATAGTTAGCACATATATGAAACCTACCATAGACTCGTTCGATGGTTCCCTGAGGATAATGGCCAGCATACTGTCAGCTTTATGGCTACTAATACACTAATTCTTTTTAATTCTGTATCCAAAGCACTCTATCCATTTGTATCAACTGCTTTTTCAACCAGTTCGAGCAGCAAAAGCGCATCGTTGGGAAACTAGTTTGTTTAGAAAAAAATGCCCTTAAGTAAGGTTTACTAGCATGCACTGTAATTACTTCATTTAGAAAACAATAACCTTGGATAAGGTTTTCTTCAATGCACTATGTGCCACATTTTGAACAATTTAGATACTCTGTGGAATGAAAATCAGTGCGGAATTGAACTTCTCTTTCTGAACAGGTGCAGCGATGTCAGGTACTGTTTCAGAGCAAAATGTCTTTCGAAATAGGGCTGCAAGAAATAACTCAGTTGATTTCACCACCTTGGAGGTGACTCAATTTCCGCCGAATAGTTGGGCTGCTAACTCTCAGTATAATTTTTTTTAGAAATTTTTACGCTTTCCAGCATTGATTCAGCAGAGGCGGGCTCTGAAAATGCTCATTTTTTCTACATCTTCCTTACTTGCTCTATTATCACTCTTATTTGTTTTCTCTCCTTTTTTGCCTTATGTGGTTTTGTTTTTCTGTTTTTGTAAAGTCAGTCACCGTTACTCTTTTGTGAGCTATTGTTCTTCAGTGATTGCAGTGACTCGAATAAATGAAAAACAAAATGAAAAAATGAAGATTTCCATGATGACGATCTCATGCCACGCAAAAGTCAAGTTGCAGATAATCTAAATACAAAAAATGAGCTCCACCAGAAGCTTCTTAAAATTTGAAGAAAACGAAAAAATATAATTCTTAAATTTGAACAATTACGCCGGAAACGTTAAGTGGAACACGGTGACGACACTCCACCCCTTTGATTGTGTGTAGGACTTTGGCTGATGAACAAACAGTAGCGGTTTAGCAGCTCACTTCACGCTATGGAGCATCTTTACTCTGGTCACGTTTCGGCACAGTTTTCTTCTTTAGACCTTGAAGAAACAGGAGTTGGGGAAACTAGTGGTCCAGCTATCACTTCCGTTCACAGTAACTTCAAATGCTGATGAAAGAGTAGGACGAAGGATGTGATGGGCAATTCGAGTAACTATAGGGAACCCGCCGAAAGATGGTATTAGTTTTCCATCGGGTGGGAATGGATGTGAGTGGATGACACTTTTCGTTTAGACCAACCCTCCTCCCCCACTCTAGTAACCTTGTTAAGAAGTTGGCAAGCACGTTCTGCTGCTGGGTTGCAGTTACATGTTTCTTATTACAACAATGGTATGATAGGGTTAAAGTCATTTGCTTCAAGTCTTAGGTGAGGTAAACAGTGACATAAGTGACAGTGACATAAAGCAAGTGCATAGCGAAAACCATCTTAAAGCATCAAAACAAAGCACGCTGAAACAGGTTCTGCTCAAACGTTTCTACAAATTGAATTAGGCTCGTCGGTTGACTATGAGTAGCAGAACGTGCCGATTTGAGCGCACCAGGGAACAATTTTAGGTCTGAATCGAGCGCAAACTATAGTTGAGCTGTCAGAATTTTTCGAGTATTCGAAGTCAAATACACCCCATTTTTTCGATATTCGAATTCGAGTACGTCCGGGAAAATGTGGTTTTCAAAAAGAGTATTCTATTCGAGTAGTCAAATTCGAGTGAGAATCCTTCGATGTCATATTCCAAATGGTCGGTTGGGCATAACTATAGAATATACTATTGTAACCATCCGCATTAAGGATCCGAATAGCACCTTTCAAATACATGAATAACTGTGTCATGGAAATTCTCGAATATTCTATTTATTTTGAACACCAAAAATTTTCAGGCATTCCAATATTATTGAAAGTGTGATTTTTTTTCAAGTATTCGAATTTCAATAGACCCGGAAACGGAAAAGGAGATTTCCCGGATACTCGACTTTAAATATATTAGAAAAACGCTATTTTTCGAATATTCGAATACATCATTCGGGATCAACTATCCCAGACCTGTTAAGTCTTTAATTTGGTGGTTGATGAAGGAATATGGGAATAGTCAGAGAAGGGAAATAAAAGGCGAAACAAAGGGTGAAGGACGGCGTTACTCAATTCCTTGTGGGATGCGTCACTCATTCTACTTCTAAGGGATGTTGTGGAAGCAATTTGAATGCGTATTTGACCCATAGAATTTGCAATTGCGGTGGCGAGCCGATGAGCAAGGCAGGTTTCGTTTTTTTTGTGGTTTCGAATACTCACAAATTTCGAATGTTCGAATTCGAATATAGGTTGTAAAAGGAGGTTTTTCCAAATATCCGAAATCGAATACATTGGTTAAAGGCGATTTTTTGATTTTCGAATTCAAATATTCATATTCGAATGAAAATCGTTCGAATGTTTATTCGAATAGGTCATTCGAGCACAACTATAGTCCAATGTATAATGTAAGGCTTGGATGCCTGGGCAGAAAATCTGAACCAAGGACCTGATATCGAGCACCAGCCACAGCCGGCCCTCCGACTGTGCTCCACGCCCGGAGAAGGCAATTCACTAAACAATTAATTGCGAGAGCTATCTACAGATTTCCGGTGGCCTCCGCAGTTGCCTTCAAACAGTTTCTGAAACTAATTTCTTAGTTCGCAGAACGCTCTCAAACATCTTCACTACACCTCGCAGATGTAGATGCATGGCGTATCCAAAAAGGATTGAATAACGTCGCTCTTCATACTCATAAACCTTTCATAAGCACATCATATGTCTTAACACGCACGAGGTTAATGAGACATCATACGGAGTCAAAAAACAACAACAATAAAGGCTCCGATTTCCACGTCAGGTGCTGAGCAAAATGGGTTCGCTGGACGGCGAATAGAGATCGATGAAAACCTGTCGGAAACGAAACTGCCGCTTTAACCGCTCTCACCGAGCGCCGATGACTCACCCGACTCACTTTGTACCTCTTTGTTTACGTAATCGATAAAGAAAGGTAAACAGCCCTTCTCACAGGGAGCATTATCGCAACATCACTCATCAGCATCGAACATCAGTGTTCGGACATTTCCCTCTGCAGCACAGTCCACCCCTTCCTCATAGTGCATGTTCCAGACTCTGTAATGGTTGAATAGGCATTGGGTAGGTGCATCCTTTGATTTATGACACGCTAAATTATCGATCAGCAACCACCTATTCACGATTCAGATTTTGTTTCTGCACTCATTGACAGCGTTTCCATTGTATTGGATGCGAAGGGGGAAACTCCATGTGAAGCAACGTTACTGCAGTGAGCTGGTAAAATTTTGCTTATTCATGAGAACACTAAGCAATCACCCTGCTTTTCTGTTCCGTTTTTTCTTCATAATATTGTGGTGCCCTGCCTAAGCAGCTTATGCTGAAGCACCTGGGTTTTGTTGGCGCTAAATTTATGAAGTGTTAAATTAGGCCACTTTGGATCAAAGAGACAATAATTTTTAGGTGACATCATCATAGAAAAGACCGACATGGGCGCAATCAGATCATCGCATCCAGCGGCGCAAAACCGGTTTCGAATTTTGGCAACAACTCTTTGGCTGAAATACGAAAATTCTGTTTTCACACCGATCTTCTACTTCACGCTGCTCCTCCTCAAAGCGAGTCAATCGTCTATCTCTTAGTAACTGTTTTGTCACGATGGAAGCTTTTTGTAACTACACTTCATTTGGCCTCCTTAAGTAATTTGCTTGGTACATTGCAGAAACAACAAGTGCCCTTGAAAGTGGACAACGTCTGCTTACAATTTATTCTTTAACCTGATAAAAGAATGCGAATTCAGCAGGGCAATGGTCCTGCATGTTTACTGCAGACCAAAAATCTCAAATAAATAGTTGTGGTCTGCACATGAGTACAATTGCCGTGTTCTGTCATTTGTACGCTTTCGAAGCATTTCTTCTAGAAAAGTTGCGCAAGCTTTACCCTCCAGCAGGTCAGCCATGCAGCTAAAAGGTTTATGCCTGAACCAGTGCTTCTTCGAAGAATCATTTATTTAATCAATTCTGTATGAAGATTTTGTGAAACTTGTTGCTGTGCCGATCTGGTCTGTCCTTTCGTGCTTAATCGAAAACCATCCGAAACAAAAGGATAGAAGCTAAATAATGGAGTTAATCAACCCTTTTGTGAGGTGCGCCAGGCATTCTTCCTCTACGAGATATCAGTCTAATTAATAGTTCCACTGAAAATAGCTTCTACCGTTCGTTATTGCTCTCTTACTATGTATTACTTATTTACATCATGTAGCAATTTGAATGCGTGTTTGATCTATAAAATAAGTTGTGCTAGGAAGCCGGTGGATACGTGTGTTATTCTTCCCATACAAGTCTGGCACCAATCCCAGAGCAATAGAAGGCTGGTCCCAGAGGAATAGAAGGCTTCAGCGACTAGGCGGGGACTCAAACCAAGAACCACACGTTTGGGTTCAAGCGAAGGGCACTGCCTCCCTCGGTTGCTCTGTGGCGCACCCATCTCTAAACCTTTCAAAATATTACAATAAATTGCTGATGAGAACAATTTTCACGCTGTTTAAATAAACAAAAGTTTTGCCCTACGTCTACAGTAACATCCAGTCGAGTTTCCAAAATTCAAGGAAAGTCGAAGCAGGATTTTTTCTAATTAGTAAATAGTTCTAATAGTATTTCACGACCCCTCGAATTCAGATTTCTTGGACCTTCAGTTCAACGTAGATCATCTGCACACCCAACGTTGTTCACTGATGTATCGTTCATTTTTCATTGATTCATAGGACAGTTCCAAGAATGCTGCCAAGTCTCTCCATGATGATTATGTTTTATCGAGCACTCTCCTCCTCTTCTTTGCCGTTTTCTGCTTTGGCTTTCCTTAAATGAGATCCTTCATTGCTTTAATCAGCATCTGTTCGCTTCTTATTCTTCAACGTTTGTCCCCCTTTTTTGGTGCCATGTAGCCATCTTTCCCATCTGTTCACTCTGCTAAGGAATTTGAAATAAATACAAGCGGTAAACCAGGAAGGTTCATGTGGTGCTGAGAGAAGATGCCTAGTCGGAGTGAATTGCCGTGGAAGGTTACATGAAAAAGTTCAAACTGCAATTGGAATCGCTGTAAGTAGGCAAACCATCGCTCGATGACGTTGAGTAGAGGTATGTTGTGGAAAGCATTCTAGATGATAACTGAGTAGCACCAGTATTTTCTTATAATTTTAGTCGCGCACTAAAACTGCAGCGATTAATAGTTTTTGTAAGGATATGTGAAAAATGAATGAGTAACAGCTTCCTGCTGGAGGAGAAAATTAGTTGCTCTTTCAACCGTATACTATTTCATGGCATTTTTAAGATAGGCCATACAGTTCTCGAATTTAATTCTAATGGCCACTTTCGTTGAATTACATAGTTTCCTTGGTCGCCGCTTCCAACAATAACATGGGTGCTTCTCAAATGGTTTACCCTCTTCGATAGAGTATGGACGATGGGATGGCTTCGGTAGCGGTTCAACTCGCCTTCCTGTGGCAGAGGTGTCACATACGTGCTCAGTACCACGTGCCCCATGGTATTCTGTTTTCGACCAGAGTAGATGCTCCTCTTTGGCTGTCGTTTCGTCAAAAAGTTTGGGGCGACAACCATCAAATGCCTCTTTACCCGTGTTCGATATTATTTCGCTTGAATTTCATGTCAAGATCTTTATTGCCGTCGTTTTTCCATTCGTGCCCAATTCTCGTGATAGCATATCCATAGTAGGCTGCCGCGTGTATCCTAATTCAATGGTATTGATTTTGGATTCCCACCCAGGTCAACCAAGCGTTCCATCCATCCGGAGTCGGTGAGTTAGTACCAAACTTGTGCGGTAGGATAAAACGCTGACTTTCTCATCGGCTGACTACAGCATGTCATTGTGTCAAACAAGCACATCATTTGCCTCCACGACTTCCCGTAAAAATAGAATGCGTGGCGCATTCCAGATTGGGATTAATCAACACCGTCCTTTATCCCACCATCAACACCGTCCTTTATCCCACCATCGCACCGCAATTTGATCAATATCGATTGATGGCGATCGATTCGATACTTCAAAAACAAACTTCAGATTCGTGTTTAGCGACCACTATTGTCCCTAGGCCAGAGTTCCCAGGCAGGTAGAAGACGTCTGAGTATTTTCCGCTATTTTCGTGTCGTAATTTTCCCTCATTTTTCCCCCCTATTCCCCCTCCATTCCCCCCCCCCCCCCCGGATTTTTCCCCGCTAATTTCTGTGGCGGCGCCGGTCGGTAGTATGACTCATCGCTTAGCGCGTTATTATAGAGTATGATACGGGTCTGGTAGCAATTCACCAACCCGAATGGATTGAAGGCATGGCTGGTCTAGGAATAAACTCTGAGCCAGGAACCTGGAATAGGGTGCACGCGGCAGCCGGCGCCTCCTCCGACTACACTACCATGGGCTTGTTCAAGTGATAGCCTTTCGCAAAGCGTCAAACGTCAAGCGTCGTTACCGCTCTGTTGTTTTGAATATGAGCAAAGAGGGAAATAAACTTAATATAGATAAATGGAGAAATTAGCGTACGTACAGTTTTGAAAATTATTTTTTAGCATTTCCTCCAAAACCATTTTGTTTCTTTAGCAAGCCATCGTATAAAACAAATTTTTCAAAAGTATTTATTTATTTATTTATTTGTGGATGGGTAACCACGCAGGTAAAAAGAAACGAAGGGACCAATTAAAGCTACAGTAAATGATGGTATAAAAGTCAATACCTCAGACAACGCACAGAAATCAACAAGTCTAAAAACGCAGTAAACTATTAGGATTTCTCTTGGAGATACAGCTCAACTTGTGTCCTGATGTTCCTTATTGTGTTAGGTAAAGTGTTATTCTTGGAGAACTTCAAGAATTCACGAGTGAAGAACAAGTGAGCATTAGTGAAACGTGCTGCTTTTGCATTACGTTTGGTCATAGAGGTGGAGAGAACAGGCGACAAAACGCCTCCCTGAGGAACACCACCTCACGGGAAAAGATTATGAGAATGATTTATTTACTCGTATACAAATGAACGTGAGAATAACAATATAAATAATAATATAAATGAATACGAAATAAGGATTATAAGGATTATGGGATGACAAGATTTCAGGTTGAAGCAGCCTCAAAGCTAGTGAGAGTATGAGAGGAGGGACGAGTAAGACAAGTCTCATAAAACAGCAGAAAAGCGGGGATGTCGAATTTTGGCGAAGAAAGGTTTGTGTGAAGGTGGTGAATGTGCTTCGCATCTATTTCTACCCAAGCGTTAATTGACTACAACCGAGAATGAAACTAGAAAGTTCCGATTTTTCGGCTACCCCCATATGGTCAGTTTGGTTGCTCTAACATCGTCATTCTATCCTCCCAACAACCATTAAAGCGTCCGCACCTTGAAACGATTTCTGGTCGATTAACTCATCGGACTTCTTCTGTCTATGCAGAAGGTGCTCTGCAGTGGACGATTGCACCAGCAGTGTAAAGTCTATTTCACAGTGTTGTCCTCACTGCTTGACAATCTTGCCACGTTTCTGTCACGATTAGTGCTAGTACCAGTTCACAGACCTCAAATGAGTGACCGTCTGAGAGGTATGGCCAAGAAACGAACACAAAACCCGTTCCGGGAGCACACAAGAAGTGCTCCTTCTCACTAACAGCCTCTTTGGAGCAACTGATGTGGTATTGAACATAGAACAATTTAGATGCACTTCCAGTTTGTTCTGCTGTTTGTCCGTTAGCCTTTCTTAAATTATAGCGCTATTTTTGGGCAAATTTACCTGTTGGCCGTTATCCGGGTTTCATTTCATGACTCTTAAGACCCCTACAGACCCTCGAGTGGAGGAATAATTTTCACTTATAAAATTATGCCATACAGAACAGCTACATAGGGATTGTCGAAGTACAACTATCACCTCATCTGCTGAATTATCCTTCAGTGTGACTTATTTTTATGAGAAGCTTGTTATGTAAGTAATGAACCTGCTGTGGCGTATGTGACGTAGTTGGAAGAAGGCGATAGCGCAATAGGTCTTGAGTTCGGCATCGCACCTAGGGGCCTGATTGTACAGGGTGCACCAAAATAATAACACAATAACACAAACATTAAGGTAGATCATGTTCAAGTGGTTCCGTAGTGGTCTCCCTTGGAGTGGATGCACAGGGCTTCGCGAGGTTTGGGGAGGTATGGGCCTCAGGTCATCAGGAAACAATCCTTCCCACTCCTGGCGTTAGGATTCCTTCAGGAACTGGAGACTGCGGTGGCGCTTGACGCCGACCCTAGTCTTGAAAATGCCCACACACTATAGTCCATCGGATTGAAATCCGGAGAATACGGCGGCCATTCCGAAGGCGTTATGGAATCGGGGAAATTGGCCTTGCACCACACCTGCGTACTCTTCGCCCTATTTTCGGGTGCAGAGTCCTGTTGGAACGTCCAAAGTGCTACTGGACCCAAGGAAGAACTACGGACCCGAGAATGTCTCGCCGGTGCACATCTTTTTCGATTTTCACTCCTTTATCCACAAAAACCGGAGGGGTCCTGCCAGAGGGATGATTCCGCCCCAAACCATGGCCGATTGTGGGTTCTGGCGGTGTTCGACGACAGCAGAGCTGCTTGGAGCCTCTGTAGACCAGATCTTATCATTTTGGCGATTGTGCGCCTGCTCAACGGTGAACAGCTTCGCATCTGTGAACAGAATCTGTTCCCAGCCACGACCTGCGGCCCATCGCCCCAAACTTCGCGAAACGTTTGGCCCTTTGCATCCGCTCCAAGGGAGTCCACTTCGAAACCACTTCAAGATGGTGTACCTTAATGTTTGTGTTGTTGTAAATTAGTTGTCTTTTTTCGAATTGTTAGTTGTTTTATAATTATGACAAAAAATCTTGTCCAGCTTATTTTGGTGCACCCTGTACTTCGGGAGCGACGGGACTGGTCGCCAGGCAAATCATACTGTCGAGTTTAGGAGACGATCGCCGTCCAGGCTCTTTACTCGTGTTAGTCAATCTGAGTAGATTGCTTTGGACAAAATGCGTCGTAAACTTTGGAAATAGAGAGGATATTCATACTAACTAGATGATAAACCTCAGACCAACTAAGCAAACGTGAATACACATACATATGTTGTATGTGTTATTCAGCTTGCCAAGGTGCCACCAGTCAGAGTTTAAATTTAAGTGTTTTAGTCTAAATCGTTTAATCATTGCAATTGTTTAAAAATTATTAGAAATTACTTCATTTCCGCGATATCTCCTATAATGTTGCCGTCAATAAAAATAAGAAACATATAGTCCGTCTTACCAACTATCATCCATCTTGAGATTGCCTGCTACATGCTAGCATTTGGATGTGTGAAGATAGTCAAGATGAGTTTTGCTGTAGAGTGATTGCTGGTTAATAGTTAGTATATGGAATTATTACATCCTATTTAAGTCTGGAGATAAGTGAAATCGAGGCGAAGGCCGCAAAGAGGACGCTTGCATATTCCATGCAAATGGGGTTCTCTTCTCAGTAGTTTTGGGCTGACCAGAAAGTTTTGGCGGTTTGAACTGGTCCACTTCAAATGATCATAACCTTCTTCATACTCATAGCATTCTGCCTAAGTAAGCACCTTCTTTAGAATCAGCATCCTTTTTTCAACGCGATACCAGTTGAATAATTCCATCAGCAAAAAAAATGGGTGGTCGAGATGCTACAAATTCAAGAAAGGCTGTTTTTGCGTGGTTCCGATTTGCGAAGGTTCTACCAGCGATGATGTTTTGAAAGGGTTTAAAAAGGCGGTAGTCGGTTGGCGCAAGTTCTGAGTATGGCGGTTGAGGCAGAACATCAACTCCTAGTCTGTTTAATTTAATGATTTGGAAAGCAGTTGTCATCACGGGGGATCTTTGAAAACGTGTTTGGAGTGTAAAATTTTCTGAAATATACAAGTACCAGACGTTCAGCGCCAAATATTTAGTTGGGGGCTTAGCTCCAAACCCCGAGAGTAGAACAACCCCATCCCATCTGGTTTGGGGCTTCACCGCTAAACCCCGAAAATAGAACAACCCCATTTTCCTCCTTTCTCCTTTAGGCCTTCTTACAGTAAAAAAATTGGTTTTACTATATAGATTAGTGCAGTGGGATATGGTAGGGCTGCGCATATGAAGCCCATCCACCCTCCATCACGTGCACGCGATTCATTCTCCGAAGTGCTCGTTCTCTACTTGTCGAGAAACAGGTAAGGAGAGTCCCAATCCGGTGCTTAATCAGCAAGATTATAATTAAAATTAATCGGTATTGAAATGACACCGCTTACAGTCCGACGGCAATAATTCTCTTCCGAATCCCATGGTCACTCTCTCTACTCCTCCCCTATCCCTCCCGAAATACTTTCCTATGTGCTGGCAAAGAATCAAGCACGCACATGTGACACTGAGTACGGACTCACGCGTCACTACGTTGCCACGACGTCTATGACACTCCTTCTGCACTCTGACACACGTGCCACGACTTCTGTAAGCCGCCTTCAGAAATCCGACACACACTGAACGATGTTGAGGGAAAATGCTGCCCCCCCCCCCTTATTCACGCTCCCCCTCTAATGGTTCCCCTTTGAGGGTCCTCTCCTATTGGTCGCCCTTACTCGGAACCCTGCGCAAGTTGGATGACGTCTTCACCGCGTCTTCAGAATCCTACGTACGTTGAACGACGTCTTCAGCACGTCTTCTGAATCCCTACGCACGCTGGACGACGTCAAACGCAGGCCTTCTGAATCTTGACTCACGACGTCTAGCGAGGGTCTTCTGAATGCCTACGCACGTTAGATGATGTCGTCAGCGCACGTTTTCTGAATCTCAACGCACGCTGAACCACGTCTAGGGCACGCCTCCTGAATCCCTACGCACGTTGGACGACGTCCAGTGCAGGTCTTCTGAATCTTGATTCACGACGTCTAGCAAACGTCTTCTGAAACTTGACCCACCACGATGCCTTCAGCGCACGTCCTTTGAATTCCTACGCTAGTTAGACGACGTCTTCAGCACGTCTTCTGAATCCAGACGCACGCTGAACGACGTTTAGGACACGCCTTCCGAATCCTTACGCTCTGCACTCGATCCCCATTTATACCCTGACGCGTTGCCCCTTGAATATCTCGTAAACTTGGGCGATCAGCCACCAAGGATTTAGTTCGCCGGCAATCGCCCATGGTTAAGCTCAAAGAAAGTCCGGCTGGCATACGCCGCACTGTCGTAGGCATCTTTTGGCTTCAGTTCCCTCTCCCCGTGACGGACACGTGACATTAGCCGATTATATATAGTAGGATTCCAGCACTGCCAAATAAGCCCGGGTCCGGCTTAGTGCTTCCTTGGTGCAAACAGAGACGGAATTCGATTGATGCGGTCGGGATCGCCGCCGTTAACCAGCTGCGCCAGTCGCTGTCGGTTATGCATCTTCTATTATTTATTCGCGTTTCATTCCCACTTCACGTTACATACTTCGCCGAGTTTACAATGCAGCAGTTTTGTTCAGTTGGCAGTTACCCAACGAATGACTTAGAGAAAATGAAACATTCGAAACCTCCATCTCTCCTTTGTTTTCTCGTGAAGGGCTGTTTTGCTCTTCCAGCTGTTAGCGCGCTTTTTACTTTTGAAAAGTGAGATATCATATATTTGTCACAACGAGAAGAGTTCGAGCAGCTTTGGCCGACTATTAGTCTTAGTTGTGCTATTAATTCGCTCCTATGCAGCAATTCACTGACTAGGGAAGAGTCTGAAGCGTATGTCTGAGCGGGAGTGAGCGAGTCATATAGGGAGAATCCTCACGGCTCAATTATTGTAAAAATGTGCCTATTTTTTGCCAAGTCCTAAACCCAAGGACTAGGGGGACGTTGAAGTAACAATGGAATACGCGCATAACGAGTTTGGGGGCCTTGTACGCCCGCGATGTCTCTGCCTTCAAACGGCTCAGAGCGTAGTGGAGGTGATGTTACTTCATGGTAGGAAGATCGGGGTCCGGTTCTTCTGCGCTGCTACATTTTTGCATTTCAACTGACTGGTTGAGATTTGGGGGATACTGACGTCTGTACCATTTTCAGACGTTTTTTGCCTAATTTTCCAGCAGAATGCTGTGGTATTCAACATGATGATGATGTAGAAATGTTCAACACTACTGATACACAGGCACAAAGTGCATGAAACAGCACTGGCCACAATTCGTGCAGCGTATAAAGGCTACAGGCTCTTCATATATGTTTCCATGCATGGACCAATGATCTAGGGAAGAAAACCATCTTCAAAAGAGACCAGGATGTGACGTCAGAGGTGGTTCAAATGAGAAACGAGGTCTGTGAATCCCGCAAATTAACCTAGACGGCATCGACAGGTCCGCTGGAGGTTTTCTAAAACCTAACCCAACAATGTCTGAAGATGATCGAGTAGTGATCCACGTGCTCCTGCTGAAGTGCGGCGCATCTTTAGACATAGAACTTTCGAGGGAAGAAAGCAAGCTGGCCGAACGGATGGCCAGCGTACTAAAGGACTTCGAAGTACGTCAACTTGAAGTTGACGAAGACGTTGTGGTTAAGAAAGCGAACAGTAATAGACAAGTCGCAAGAAAGGTAATCTCCACAGCGTACAGCTGGAAAAATGCGTGGAGAACGTCTGAAAATGGTATATACGTCAGAGTCCCCCAAATCTCAACCAATCGGTTTAAATGGAAAAATGCAGCAGCGCCGAAGAACCGAACCCCCGACTTTCTTTGCACGAAGCAACGTCACTATCCATTGCGCTACGAGCCGCATGCCGGCAGAGGCATCACGGGCGTACAAGACACAAAACTCGTGATGCACCGTATTCCACTGTACCTTCAAGGTCCCCCCCCCACTCCTTGGGTTTACCGACTTGGCAAAAAATAAGCACATTTGTATAATGATTGAGAAGTGAGGATTCTTCCTATATGACTCCCTCACCCCGCTCAGACATACCCTTCAGACCCTTTCTAGTCAGTGAATTGCTGCATAGGAGCGAATTAGTAGCACAACTAAGGCTAATAGTCGGCCAAAACTGTTCGAACTTTTCTCGTTGTGACAAATAAATGATATCTCACCCTTCAAAAGTAGAAAGCGTGCTAACAGCTGGAAGAGCAAAACAGCCCTCTACGACAAAACAAAGGAGAGATGGAGGTTTCGAATGTTTCATTTTCTCTAAGTCATTCAGGGTAGCTGCCAACTGAACAAAACTGCCGCGTTGTAAACTCGGCGAAGTATATAATGTGAAGTGGAAATGAAATGCGAATAAATAATAGAACATGCATAACCGACAGCGAATGGCGCAGCTGGTCAACGGCGGCGATCCCAACCGCATCAATTGAATTCCGTTTCTGTTCGCGCCTAATAAGCACTAACCTGGATCCAGGCTTATTTGGCAATGCTGGAGTACTTGTATATTTCAGGTAATTCTACACTCCAAACACGTATTCAAAGATCCTCCGTGATGACAACTAGAGCTAAAATGTATTGTGCATCCCAGAGGATTTATTTCACGTCGGATTCTACTATTATACAACTGAATGGGAAAATTATCCGTTGCCACTTAGGTGGGGAGCGCTGGTGTGAGATGAACATCAGAGGGAACATTTCTCAATTCATTTAAAAAACAAAACGCTAAAATTGAGAGCAGGCTATGATGATATTCGAAGGAATGGCTGAAACGAGGGAGCAATGCCACACGTAGAAGTGATGTTCTCGGTTTTTGCGTCGAATTTAGCGAACGTCGGCGGACTATTCAGATGCTGTTCTCCTCCAGCTGCGCTTCAGCAGTCCATAGAACGCATTCATTGGCGGAAATCTTTCAAAAAATGATTGATGGTTGAAAGAGCCGACCCGACGCTCGTACTGTCCCACCATTTCGCTGCATATATCACTGTCGGCTCACAGAATTTTTCTCTTCTCCCGGTTCACCGTCCACACTGTCCCATCATCAGACAACCACTTCCTCCCACTCGTCCGCTGCCGTCCCCGCGATCCCTCTCCGACTTGTTTGGTGTGGTGTGTGGGCCCCTATGTGTTCGCTATCTATCTTATCGCCAAATGTACTCATGTGTGTGTTCTGTGTCACACTTCCTTCCCAACACGTTTCCGCTATCGATTTCCGACCGTGAATTTCGAAATTGAACTATTGATTGCCAGATGCGTTGATTATTGATTGGTCAATATGACCAAACGACATTCTCAGTGCGGCCACCTGCAAAACCAGTTCGGCGGAATGCTGTTAAATCGCCGAGCACTCTGTAAATTTACAGCTTTGCTACTCTGTTCAAGGCACCTGACTTCGACATCTAACAGCAGCGCGAATGTTGCTGTTTGTTAATGTACGCGTCAGCGTGTAACCGATGCATATTGATGGTTTTGGACACCATTTTCAATTCCGTTTTCTGTTCGCGTTTTTCCATAATAGTCATAGCTCGTTGCATGTCGAAGTCAGGGTTTTCATGCACACCTGCAAAAGTCTGCCGTCTTTAAAACAAGAGGAAGGGCTATCGATTCGGACATGAAGTGATACTTCGTTCTCTTCGAGGCGCTCTGTGTTCAGACGGCGACCGTGCTTGTAGCTCACGTCATGATATTTCGCCATCGATATCCACTGATAAGAACGTCATTTGATGAGCAACCACAAAATACTGTTCCTGTCTCGTGCAGTCCTTCTTATTCACTGCTGGCCATCATCCCTAATAGTGTCTCTCTGTTCCAAGCTTCGGACCTCATTTTGCCTCATCTGACATCGACTCTCTACTCGAGCATACTCGTTGCAGTTTTTCAACAAAACCTCTCTTGGCGCGTTACAGGTTGGAGGAAGGCACTTGCTAGCCGTTTAAGGCGTGAGGGGTATCCTGCAACAACAAGGCGGCGCAGAGTTATGAAAACTATTATACATTGGATCCGAACGAATAAATTTTGGATGTCCGATCGAATATGTGCGACCCGAGTCAACCAAAAATACGGGGTCCGCGAAATTAACGTTATCCGAATCACCCAATTATCCCAAGATTTTCTATCGGATCTAATGTACATATAAGTCAACCCGCATCGATTGTGTTTCGCAGACAATCGATATCGAAAGCTTTCACAACGCGTGCTTCTCCGCGAAGGAAGTGTTGGATTGATCGGAAAGTTTTGATGGGTTTTTTTCAAAAATTCAGAAGTTCCGATTTTCGATGGCTATCCATAATTTACAATGCCGTAGAAGTCGTAGAACATTCTTGAAGCTTTTCTGCGAAAGGTATATAAGCATGTATGCTCTTCCTTGGGTTTTAGAGCAATG
Organism: Heligmosomoides polygyrus polygyrus; assembly: GCA_947396885.1. NCBI lineage: Eukaryota > Metazoa > Nematoda > Chromadorea > Rhabditida > Heligmosomidae > Heligmosomoides > Heligmosomoides polygyrus. The sequence continues at coordinate 24,097,304 of OX377206.1, forward strand.
TTAATTTAACAAAAGTAACTTCGCACAACTCGAGTGGCACCACGGCATTCGAGTGACGGCAAAAGTCCGTAACATTTGCTGGGAGGACATCACTACCATCAACCCCGGCTTCTGTTCCATGAGCTGCTAACGTAAGGCACACGGTCACCGCTGTCGTTTACATCACTCAGCTCCAAAAACTCTCGAAAGCTAGGCTGTTTTTCGGAAAGCGGCCATACGACTGCACGTTCTTCATGATAACGACAGACCTCATGACCAAGGCGGCTCACCAAAAAAAAAGCTGGGCTGGGAGACCATGCCCCATCCGCCATATTCTCCTGACATAGTTCCTTCAGTTACCACTTCTTCCGCAACCTAAATTCTTTCTTGACTAGGAAAAGTTTTACAATTCTGAGGATATAAATCAGGCGGGCGCCGACTTCTTCGACTGCAGGAATCCTCAGTTCTGGGAAAAGGGGATTGCTGACCTGTCTAAAAGGAGGCCCACTGCGGTGGCTAACAATGGTGATTACATTGCCGATTGTTTTGCAATGTCTGCTGAATAGGGAAGAAAAATGGAAACCCTATTAGGACTTTCCGATTAACCTACCCTGGTGGTGTAAGCCCGAAGTACACACTTGACGTTTTAGAGAGGGAAAATGGAAACCCTATTAAGACTTTCCGATCAACTTACGCTGGTGGTATAAGCCCGAAGTACACACTTGACGTTTTAGAGAGGGAGAGTGAGGCATTTGCGCACGACGTTGCTGATCCTTCGCTATGGGCAACAGATCTGATTACCTGAGTTGCTTACAAGACTTTGACTCATAAGTAATGCTCTGGAGAGAAAGCAAAAATCTGCTACATTTGCGATTTTTCGATTAAAACAAGCAAGCCATACGCGAATTTTTGGCTGATCGTGGAGTAATCCGTACCTTCCATGCAACTCTAAGCTTTGGAGCGTCTAAGAGGTGATTTCGCATAGACTGCATCAAACACATGCTTCTAGAACCTTCCCCTTCTCAAAAATTTATCAAAAGGAGGCAGTCATCGCCTTGACGTGGAATTCCCACAAACACTATTGCAATGACTAAATGGCTCATAAATTAAAATGCTGTTTGAATTTCTGATCTGCTGGCGAAATAAGGATAATTTAAAACCAGTTATGTTTACGTTGTTTGCTCGTTATCCGTTATCCCAGTTTGAAGAATTCGTTATCCGCTCACCCCTGGAGTACACTCTCTGAGTCAGCGTGCAATTCTTAACCTCTTTACTTTTTATTGGAACAATGCTTATAGGGTTACTTTGAACCGCCTGGAAGCAAAAAATTCCTTGAGGTGTATTGGATGACATTGCTTCGTACATTTATGCATTATGCCGCAACGTTTAATAAAGTGACAGTTCAAATGCCACTTGACTAGAGTTGCCCAGTAAATACTGCAGTGTTTTTATTGAGATTTTTTTTGTGCTGCACATATGCGGTTACACAGTCAATCCAATAAACGTCACAATGTAGTGGACGTGAGCAATCTCTCCACGTGACACATTAGAATGTTCTTTGTTTCCCAGCAATCTAGAAATACTGTTCTAGCTAAAAACTTTGGAATTTCATGTCAATCAATACAACGTACCGATTTTTTTTTTGAGAAGACGACTTTAGTGACATTAATGAAGTGCTTTTAAATAAGGTTATTTTGTCTTAGTAAGGGCATCCATTTTCGAAATCCTTTTGGTTTTAAAAGGGCCCAATTTTATTCATCAATTGGTTAGTTTGAAACGAAAATAGCAAAAAGAGGTCAATTGTGCTCTATTGATAACCGACTTCCTGGAAATGCTCTATTAGTGAAAGCTGAGCTGTGTATTTGCCAATTCCTCCGCAACATTTTGGATGGACCCATTGGCATGGATATTTCTGATACTTGCACCGTTTGTGTACTCCGTTTTTGTCATCAGAACTACAAATCTGTGATTCGCATGGGTCTCATCGCAGATCTCGCCATCCTACCAGTATCGGTACTAACAAAAGAACGTCTCCACTGTTGTAACAGCTCTCTGCTCTCCCATCAATTTTTAGTCACAACACATTTTTTTAAACGACTAGTCGACATGGTGCTTTGTCACTCAATCGATAACTGTTACGCATTTGGCAACATTAATGGACGACCTTTACACTTCTGAAATTGAGCATGGAAGCGCGACAAGGACACCTCGTGACGGCGATGCACCCTTTCGTTCTATATCAATAGTGATTCATCCTACGGCGCCTGTCACCTAGCTTGGTTCGAGTACGTATCACCTCGCGTTTAACTAATTCAAGGCATCCGCACCCTAAGCCAGTCGGGGATTTAAATTTGTGGTTAGAAAGATGTCAGAGGGCAACAGATGCAAACAGCTAACCTTTCCTCCTTTTTTCTCCATCGAGGTGAAACAATGCTGCTTATGTAAGGAGAATTCGAGCTGTAAGTTTCAGCGCAGTGCGGCTAGGGAGGTAAAGAGGTCTATCAATTCCTGCTCATGAGTTTCAGCACATTTTCCTCCTGCTTTATATATACTTGATGTTTTATATTTATTTTGTATTTAGTTTGAATTAATATTTTCATTGGGAACAAGTACGAAGGACTAACCAGGTTAAATCAATAGAATAAAGAATTTCCGATGAAACGATCCTGTTTATGATAACCAGTTTAATTCATAATGGGCAAATTTCCTGCTATATCACATCTTAGCTAATAAATATCCTTCTTCTTCTTCAGCGGAATACAAAATTGCTTTAAAAAAGCAATTCAACCTTATTGAAACCATGCAAGAAGACGCTTTTGCTGGTCTTAAAAAGCTCACTTTCGCTGTGAGCTTTCGTGCAGGACTTATTTCGTGCCACTTTTCGCTCGATAAATGCTCGAGGTTCTATGTTCTACCTATCTCCTTTTTTTACCTTCATGGCATGCAGTTGAAGTATGCCGTTTCTATAATGCTAGCTATATGTACATGGTAACCGTCACGGGTGTACGTCTGATGATCAACCACAATTGAACTGCATTTTCGTCAAATTTCTTCAGCCAAATGTATCGCACGCAATTTCATTTAAATTGGTGTAGTAGAATTTCGCGTATCATTCTAGAAATTGTCCAGAATATTAAACTTTCCTCTACGTCGTGTTTCGGAAGAGCTTGTGGTCATCAATTGTTAGCATATTTCTTATTTGCTAAGCAATTTATTTTCTTACGCCTCTCTACCGTGCTTCGCGTTTTTGGTGTTGTTAGCCGTTTTTCGTACTTTTATTGTTTTATTTTAGTTTTTTATACTTTACCACTACCTAGTTGTTTTCGGTTTTATTTTGAAATTCTCTTCTTGTAAGGAAGCTGAGGGCGTAGAAAACGTACAGAAAGTAGCTGACAAACAAAGGAATGTGACAGAGGTCAAGAAAATGTGACGAGAGGGGAAGGATCCTTCCCTTTCTACTCTCCCCTTGCAGTATGCTGGACAGCTTTCTGTACAGCATCAGGCGATGATTGAGGGACTCGTCGTAAGAGAACGTTGTGTCCAGTATAATTTATAGAGTGTTGCTACTGATTTTTCGTGTTTTTTTGAATTTCACGTGTTTTCGTGTGTCAGCCCCGGCCTTTTATTTAAGCTTTTTGTGTTTTGGACACCTTTCGCAGCTTTCTTGGAGAGGAGTACTGTCACTATACACTTGAGACCTGGCAACATACATAAAAACACCTGAATTTCAGTAAAGACTAGAAATAAATTAAATTGTTGAAATTTAACTCAAAACCGGTAACTTAGCGTGCAGTTATTAAGTCGATGTCACTGTTCTTCAGCAAAAATGGGAATTTAGCGCACGTTTTTAAATAACTTTAAAGCAGCAAGAAAACCTCTATAAACCTTTCGATATGGTCAATCGGTAGAGATGACATCCCAGAGGTTGGCGGGATAGGAAGAGTAAAATATTAATCTATTGGTGTAAATATTGATCTTATCAAATAAACACTATTTTACATTTGCAGAAAGCTCAGCACTTCCATAAACCCTATATTGCATTCTTTTTTCGAGATGAAGTGATTGGGAGAAGTGACAACTAAAATTAAGAAAAATGATAGATTTCTGATCAAATTAGCCATAAAAACAGTCCTTCGAACCAAAACTCTTTCCCTCAACCGCAGCTATGTGGACATCAACTAGGGTTTCTACCACTCTGAGAAAGTCGGATCCTCTATTTAGTCCAACAATTGTGCGCTCTTTAAAAAAAAAATTGAAAAGTCCAGTGCGACAGCCGAAAGGGTGAATTTATGGCTAGGAATATGTATGTATGACAAGGCTTTCGAATTGTAGGGCACACTTTTCTACTGCAGTTAGAAGAGATATTTCTACTTCGAACTCTGGGGAACTCTATAGCATGGAAAATTGTCAACTGGAGAAAATAGGACTGAAGTCGAAGTAATCATGCCTAACAAATGAGCTCATGAAAGTGTTGCGCTTACATTTCGCAGTGTGTGCGATGGGTTTGACCACAATAACGTGCTGAAGTCAATTCTATTAGCAAAACTGAAAATTAAATATACGTATATATATTCAGAAAAAAATATTACTTCAAGTACCTATATTACGTAAATATTAAGCAAACAAACAATGTTAAAAATATAGCAGCTCCTTACCTCACTGATGAGCAACCGGGGCGGTGCTATAATGATCAAGGTTCGTCTGAAGGAAGATGGCGATTCGAACTATTACAGCTTGCTTTTACTTCTCTATGTTATTCAAGGAAATTGTATGGATGTTTATTTACAAACGAAATCCTTGGAGTAGGAGGGACTAGAACCCACAGCTAACGCTCGCGCAAGTTGTTGGAAGTGGTGTTTATTTTTGAAATCAGTCACTTCGAAAGGTGGTAGTTAAGTAAAATTTTTTACTGGAGCGTCACTGGGAGAACCTTAGTAACCAGATCAAATTTGAAGAGCGGTAGAAGCTGTTTAGGTTTTTGGGCGCGTTCAGGGAAGCGGGCCGATACGCGTACAAGGAGTTATAGTATGCGGTCCGTTTGTCTCACCTACGATAAAATTGCCATTTCGTGGAGCCTTTTTTTTGCCCAGGCTGCACTCTTCTCCGCGTTAGCGGAGGGTAGCAAGGAACTAAACAAAGGCATCCCGTGTAGGGCGCACAACCCGTTTCCCTACATGAACCCGATTTTTTCATTTGTACATTACAAGGCGATTCCGTTGGATTGCTCAGCTCCGATTCTTCCACTCTCAACGACTCCAACGCTCCAGAGTGTCACCGACCGACGCGAACTACAATACCGCTCATACTAGTGTCGCATTTCGCGTCGCCGACGTAAAAGAGCGTCGGAATCGTTCGCAGTGAGTTTACTGCAACGCTGATTACATCACTGAAGTCGCCTCATCAAAATGTCGGCCATCTTGCTTTCGTTAGATGGTTACGCCCACAGAATACAGCTCCTTAATTGCCTGGAGACCTACACTCCCGCCGAATTTCTTCTCGAGACATGGATGGTTTATTTCTGATTTTAAATCTATGTTCGTAATGCAATATCCACACCTTTGATACCAAGTAAGACTATCTTAGGTCAATTCCAGCTATCCGCCAATTAGAATGATAACGATTTTCTTCGAAACCGTTCACTCGTATCCTAGCTTGCAGTGCGCCATAGGGAAAGCCTAATCTACGTGGATCAGAAAGCAATCAAGGTGTTCAGCATATCACAATTTCACTTTCTACACTTTGGATAGCTAATAGATTTTCCTGCTCTAAATCCGCTGCATGTCATTATTTTGTCTTCACCAGTGGACTTTTTCATAATAGACGGACGATAAAAATTGTTCTAGCTGCAACTGAGAAGTCGAGCTTGTCCTCATGCATAGTCGACTTATTGCACTGTATAACAAAATGAATTATAAAAATAATGGGGCTATCTTTCGGCTGGAACTGACATTCAAAGCGTGTGATATCGTCAGAAATTTAGAAGAGGGCCATTTTCCTGGATAATGCAACCTAATCCGCCGGACGAGCGGCCCAGGCATCTCGATGGCGCCTAGGTGCGAGGCCCATTGGCACTAACCATAGGCCTACTGCCTACTGTATACATAGGAGTAGGTACAATCAATTCGGAATACGTGCAGCTCCTGACACATAATCTTGATCCTGTACTTTGCTGCGCCATTCCTTCTTATTTTAGTTTTTGTGTTTAAGTTACAAAGCTCCTGCCACTAACTCTTACTATTGCGTCTTTCTATCCAGAATATTTCATTACATTTTGCGATCTATAACAGCAGTGCTTACGAAACGTTAATTTTTGTTCAAACATTTTGCAAAACTTTTTATCCTTTTGCGCATGATTCGCACTTGAGACGATCATTGAAAGTTATTCGTTCTTCTTTGAGAAAAGAACCAGACGTTGCCGTCGGTATCAGCTCTCTTGAAGCGGCACATCATAGAGTACAGAATAAACGAACTTCTGTTTTTCTTATATAGAAAAACACTTTATCGGGGTGCTATCCGAGATCCCAAACCTTGGCCTAAGTTATGAAAATATAAATTGTGCCTTGCTTTCGCCTCTCCTCTGAACGTTCGCCCATCCTAAGCAGGGCTTTCCATCATCTACACTATACTATTCATTTTACAGCTAAACTATGCGAAGAGCAGTACAATCAGTTACTGTATAAAACAAAATCCAGAATAAGATTGACCAATTTTTTTGGCTAAAATAGGATAATTAGAGAGAACATATAATGAGAACAAACATTACAATATAATTGTAAAACAGAAAAGAGAACAAGTTAAGAGGAGCTCTGCCTCGAGATCGAGATCCCATTATTTATTAGAAGTATTTATGAATCGACTTAAAATCTTATCATATTGATCTAACTTGTGTGATATCCCTGTGTTTTTGTTCACTGTTGTTTTTATGACTATTTCAAGTTCATAATCCGAACCTGCTCCATTAACAAAAGATTATGCCACGTTGATGGTTTCGTTGTATTTTAAAAATGCTTTTATCCTCCACCTTGGGTTATAGTCTCTCCCACCCAAAAACCACCAAGCAGAAGTCACGTTTATCATGTTCACAGAAATCTTGGAGAATTTTGCGAGCCATAACGAGATTGTGAAACATTTTGGACTCCGCTATCACAGTAAGCCTCTATTCTCGGAACTGCACAGATTTCAGTACAATACAGAATGGCCCTCAAACATTGATGGTGTCAAAATTGCACACCACAACCAACCTCAAAGGCCTTTGTCATACCATCGCTCATCCCGAGCGACTCCTAATGGTATGTTCCCACATCGATCGGGCGGCGCGATGGAATCGATATGGGTGATATTATTAGGCGTCGCTCGGGGTGAGCGATGGTATGACAAAGGCCAAAGATCGGTGTTAGGGGTAGTTTAGTGTGCGCGCGACGCGCGACGCGATGCATCTCTAGTGGCCAAATTGAACGAGTGACGCGACTGATCAATTCGGCCACTACACATGGCATCGCGTCGCGCGTCGCGCTCACACTAAACGACCCCTTAAGGCCCTTCTATACTTCGACGCCGAGCGACGCGACACCACGTATTGTGGCCACATTGATCGAGCGACGCGATCGATCAATTTGGCCATTAGGCCCCGTTTATACTTCGTCGCGGCGCGACTCGACGCCACGTATAGTGGCCATATTGATTGTGCGACGCGATCGATCAATTTGGCCTCACTGCGTGGCCATCGCGTCGCACCGCGACGAAGTATAAACGGGGCCTTACACATGGCGTCGCGTCGCTCGGCGTCAGAAGTATAAACGGGGCATTAGAGGCGATACGCCGCGCTCGCGGCGGGCATTCGTATCTTCAGATACACGGCCTTGGAAATTTGTCGCATCACGTTTCTTTGCTACTTGTTTGCAGCAATGGCTTTTCCATGAGAGGCTACTGCTTCTAACCCAGCGATATACATCTGACCTTGCAGTTTTTATCTGTGTTCTTTCGTGACAAATCAGAAGCATTCGTTCAGTTGCAATGCTCTGCAGTGCAATCGGTAATTGCTACCTGTCCATTGCTTACGTGGACAAAACTCCGAAATGTAGTCTTTTTTGGCGGGAATTTCATTGCTTTGATGCATTAGGAGATTACGTCTATTGTGCTCTGAAACGGTCGTACTTTATCCTATGCGTGATACATGTTTGCCATCAGAGTAGCATGTTTCTGCTGAAGGCTTCTTCAAATTCCTTGGAATAATTAACTAAAGTATACTTTAAGGATGCCGTCACAATGCGCTGTTTGTGAGATGCCGTCAAGTGGTCTTCACTTCGGTGTTTCCTGTTGCCGAGCGTGTGCAGCGTTCTTTCGACGGACACTTTCGCTGCGACTGAAGTATAAATGTCGATTTTCCGGGACTTGCGAAGTCACTCAAAGTGAGTATCTCTTTTGGATGTTCAACTTGTACTAAATTCAGGGAATTGACGTCAGACTACGCAAGCAGTCGTACTTTGTATCTATACGTCTTGATCCCAATCTTGCGTGTGTCTTCACTGAGAGAATGTGTTTTCAGGGTAAGGTGTAGAGGTACCTTGGATGTGTCCCTCATACTTCGAAATCCACACACTGTAATACAATAAGTTTTTTTAACACTTAGAGCTCTGAATTGTGAAGCTGTACTCCCGTCACAATTGGAGGCGAATGGAAGGGTTGAGAGGTTCAGAATGAGAAGCCGATCTGCCTATGGACTTATAATTAACCCTCAGGAGTCATTCCAATTCCAGTTTTAATCGTCTCTTCGACGCCTTGAGCTATCTAGAATGTGGCCCACGAAGGCATCTTCGTTCGTGGGACCCATTCCTGTCCACGTTAAGCGACCTTAAACCCGTGTCTTTAAAAACCACGTGAGCGGGTTCAGAACGGGAATAAACATCGTCGATCTCTCTCTTTTACCTTTTGCAAGATGGCACCTCTACGGCTGCTCTTTTTCAGAAAAGCGGTACTCTTGTCGTCATTGCCGCTTCCAGAAATGTCTCATGGTGGGGATGCGTAAAGATAGTAAGTGTTTAACACCATTCATTTGATTGTATACCAGAGAACTTGTTGATGTCTAGATTCAGTGGTGCAGCAGCCAAATTCCGTGGATCCATGGGAAAGTTCGAAGCCATCGTCTTCTAATCCAGGCTCGAACACTGTAAGTGTAAGCCGGAACTTCATGAGGACTTACGAGAACGATCTGCATTGGGGGTATTTTCAGTCATACTCGTCGTGCTCTCCACCTGAACCAATATATCGCATCCCTGCCATTGTTCGAAATGATAACTACCAGCAGGCAAACCCTGTCGCCGTCTACAGCCCTAGCACGACCAACTTCGATTTTCACAACAACGCACAGATGATTCTGAAGGCCAAGATCGACGTGCTGTTCGACATGGTAGGCTTTTGTTCATGTTGCCAGCCACGAACAACTCACTCCAGAATAAACAAGCGTAACGTACGTTATGATGGAAGTCATCTGCATTATCAGTGTTACAGTTATGTTTCCTCCGATATGTAGAGATTAGGAACAACATACTCTAAGCTTTTTTTGACATTATTGTTTCTGAGACCGATAATTGAGATTTCCTTCCTATTATATTTTTCCTTACTTTTATGTGTCTTAGAAGGCGTACATCGTAACTTGCAGTATTGACTCTGCAAACGCAACGCCTTGCCACATCGAATCATTACGCTTAAGACATCTTCCTTTAAAGATTATGCTGTTTTGTACTTTTATCTCTTCTTCTATCTTTATTTTAACTCATTTCTTAGTGCACGTATTTACCCGATACTTAATTACACAGAGTTCTATTGCTAATTTCAATTTAATTAAGGCTCAAAGATTCTTACTTGTAGTGAACAAACCTAGTGGTCATAATGTGGCATTGATTGATAAGCAAAACATTCGCATCGAGCAGGATTCGAACCTACGCGGGGAGACCCCAATTGATTTCTAGTCAATCTCCTTAACCACTCGGACATCGATGCACGTTGCTGCGATCTTGATTAGTTCATCATCTAGCATTCTTCGCCATTCATACACACTGCTTCAATCAGAACTGAAGTTTATTTCCACTAGTGGCTCGTCCTTAAAGTATTGCCACTACTGGTTAACAACTCTCTTGTCGCTATCGTCAAAAATTTTATAATCTTTTTTTAATTGGAGGACATCTTCCATTTTCATTTGCATCTTATGGGTTGACACTAGGCGAGAAAACTGGGATGGGGGTGGGGGTAGCTGAGCTTTTTGAGATGGCGCTTCACCTTTTCGAAAACATCCTTCTTGAGAGACTGTCGAAGTCTTTTCTTTTTTCAAATTCGGACTTTCTAAGTTTCCGGTAGACATCGAAAGAGAAAAACCAAAACTCATACACCGTTCCGTCGTCCAGTGATGTCTGCCTCATACCTGCCTTACATGACAACTGTTCATGATGACATATGAAGGCCGCTGTCACCTACACACCTCCTGTCGACCGTAATAATTAATTGCTTCTCATCAAGTCTGGTGCGCTGTTCGTTTTCTGTAAAAATTTGCAAGGGAACCAAGTTGTCATGGCAATGAGTGTCAATTAAATTTTCTATGATTTCACTGGTCGAGTCAATTGAATATAATGAGTCATCATATGTAGTATACTCAGCCAAACCAGAAACAAAACAGTGTTACCATTGCGCTATTGAGAAGTTTTCATATGACACATCAGATAATGTGAGCCAATCATCGCCGTTTTAATAGTCGCTGATTGGGAGGGAGTATCGTTAGAAGATTAGAAAAATGGAAAGCAAAGAAATAATGTTTTATATTTACTGATCCTCTAGTTGATAATTTCTCGAAAATTTTTTATGATTGACCAAGTCACACCTGAGAAGTTTATTATTAGATTTGAAGCAATCACTTCTTTGGGCCTTGTGGAGAACCTTACCGGTACTGACACTGCCTCAAAATATTATTAAAATTCCTACATCATTGAGAAGTCCGAGATTCGAAAAGAGCAAACGTGGAGCAGTGCGTGGTCCACCGTTAAACAAATCATACAAACCGGCCAAGCATCACAGTGTTTCGGGCAAGTATAAGACAGAATTTCGACTTGTAATATAAGGGAGATTTTAGGCTATTGCTGTCTGAATTAAGTGATAGTGAGAAAACTTGGCTGTATTCCATAAGTAGCAAATGCAACATCTTTTGCAACATCAGTAGGTTTTGGGGCTACGGAAGCATAGTTTGTGAAAAAATAGATAGTCTGACAAAACAGCCGAATTTTTGAGCACTCCATTAATATCGTTTTTTCCTCACAGAATACAATAATTAATTTTGACTTTGTGAGGATTTGCATGCAAAGAATTAATGTCAAGTGACAAATATGCCATGAATACTAGTGGTTTTGGTTGCAAAAAGCTATCGAAATCGGTTTACTTTAGCATCTTTGGTATCTAGAACATTTCTTCTACTATCGGCAGTCATTTGTGATGAAGGCAAAAATTTCGCATCGAGCAGGATTCGAACCTACGCGGGGAGACCCCAATTGATTTCTAGTCAATCTCCTTAACCACTCGGACATCGATGCTGCGAGCGCGGATCGTGGCTAATCGTTCACCTGCAACACGTTGCTGCGGCAGCGTTGTGATGCACCAGCAGGTTAACCTCTTGTATACGGTTTTCCTGTTGGTTGCACTGACACTTCAGACAGAATGCTGTGAATGGAAATACGGTGCGATGATCAGTTTGAAATGTAGCCAGTTAGCGGCATGCTATAATAGCAATAACCGGCATTAAAGCAAAAGACTCACAATGGCTTCGGCAAGAGGGCTCTCTAAGATTCGATAATGCCTTCTGAATTATTGGGCTGATTTCTACGGGAAAAGGTAGATCGCTGGCACATATAATTCTGATCGATATCGCATTGGTGGTGGCGGTTTACGTGCATATCAATGAAGAACTGATCTTGCTTTTTGTTCACCTTTTCATCTGAAAATCTTCCTGTTCATGTCCATGTTCATGTTCATGTTATCTATCCATGCAGTTGAGGCGGACATTCCTCACAACCAGAAATATCATTCGAGGGCCGATCCATAGAGAATTCTGTGTGCTTTCTCATCTGAGCTGCGCAAATTTTTCTTTTTGTCAAACTTCTACGATTCTGTGATTTACCCAATTGAGATGAATGTTGAAGACTCCACCATCTCAGTAGTTCTCAGCTAAATCATTCGAAAATATTTTGCCACCTGCTCTTTCACCGCAACTACGCGTACTTTCCTCCATAGGTGTGTTGACTGCTCGAGTTTTTTTGTGAAACAGTAACCTAATGTAACTTATGAGGTGGCAACTCTTAAACGTCTGGTCCATCCTTATGTATAACGATCAAGGAATCCGTACTTTCCGTACTGCCATCATTGTGAAGCTATATAGATAGAATCCTACATAGTCCTAGCGAATAAATCGAGTATTCGATTTATTCGCTAGGGCCTATCAGTCGTATATCAGTTATTGGTCCGTTCAGAGACATTCGATTCAACCTGAAATGTGTTGCAGACTTATTACTTGCTCGTCTATGATTATGAATATACATCTCTCGACCATGCAACTGTCTAAGTACGTCCACCTAAGGCATAACACCTTCGTAGCCATTGCTTTAAGACTTTTCTCAACACGATTAAAAAAAGTTGTGCTTTTCTACGCTTTTTCATGCAGTAGCAGCGGTCAGGCAGGAAGCCGACCTAGAGACCGAGGGACTGGCTCTTGATTGGGGCTTGACCAAAAAAGCCATTGCAACTGATCTATAGGATTGATTTATCAATTTATTTCTATGGTTTTCACCAAACGATCTACTCTGGGCAGCAATCGATAAACTTGTTGAATAATGCATGGACGGTCGATATTGCTTGTGAAACCTACGGGATAAGAGATGAAGGATAAAGGACGGCGTCACTCAAGCCCTTTTGGGATGCACCACGCATTCTACTTCTACGGGATGTAGCGGAGGCGATTTTGAATGCATATTTGGTCATAGTATGAGTTGCGTTAGCCAGCCGATGAACAAGGTCAGCGCTTTACCCTTTCCGGACAAGCCTGATAGAACTTCACTAGCCCCGAAGCGATTCAAGGCTTGGTTGGCCAAGGCGGGAGTGCTTGTATCGAGTGCACGCGACAGCTAGCACCTCCTCCTACTGCGTTACACACGCCCAGATCTATAAGTTAGTTAGCCATCTCAGTTCACCTTTTCCATCTTGAACGGTTAACGCTGAGCAGAGAGCTAAAATGCATATCTGAATTTGAAGCCGGTCATGCGAGCGGCCATTAATTCTGCGCTGACCCATGCATGGAAGGACATAGAGACAGATGGGCGGAGTTTTTCTCTGCATAGTATATAGGATGTCAAACTATTGTTTACAGTTTCCTTTTTCCAGTAGATATACCAACAGATCTAGGGTCCTCTTTGCATTATTAAGCGTGTTCCATTCGTTCATCTTGTACCTGATTCCAAGCCAAGTATCTCCTAATAGTAAAAAAATTCTGGTAACTCAGATATTCTTCGCTTCCTGTGAATGCTTATACGTTTGCTTGAGGGGCGCATGTGGTGAATCATTCCTGGTCGTGGATTAATGAGTCATATCCATGTACAATGTGAAGGAGTATTTTGTTAACACATGATGGTTGGTTCTTGTGGCGCAGCTGGAAGAGGCGGTAGCTGATGCGTGTACACTTAATCGATAACCTAGGTTCGGATTCTCCCAGGCCAACCAAGCACTCTATCACTCCGGAGTCTTTAATTGCTACCAGACTTTTCTGGAAAGGATTGAAGACGGACTTGTACATCCGCTGATAATCGAAAATCATTGTATAGGACAAAAACATGTCCATACTGCCTCAACGACGTGCCATAGAAGTAGAGTGTCTCACGCGACCCGAACAATGGTATTTATCGCCGCTTTTGTTCTTTTATTCATGTACAGCGGAACTCTGCCCTAGTAACCTGATTGAGTTCCATATCTGCCTTGCATAAATAATTCTTTTGAGCGCTGTTTGAAGTGCTATGTGGCTGACATGTCATCTTGAAGATCCTTTCTTGTTTCTGAAATGTGTTTAGGCTAATGACATAAACCATCTGTTAATAGTTTGGAAGTAACTTTTTGAAAAGAAGGGCGAATTCAATTGAGATGTTGTCCCGCACCAAATTTCGTCCATGATTTCTTCAATCTCTTTTCAGGAGTTCAATCTCAATGTCTTCCCTTACACGATTCCTCTATCGGTCTGTCAACAAGCAATGATCGCGTACGCGAATCACTCACAACATTGGCCAGAATGCAATCCTGGAAGGGTATGACTTTTTTTCGCTTCAGTTATTTTCAAGCCAAATTTTTCTAACGATTTTTTTGGTGCCTCTGCTTTACTTACACGAATGGTTCATCTAATGCAGTTGAAAATCTGCCGCGTTCACGTTTACGAGACAAACTAAGTTCAGCATTGCGCATAGATAACTAGATTCTTCCACCATGTTCAACATATAGGTCAGTCTTTCTCTTTGAATGGCAAACGTCTCAAAATTGTTGACGCTCGCATGCAAGGTCAAAACCATGATTAATCATGATTCGGAACGCCGCCGATTCAAAAGCCGGCCACTGCGACGCTAGGAAAGGAAGCATTCCGGGCGTCAACTCTTTGAGACGTTTGTGTAAGGTCAGCTATGCAGGCTAGCTTAAAATTCTGGCAATCATAGGGTGCAGGAGAAATTTAGGTCGAACCCACTTGCAAACGTGTACAAGAACTGTGCACCTTAGCAAGCTTAGTGATAGTCATAGCACTCTTCTAACCCAGAGTAGTAGCCCACTGATAACGGTGGGAACTCAAGACTGGATCCAGCTGAAATCACCAGCCTAGTCCCACACCTTTCTGAAAGTTTAATTCACCTTGCGGCAGTCCTGCCTCGTAGATGAGTTCAGCTAGAGCCAGTCTCGACGGAAAATTCAACACTAAGCAGCTGTTAAAAATTGAGTCCATCTAGCACCTTCCAGAGCAGGAATGGAATATGAACTTGGGCAGCGTTGATGAGTTGGAACACGTAATCCAATCTATAAAAAGCCAATCATCGACTGAAAACATCCCAGCCAATCATGTATAGTGTGTACACGCCTTCTCTGAATCACACGCCCATCCGGTGCGTCCTGGCCTCACATTGCTACCCATATTCCCGACTAGGACTACGGAAATTTAACTACAACGTGGTGCGCGGCTCAGCGAAGGATTCCGCTAACTCAATCCATGAGTGAGTAGGAACTCCAAAGAGAAACTGTGCTTTGGCAGCAACGCGGAATAGGCGACAATGGAAAACAACCTTTGCAGGGTGATAAACAAACAAACGGAAACTGTAGATAACGAGCAATTTGGTTCTCGGTTCCAAGTCTGTAATGGCATCTCGGAAGCGTTCGTACACTGCGATTATACCAGTACCGCTGGTGGTCCCAACACTGCCGCACAGGAAGACCCTGTCCAAGCCTCCGTGTATGTCCCCTCCCCCCTCCCCCTCTCCAACCTGCCAGAATCACCACTTTTCCTGCACCGCATAGAAGTTGACTTGAACTTTCTTCGATTCAGTACCTCCACCAAGTCGCACGAGATAACCGATAGCGTCACCCAAGCAACGTTTCTAGGCGGCTCTTCATTGCATTGTCCCATTCATTCAGAGCTTCGAATGTACACGCTATACATACGTGCCAGCTAGAAATGTTGACAGTCTGTGCATCCATTGTCTGACACTTCTCTCGTCGCTTCTTCCTCCATCTTTTTTCCTAGCCTTCATCCTTTTTGAACAGTCATCCTCCATCTGGCCTCCTAAGACGGCGGATAAAACGAATTTCTGCAACTCTTTCTGCAGTGAGGAGAAACTAAAGCACCATCACTCGTTGTTGTCCGAACCGCATATTCGAGAGACGAGTTTAATTGATTCAACTTACATAAGTGCAATATGTCTAACCGCTGCAAAGGATAATGTGGCAAAATACAAGATATCGTACAAGAAAACTACCAAACACCTGCGATCCCGACAAGAATTTGATTCATAGGTTTGACGAGAAGCTTGAGGTAGACCTCATTACTGCCAAAAGGGATAGGCTCGCGTCCAGAAAAAGGAGTACTCCGGGGCGATTTTTATTGGTGCGCCTCGGGAAAGTTTTCGGGTGCAAAACCGTTCATCATTCCTGCATGTGTTTCTTTGATTTGCCGATCGTTTAGAGAGCTGTTGAGGGAAATCAACTTTCGAATGTTTGGCAAACACTGCCAGAGTCAGCGCTTCCCGTGACAAACCGCGACAGTAATTTTCCACTTAGAATATCTGGAAACTATCCAGACCAACATAAGCGAGGCTTCCTACTCCTTCCAAATTGGTTTTAGTTGTTTTTTAGATTCCCATGTGCTCTTGTATCGAGAATCACAATGATTGTGTGTTCCAGTATTTCGTGCACTTTCAGACGCGTGAGGTCAATACCATCGATGTGGAGCACTTCCTGCGAGATACCTATGCAGAAATCGAGTACCTGGCTCAATTCGCTATGGCTTTGCAACCATTCTGCCAGTTGCCAAAAGACCAAAAGGTGCACTTGGGACTGATGATCAGGATAAATAATGTCATCGACAACCGAAAATTGCAGTATTTCAGTGGCTGTTGTTCCGGAATTTCTGGCCTGGGTTCCATGAGCTGGATCGGTGTTTTCACACGTGCAAAATTCTTGGCTACGATATAAACGACGATCGAACGGTGTGCTTCGATGGGACAATTGTTAACCTCAAAGGACATGTCACTCGTCTGGATACTGTATCTGATCTCAATGAGGAGCAAGTGAGGAAGTGAGTGGTTTTCGTGGAAATAGGTTTAGGCAGTTTGGAGAGTATTGGGTCAGGGTTTAAAGCAGCTACGAAATTTCCGTTACGGTATGACTGACTTTCTGTGCAGAGATAGTCCTCCTCGCTGTCGTTGTACAGGGCGTATCAAAATGTTGGCACTGTTAGACTGTCTATAATATTCTTATCCTAATATTACCGGTGAAGTTCCATGGCCTGTTTTTAAGAACAAAAAAGGAATGTGAGGTGAAATTGGAAGGCCGACTTTCTCTTTTACTCTCAACAAAATGAGTATCTCTGGCTGAAATTGTTAATAACTTTTTATGAGAATAAGGAAGGTAAAACGCCACGACTGTTCCAGCACGCATATTCATCACTGTTTACTATTCTGCTACTGAAAGTGCGATCGAAAGTACGGTTGACTGCGGACGCGACTAACATATTTTGACTTGTTTCAGGATTGGTGCCGTTCCTAAAATTTAGAGACTATTTCGGCCAATACACTTTTCGTGGTTACCTTTCCTTGAGGCACACATAGAAACAGTAGTTCTAGATTAAGATTTCATAAGCAATCTCAAGTTGTCAAAACGATTCCTCAAATGTGCGTAGCCGCGCACGAAATTGTTTGAATAGAAAACTTCGTGTAGCAGGTTTGCACTACCAATCACACACTCAAAGCGATAGATTGGGCAGATGCGTGGCGTGAATCATACACCTAATACACAGGAAGATTTTCGTTCGTTATACTTAAAGCTACTTAAGCTATAGAGTTTCCCTGTAGCTGATGGTTTATCAAACGGTACATACGTATCTTGTACGTTAGCACTTCGACCAACTAATTTTTCACGAAACCAACTTGGAAATTTTGGTGAATTGCTACAGTACAGCTTTGCTGATTGACGCGTGTGTTCAGGTTAATGAAGCCTTCGCATGACCTGTTCCGTGAACTCATCACCTATCCGTTTAAGCGATTGAAACCGAACGAGTTCGAACTACTATACATGGTGATAAGCAGCATGTGGAATGTGAAGCGTGAGTTCTCCATTTTCACTACACTTTCCTCTTTATGGGCGCGTGTAGCGCAGTCGGAGGAGGCGCGACTGTCGCGTGCACCCGATACCAGGTTCCTGGTTCGGATTTCCCGCCCAGGCCAACCAAGCCTTCCATCCCTCCGGGGTCGGAGAATTGGTACCAGACTTGTCTGGGGAGGATAGAGCGCTGACTTGTTCATCGGCTGGCCACCGCAAGTCATTGTATGGCCAAATACGCATTCATGTCGCCTCCACGACATCCCGTAGAAGTAGAATGCGCTGGCGCATCCCAGAAGGGATTGAGTAACGCCGTCCTTTATCCTTTATCCTTTCCTCTTTATGCTGTTTCATCTTTTTGGGTTAAATTTTTGAAAACAGTAGTTTAACTGTTTGGAATCATGACATAGCGGCGGTCAGACACTTGAAAATCTTGCAAGAGATTCTAACTTCAGGACATTTCTAAACGTGCAGCTACATTTCGAAATTTGGCGGAGGTCCAATTCTCAAAAAATGCGAATAGAAGTTCTGTCTAATGAAACGTCTTGCTTCAAGGACCCTTTGCTCGTTTATCTCGAGGAAGACATCATTGCAGCTGTTTCTGTCTTTCCTTTTATTAACTTCAATTATTTATATATCTATATATTTATATAGGGCGCGTGTAGCGCAGTCGGAGGAGGTGCGACTGTCGCGTGCACCCGATACCAGGTTCCTGGTTCGGATTTCCCGCCCGGGCCAACCAAGCCTTCCATCCCTCCGGGGTCGGTGAATTGGTACCAGACGTGTCTGGGAAGGATAAAGCGCTGACTTGTTCATCGGCTGGCCACCGCAAGTCATTGTATGGCCAAATACGCATTCATGTCGCCTCCACGACATCCCGTAGAATAGAATGCGCTGGCGCATCCCAGAAGGGATTGAGTAACGCCGTCCTTTATCCTTTTATTTATCCTTTATATTTATATATTTATTTTATTTATATTTATAACCCCTAACGATTTGGCTGTCTAAAGCAATAAAAGTTTTCTTTTTTCTCTTTAAAATTTCTGCAAAGGATTTGCTCCAGCCACAAATTGATTTCTCATTTTGATTGATAAGTCAATCACCTTAGGATGCATTAAGCATTCTATTTTTACGTGATGTTGTGGAGGCGATTTAATGCGTATTTGACCATACAACGACTTGCAGTGGCCAGATGATAGACGAGTGCGACGCGGTGAGATGAAAGACTTGGTCAACCTGTGCAGGAATTCCGAACCAAGAACCTGGAATTACGGCACCTCGCGCCTCCGACAGCGCTAGCAAGCGCCTAATTGACAGAGGCCCTCTTTGAATTTGCTGCGGTAAAATACTCAATTGGAAATATTTTACCTCGAAACGTGATGATCTGCGATAACTTAGGAATGCGCCGCACAATCAGCACCATGAAATCATGAATTTGGATACCACGGTATCACCTGTATCCCCTGTCGTCCCGTTGATCATCGACTTGCTCAAGCAGGCGCCGACAGCGTCTCCATTCGTCCATGTCGCGTGCCAGAGTGCTCCAAAGGACCCCCTCCCTCGCTCGCGGGACCGAAAAGCGTCATATCGTCCGTTCACGGCTTTCACGAAGAAGTCCGACCAACCTTTGGTAGGCTCCTAGGGTCGGATTCTTTAACAACTTACATAACCTTAACAGAGAATTCACAGCGGAAAACTCAGATAATGCGGCTTATCGCTCACCATATCGCTTGATAAACCGCGCTATCAGGTATTTCGGATGTAATTTTCTCTGTTAAATTGCTGTAAGTCATTGATGAATCCGGCCCTGGTGTTCTAAATAGCAGATGACGGCTCTCGTCCAGCTGGTGTCTGCGAATGCAGTTCCGTGGCCGGCCCACCTAATTTTCGATTACCACTGTACAGTTGAATATATAATTCAGTTACTCAACCCTTCTACTGAACTACTGAACTGCTAAACCACTGAAGCCATTCTTACCGAGAAGCCATTCAATTCGTTGTGTTCTTCACATTAATGGTTGTAAAAAGTTTAGAGGAAAGTAAGTCTATCCTTCAGCACAGTTTTGAACTGGAACTGATGCACTAGTACTGTAGTAATGAGGAAAACTTGCAGCATTCAGACTCAGCATCGCGCGTAATTTTTCTTGTATTTTTGGTCTTAAAGGCTTTGTACCGAACTCCCGTTATCAGCGATTAAGTTCGTCTTTACTGACCAGGGAAGGGTCTCAGGAGCAGGTCTGAAATGGATAGCACTGCAAGAATCTCCACCCTTCATATAGTAGAAAAACATGTTTCGTTTTTGCTGAGTCCTTGAACCAAAAGAGCTATGGGCCCTCGAAGGCGGGGTACAGTATCGCACCGCCAGCGCGTGCCAACGTGCATGCGTGCGCGCGCTGATGGGACCTGGCGAAGAGCTTTGCGGCATGCGAGAGGATGGCTCAGCAGGGTGCGACGCTGCTTCACAGGCCGGATGTTCGACTTCCGTATATGCACTCTTTTTACATTTTTCCATGACCGTTGCCTTCTTTACCAGTTTTCTTCCTGCACGTCTGCTACGCATTTATTTCACTCTAAATTGTCAAATAAGGGTCAGATTCGGTATCAAAACCCCAGATAACCCCTATAGGTAAAGTTTAGACGAAAACTGTGACCATGACCTTACAATCATTAGTCACCCTTACTTACTACACCTTTTCGTTCTCCAGCATAAAACGAAAAACGGGTGTCAGATTCGTGATCAGCACCCTAAATAACCCTCCTGGGAGAAGCTTGGGCGAAATCGATGATTATGACCTCGACAACCCTACTAGTCACGTCTACCTGCTCTAACCCGTACCTCCTGTGAGATCATTGTTTAACATTCGCTGAAAAACACAAACCGTTGTATAATACAGAAAGCGAGAAAAGTGAGTAAAACACAGCTCACATTATACCCTTATTTGAAAATTTGAAGTGAGATAAATGTTTAGGAGGAGTGTGGGAAGCAAGCTGTTTTAAACTACTATTAGTAGTTTCACGACTTCACAGGTCGTGGAGAGGTTTAAAAAATTTCACCTAAACTTCGTCTAGGGAGTTGTTTGGGGTGCTGATCACGAATCCGACATTCGTTTTTTGTATCACGCTGGAATACGGTAAGTTACAGTGGGTAGGGGTAACTAAGCTATGTAGCAAGGTGGTGGTAAGGTCATGATCACCGTTTCCGTCTAGACGTCGCCTGTTGGGGTCATCTGTGGTGTTGATCACGAATCTGACAATCTAGAGTGAAATAAATGCGTAGGAGATATGATTTTGACGTCTATACCATTTTCAGACGTTTTCTGCGCATTTTTCCAGCGGTACGCTGAGGTATTCAACATGGTGATAAATGTTCAGCACCAGTGGTACACAGGTACAAAGTGCCTGTGTAGTGAATCGGGGTGTTCCTCCATTGTTATGAGCACGCAACCGAAATCCAATTGAAGACGTACCTTTTCCTCCGAAACAAGAGTTCCACCCGAAAACATTATCATATGCCCACTGCTTGCTTGCCTCTCCACGTCCATCAGTTCATCTTGCGGATCCCAATCTTCCTCTTCTTCTTCCACCACTTCCAGCTGTTCGTATTCGTCAACTTCAAGTTGACGTTCTTCGAAATCCTTGAGTATGCTGTCCATCCGTTCGGCCAGCTTGATTTCTTCCCTCGAAGATTCCTTGTCTAAAGGTAGGCCACACTTCAGCATGAGCAGGTGGATCACCACTCATTGTTGGTGTTAGGTTTTAGAAAACCTTCAGCAGACCTCTGATTTCCAGGTGACAGGCAGACATGAGGGAAAGAGTGTATCGATGCTGTTTAGCTTAATTTGCGGGATCCGCACACCTCGTTTCTCATTTGAACCACCTTCGACGTGACAACGTGGTCTCCTTTGAAAATCGGAGCAGGATGATTTTTCCGAGGCCTTTCGTCCATATATGGAAACAGACTATGAGGAGTCTGTAGCCTTTATACGCTACCCGTTAGGTGCCCAGTGGAGCTTCATGCACTTTGTTCCTGTGTATCACTGGTGTTGAACATTTATGCATCACCATGTTGAATACCACAACGTACCGCTGGAAAAACGCGCAGAAAACGACTGAAAATGGTATAGACGTCAAAATCCCCAAATCTCTACCAATCAGTTGAAATGCAAAAGTGCAGCAGCGCAAAGGAACCAAACCCCTGACCCCCTCGCACGAGTCAACTCTCTACCCACCTGCGCTCCGACCCATTGGCTGCAGAAGCATCGCGGGCGTTCAAGACCCCCAAACGCATGTTGCGCCGTATCCCACTGTGACCCACTACTCTTTGGGTTCAACGACTTGGCAAAAAATAGACACATTTTCAAACCAACTGAGGGATGAGGATTCTCCCTATATGCACTCGCTCCCCCGTTTCAGACATACGCTTCAGACCCTTCCCTTGTCAGTGCTGTCTGCACGACTAATTTTGGAGTGCCTTGATATAAAGATTATCTCTCAATATCGTGGACTAGTATGTTAAGATTCATCGAGAGCCAAACGTGGAAAGCCTTGAATAAAACTCAAGCGATTGCAGAATAAAGAGTGATTTTGGTACCTTGCTTAATGGGATGCGCCACGCACCTTACTTTTGCTGTGCATTATGGACGAGCTATGTATGCTTATTGGTCTTATCTCGCACTTTGCTGCAGACGTCATACTAGTGTGCTATCCTCATCGCACAAACAAGAATTATCGATCCCACAAGGATGAAATTCATTGTTACGCTTGGCAGCAACTGAACCTACTATTGAATTGCGCCTAAGCGGTCACTTTAATTACCCATGAGCTATTAAGCGCATATTATTCGCTTCGTCTAAAAAACCATGCATCTTCATGTCCTGCCTGTGTTTGTGGCACTGAAAGATATGAAAATTTCTACGAGAAGAGGACTACGGTATGTACATAGATTGCTAAAAGAAAACAGGCGATCATTTTGTATTATAAGTTCCACTAATTCAACTACTGCGCTGAAGGTGGGCACATTCTGGTCAGGTCAAGTAAAAGAATGAATACATGGAGTGGGAAGGCCCAAACGCAGCAAGCAGTTGCAATTTTTACATAAAGATATGTTAATGAGGTGTTTGTCACTCGAAACCTTGGCAGGTTTTGGTTGAAACGGATTAACCTGCACGCTTCCTGCAACTTCATCTCAGAAAAGCATCTTATTTCCTTAGATGGCGTCTCTTTTTGAGGTTAGACGGCGTGTTTTGGGCAAACCACTGAAATAAATTCATTTACGACTAGCGCTAATCATCGTCACTCGAGCCAAGGAAGCCTTCGTTCTAGAGAAAGATGGACTTGATGTTCTAACGATAAGTATTTTAGTGGTCAATATCTGGCATATCTGAGTTTTTCAGGAATTTCTTTTGTACATTCATTAGGGGGTGGTAGGGGGTGACGAAAGCTCTCGCGTGCATCTGGATGCAGATTCCTGATGTGGGTTTCTCGATCAACCCATCGAGCTTCTCCATCTCTCTAGAGTAAGTGGATCGGTACTAGATTCGTCTGTAAGGACAAAGCATTCACATATCCATTGCCTGGCCATTTCAAGGCATCTACATATGCGTCAAACACATTTTCAAATCGCCTCCACGACATCTCATAGAAGTCGAGTGCGTGGCGCATTCTATGATTAGCACCGTCGGTTTTTCTTTTATCGTTTAGAAATACGGTTTTCTTTTACTTATTCAAATAGCAGTCAATTTTTTCCCTCATCATTGGTCTGGAAATTTACAGTCGAAGCATTTTACAGCACGAAATGTGTATCTAACCCTTGCAAAAGCAGCACTGTTCAGTGCATGGTGTAGCCCGTTGATGATCAAGAACACAAAGTATCGCATTGGTTTTAATTTTTTTTTTTATCTTGCATTTTCTTACCACACGATTTCTGACGGTCTTGAAAAAATGAGATCCAAGCAATATCCTGAAGCGCACAGGTTCAATCACTCTTATTTGTTCTTCGTCAATCCTTATTTATTAATCTTTCCAGCAGAAGCGGACCTAATCGTTTTATTCAAAATTATAACTAAATAGCTTTCAATAGACCCTACATAATCTTTCAGTGCGCCAATGACCAGAGATAGAACAGATAGACTTAGGTTGTATCACAGTTGCTAAATCTCAAGTTAGTTCAGGCTTTCTCACGTACTGAAACTCAACTTACCGCTGAAGACCAACTAACATATCCATGTTTCGTTTTAGACACCTCCTTGCTCCTAAAATGTTTGTGAAGATAGTATATTGTTATAATTCTCCGGAATTTCTCATGATATTTTCGATCGATATCTTATGCATGTGATGATTTTGTAATCCGCGTCCCAAATAAAGAAATAGCTACAGTATAGCGCGCATAAGCTGGAGCGGTATTTGCTATTACCATTGTATTTTCAGATATTCCAAATGTTACCAAAGAAACGATCGATGTAGCCGAAAATGTGAAGAGCCGTTTGGCTGAAGATGTGCACAGCTACTACACATACGAACTACGAACTCCAAATTATGCTTCCCGTCTCCACAAAATGAGTAGCATTGTGTCTGCGGTCGATGTGAGTCCTTCCTTCCTCCACTTACCGCATTGCCTCCACAGGAAAGCTGTTCACGGCTTAGTTTCAGAAGCTGCAGGAGCGACGAAAGGAAGACAGTCAGCTGTCACGAATGTTCAACATCTTCAAGCAGGATATATTCCTTAGTGAACTTGTCTGAATGCCATAGTGTATAGAGCAGATGATAAATATTGATTGGCTTATCTAGTCGAGCCGTCCACCGTATCCGAGCCTCGGGACTGTAATGTAGTGGTTCGGCGGGAATTGATGATGTCAATTATTGTGGTGCGAATGAGGGCCGCTGTTGAAAGAATGAGCTGTGGAGACGGGGCGGAGTCCCGTCGGAGCTTCGGCGAAAGTATGAGCATCAGCACATCATCGCCGTCATCATCGTCGACGAGAAAAACGTGCCGCTCACGTCTGTCGGCCAATCGCGGCCGCCACCGCTGACTGGCCGCGACCGCCCACTGTCGCCGCCGTCGGCTGCTGCTTCGCTGACTCAAACTCCACAAACAATCGCACCGCTCTCCGTTTAATACAGATGACTCTCTCATTAACACCTCGCCCCTGGAGCAGCAGCTGAAGCCCGCCTCACACGCATTTTGGACTTGCGTAGCGCCCACAGTATTGCTGCGCCAGGAAAGCCTGCTCGTAGACGGCTCCATACTTGTCAGGATGTACCCTCCTTGAGCACCGTCGGCTTTAGTCAGCGTCTGCTGCTCTGCTTGTCATCTATGTTGTGATAATGTTCTTGTCGGTCGGGCTATTGTTCGCGAAAAGGCGCTTGTACAATGTCTAACTGGCCCGTAGGTCAAACCTTAAAACGATTTGAAAATGCTGCGTCGTAAACCTTACCTATATAGTGGCACCCCTGGAAATAATATTTTGAGCTCAGGCGCCAGATTTCCTTATATGGTCATTGGGCCTTGCCTCATTTATTCTTGATACTTCGTCTTGCTACTCGACTTAAGATTGAATTCATCATTTCTACGAGAATCACTAGATCGAACCTCCTGGAATAAATGTTTTGCTGGCGACTTCCGTTCCTTTAGGTTGTGAGGGAAGTTCATTCTGTGTTTGGCACCTTCGCAAAATAAACAGACAACATTTGGATTAGCTACAACCCATTAAGCGTTTTGCACTTCTTGAAGGACAGAAAACTTGCTGTTTGTATATATGTGTTCTCACGAAGAAATCCTAACATCTGTAGAGCACCACACCATCTTTTACGAAACACTCATTCCACACCTTTTTGCACAACTAGATTTTGACACCTATAAAAAAGCTTCGTTGAGCATTACAGAAGGCAGGTGCGAATTTAAAACTTGCAAGTAGCTGAATTAGTCAGATAGACAGTGTTCTTCTATCTGGCTTCGAGCGTTTCGAGATGGTCAGAAACACTAGAAGTCAGAGGGAAGCTGTCAGACTTACAGCAGTTGACCACAACTATGTAAAGAAAGAATGTACAAGCGAGTAACGATAACTGCCGCTTAGATAGCACAAGAGCTAGTCTACTGCTGTTGCTGGTCTACTGAGGCGCGGCACCGAGGAAACGTGCAACAACTGCATAGATACTGATTCACTAACAAGATTGAAGCAGAAATGAAATGGGCATATTTTCCTTTTTGGATTATAAATCTCAACGAGTTTCTAACAGGCGCGGAGATTCCAATGGTAGCAGAGCTTTTAGCAGTTTCTTCAGCGTAGCCAAGATGTTGCAAGTCTTGTTTGCGGCTTACGTTTCGGTATTATCGCCTTCTTCAGAGTCTTATGGACATGTGGACAGAAGAGTCTATCGTCCCCTAGCTGGAAAAAACAATGGAAAATGGTGGACATACTATTGTTTTGTTTTTCACAGAGAGCCCCTGTAGAATTTCACCGACCATAGCCTGAGCGAGTCTCGAACCAAGAACTTTCATTTACTGATGCACGCGAGAGCCAGTGCCTTCTGCCGCTATCTTACTATTCGTGCTTCCGGAATATGTGGAGGACAATAACATGAAATCGAAAAAATTAATTACCCAACTTATATGTAATGACTAGTATTCTAATCCTTCGTGCCTGCGCACCCTTCGAGGATCTTCACGCTGACATGGGCTGTTTCAGGAATCGAAATTTGATACATTTCAAAAAACCTTTTTTTCTTTATCGGAGATTACGATAGGGCAGTACTTTTTATAAGAGCCCACTATTGGTTTGACAAGAACCTTCAGATCGTGCGAGAAGTTATGACGGCTTCGTCGAAATCTTTCGATCGTGTGAGACGTTTTGTGGGCCTCGTCGCAACACTTTATACGGAATTTTATTCTTAATTGTTTCGAAGATGATACCAGAGTCTTTTTTCGACATGCTGTGCCGAACAGGATTTTTCTCTAAGGAACAAAAAGTGAAGGTGGAGGATTCCTTGTCTACTACATTAATAATGGGCGCGTGTCAGTCGGAGGAGGTGTCAGCCGTCGCGAGCACCCCATACCTGATAACTATATTATTATGTTTATTGTAGCCAAAAACAACAAGACTACAGAAAACAGGCGGACAATAACAGATCTACGATTGGCCATGAAAGAAGTCTGAAAAAAGCCTTGTATTTAGAATGGTATTTGCTATTGCCTTGTTTCTTGTAGTGGCCTAAAATAATCTGCGACGCTGTTGAAAACGCAAAAAGCGCATAAAACTGTACGCGAGGACTCTTAGTTTCATGAAAATTATTTCAGCGAGGATGTCTTGCATGCGAATTATAAGATGCGTCAGGTCTACGACCTTCTAAGCACCCGACCCCAAGGCGGGCCCTATATCTCAAAGGATTCTTTAAGTTAGTACGCGCCTCAGGCGGTGGCATAGAAGGAAGGTGCGCATGTTGAAACGCACAAACGAAAGACGTCGATACGGAGGACGAGAATCTTTAAAGTTAAACAAAAGCGCGAAAAGTCCTTTGTATAAAAAATATTAACTGCAACCAGGGACTCAACGCTCTTGGTTCAAATTTCCCGCCCAGGTCAACCAAGACTTCCACCTTCCGGGTTCGGTGAATTGGTAGCAGACTTGTCTGGGAAAGATAAACCGCTGACTTTTCGTCGGCTGGTTACCGCAAGTCATTGTATGGCTAAATACGCCTCCGCGACATCCTTTAGAAGTAGAATGCGTGGCGCATTCCCAAACGCAATTGAGTAACGCCGTCTTTTATTCTTTTATTCCTTATTTTAATAGCATGAATTTAGGCAATTGGACAAAAAACCGCTAGCACGTCCTTCTTTTCTGCGTTTAGTAAAACATTTTTATCGAGCATTATACGAGTATTTTTCTCCTAAATAGCGGAATGAGTTCAGAAAAGATGGTGTCATACTTGTATGTCTTTCGGAGAAAGGTTTTTCGGTGATTTTTCACTCTCTGTTCACGAAAGTCTAGAGTATGTTGAGAGGCATGTTAGGAAACCATAAAAGACGAACATTTACTATGTGCAGCCAACATTTGTATGGCTTCGAATGGCACAAAACTATACTGAAACATTTTTTTTAATGTTTTAACAAACTTTCGTCAAAGGAAGCGGTGGTTGGACGCCTAACTTGTGCGACATGCCCAGCTACACTTATACATTTCTCAATCCTAGTCAACTCTTCTGATAGCCGTCGAGTTGTAGAACTGCTCTTATAGTTTTTAAAATGCTGCAGTCCGCATAATGGTGCGTTTCGCATATGGCTGAAAAGCAAATTTGTTCCATTTCATTGCTTCACTGCACATGATCAGCAAACAGAAAGTGTTCTTGAACTGTACCGCTTCTGCACTAACCAGATATTTTCTCTGGTGAATACCTTGGAGTGTCTTATACGCCACCACGAGTGTTATGTGGTTATGATGTGACTCCTCGGAAATTTCTCGACTTCGAGACTAGAGTGCTCCAACATGGATCAAGCAAAGATAGTCAGTCGTTATATGAGAACGCATTACTTTGTAACAAGAGAGACTGCGACCGCAATAATTATAAGGAGTACAACACAAAGGATATGTCTCATAACAGCTATTAAAATTTTCAAGCAGTTCAAAATCTTCTACTAGCATAGTCGCCTTATTTTGTTTCATCATTTGCCAGGCTGTGTGCCTGATATTGAAAAGAGTTTCGCTTCGGCAGAAATGCAGGAGTGTGACGAATTAAATTGTTTTTAGATTGAGAAGGGCACCGACTGTGTTGAGGTCTGGTTTCTTGCTGTTACTACTTTACTTTGATACTTTGATGGTCCTTTGTCGGCTGGAGGTCTTCTCAGCGGGACCACAACTCTTCCAGACCGCTCGATCTCTGGCTGCTTGCATCCAGTGAGGCAGACTCCGCTCTCTGAAAGATCTTGAGAATGAGTCTGCCCATCGCGTTGGCGGTCGTCCCAGTGGTCTCTTATGGTCTCTCGGGAGCCATTCTGTGACACGGAGACTCTATCTATCGTCCTTTCGTCGAAGCAGGTGTCCGGCCCAGCGATATTTGGACTTCTTCATGTACTGCAGCGGGTCTGCTAATTGCGACTTCTCCCGTAGCTCCGAGCTTCGTAGGCCTTCTTGCCATTGCTGACGAAGGCTTGTCCTTAGAAGACATCTCTCCAGTGCACGATGCGTAGTTTGCATCGCTCTGGCGATTGTCTTGTTGTCGGGCCAGGTTTCCGTCGCGTAACACATCGCAGGCAGTACAGAAGCGTTGAATATCGAGGCCCTGAGGCCAGGATCCTTGACCTGATCGGTGACTTCGCGAATCGAACTGAAGGCTGCCCATGCTGCGCGTCTCCTGCGGGCGATTTCAGGAGCGAGGTCGTTATCCATGTTCAGCTCTCTTCCCAGATAGACGTAGAAGTCGACCTGTTGCAGAGCGACTCCATTTAACCTTACGAGTCCCGTGTCACACCACTGGTTGACCATAAATTGTGTCTTGGACATATTCATGTCCAATCCAATCTTCATACCTGCCACATTGAGCTCGTTCAGCATTTCCTCGGCTTCTGCCGTGCTGGTAGAGATCAGAACAATATCGTCGGCGAAGCGAAGGTTGCTGATCCGTTTACCGTCGACAAGGTAGCCTTTATCGTCCCAGTTTAAGTCTTTCATGGCATCCTGAAGTGCCGCTGTGAATAGCTTGGGAGAAATCGTGTCTCCCTGCCGTACTCCTTCCCCGATAGGAATTTTAAGCTTTCGATCGAACAGCTGGATGGTAGTCGATGTGTTCGAGAAGCATTCGTCGAGAAGTCGGATGTAGGGCGATGGTATACCAGCGTGCACAAGGGCGTTCAGAATGGCGTTGATTTCCACAGAGTCGAACGCTTTCCGATAATCCACGAAGACAAGAACAAGTGGGAGGTGGTATTCGCGGCTCCTTTCGATGAGCTGTGAGACAGTCTGAATATGGTCCATGCAGGAGAAATCCTTGCGAAACCCTGCTTGCTCCACTGGCTGATATTCATCCAAGCAACGCTCCATGCGGTTAAGCAGTATCTTGGTGAAGATCTTGTACACAACCGAGAGAAGACTGATGGGTCGATAGTTGTTGATATCCTCCTGCTGACCTTTTTTGAAGATTAAAACTGCTTTCGACTCCTTCCATGAGTCCGGAATCCTACCAAGTCGAAGGTAGTGGTTGAAGTGCTTGGCAAGAAGTGAGCAGACGGCACTGCCACCCGCACGAAGGAGATCAGCAGAAATGCCGTCCGGTCCGGGAGCAGTGCCCAGCTTCATCCTTCTGATAGCATGAGCAACTTCTGATTCCAGAATGGGAGGTACTTCCTCAGCTGGTGGCATCAAGCATTTCGGGACAGTGATGGAAGAACGGAACAGATCTGTGTAGAATTCCTGAACGATGGCCTCCATCGCTCTTCGAGACGTTTGCGTTGTTCCATCCTTATCCACAAGGGCTGACATTATTGCCTTCTGATCGCAGAGATCTCGTTTGCAGCGCTTTATGCTTGAACCTTTCCCAGCCGCTTCTAACAGCTTCAATCTTCTGTAGGCTTGAATGGACTCCTTCACTGCAATTCGACAGGCCTTTGAGATGGTGAGTTTTCCAGATGGGAAGTATTACGATCCAGTCTAACAGCTCTTCTTTGCTCCAAGAGTTTAATCGCATGTGCGTTGAGTCTTGAAGCAGACGGTGATGTGGCTCCGCAAGAGCTGCTAGCACATTTCAACAGTCCTTTGGAGAGAAGGTCGTAGTCTTCCGATGGATCTTCAAGAAGATTCCAATCATACGACTTTATCGCATATTCCAACTCCTCAGACTTGAATGTGGGGATCCTCACCGGTGCCGGTTTATGGGTGTCACGCTTGAACATCCTCTTTTTGAGAGTCAGCTTCGCACGGACAAGACGGTGATCCGAGCCGGTGTCAAATGAAGGCAGCACGGAGACGTCGAACAGACTCCAGCGTCTGTTCGTAAGAACATGGTCGATCTCCGAACGTGTTTCTCCATTTGGGCTTTCCCAGGTCCATCGTCGGTTTGAAGGCTTCTTAAACATAGAATTTCCATGGTAGAGACGGCACGTGGATAGGAAGTCTATCAGGCGCTCTCCGTCTTCGTTCCTTGAGGAAGTTCCATGTGGTCCTAGCCTCCATTCGTCGTGATCATTCGTACCGACGATAGCGTTGAAGTCACCAACGACAACTTTGTAGTAGCTCTTCTCGTCGTTGACAGTCCTTTCGAACAGCTTGTAGAATTCCTCCTTTTCTTCATCTGTGGCCGCAGATGTTGGAGCATATCCATTTATGATGGAGATGGTTCCTTGATCTTTGGTTTCCAGACGAAGAACAGCTACTCGCGGACTGATGATCTTGTAAGAGTCTACTAGGTGGTGCACTGTCGAATTGACGAGAAATCCAACTCCGCCAATATTCTTTCTGTCCACCTTTGCTCCGATAATGAGAGGCTCGTTGTGGTCGGTCCTTCTCATGGTTTCCGTTCTGCCTTTGGTTCCCTCAGAGCGATAACGTCGTATTTGATGTTGCGGCTTCTGTGAAGCAGTGTCCGAAGATCCTGCTCAGATGCGATCGAACGACAGTTATAAGTGCAGACGAATAGGCAGTTTCCGTGTCTTGGTGGGAGGGAGTTTCCGGTAGTCCGATTCCAATGACGTCCTGATAGTTTAACTCCGAGATTAGATGGTCCCTCGCCGGAGGTGGATGCAACCGACGTCGTAGAAGTCCACCTCCGGCGCACGGAGGACTGGGGCGCGGGTTTAGTTGTTTGAGCCGTAGCGGTGGTCTGGTTACTCACATGTTCCTGGCCAGGGATACAGGAGAGCCGCCCATACACGACAAAGCGTCGCGTACTGCGTGACCGTTTGTGCCGTTAGCCATCACAAAGTGATGTTCACCCCTTCACCGCGGTGAGGTGGCACATGAAGGGGTTCTTGCTGTTAGACTGCAAAATTTGGTGAAACCTCGCTTACAGACTAATACATGGAACCTTCCCGATCCTTCTGATAGAGAATGAATGCACAAGTCGCAAGCATAGCTTAGATCTGGGAGGGATTTGAAAGCTCATCTTTTGATTACTTATCTAGGTTTTTGGCTGACCGTCATACCACCAAGGCACGCCTCCTGTTTCTGATAAAGACAGATGTTTGAAACCATTTCTCAATGAGTGTCACGTGATTACTGGTAGAAGAACTTGGTAATATAAAAAGATTGGAGCAAAATTCAAACGTTTCAATCCGCTATTTACGGACACATAAGGAAGCAAGGCTGAGCATTCTGTTTCTGTTTTAGCGGACCACCCTTAAGACTGGTATTTATCTCTAAGTTGAGCAAAATAGTGGAGTACCTTAACCCATCTGCGCGGAACTCATTGGCATCAATACGCGTGTCTGTCTTCCACTATGTTCACTTGGTTTCACCGATCGTCTGAGCAGACCTTCCAATTCGAGATCTTTTAGAAATCTCGAGAAAGTTTTCACAAGCAACTATCACAATATCGGCTTTATCTGATAGCCTCTGATGTGTAAAAATTGCTCAAATTGGTTTTACACCGTTTTCCATAGCAGTTAAAAGCTTGATCAAAAGCTGAAGTGACTATATAATGTTCCTGTCCCTTGTGGTCAACCTGGTTTATGTTCCAGTTTCGTTGTAGCTAGAACTTAGTAGATGTATGAGTAGCAGCCTATATTTCGCGTAAAAAACAGCTGTGCAAAAATCTTCGACTAGAATTCCGATTAGTGTAGTGTTGTTCCTAGACAATTTAATTTTATCATTTAATATCATCTGTAGGAGTGCCTTTACACCATCTCTTTGTGCTGATAATATTGTCAGGTCGGCCAAAAAATGTTGCATTTTCATATGAAAATCTCTTTTCGTTTGTCAGCTTCTCATGACTTCAGTCTTAGACAGAATTTGTGAATAAATTACATACGTACTTTCATTGAAGGTTCTAAAGAAACTGCGTTATGCGACAATTTCAAAAAAATTGCTGAAAACCACTGGAAGTTGAGATGTCTGAAAGGCAGTTAACTATCCAGGGTCTATCAAGGGATGTGGTGCAAAGCAAAGTTTAGAGGGCCGTTCACTACTTGAAAAAATGGGCCTTAGGCTATCTAAAGATATGGATGTGAACCATTTTCAAGCGATTACAAAAATCAAAAAGCTCATTCAGTGCTTCACCAGACGGTCTGGTAGAAAAAGATTTGGTTTTTGACAAGAATTACACAACAAATTATAAAATGTGGATGTTGAGTACGACCAAATAAGACATGAGATTATGTTTTAAAAACTTGGACGGGAGTTAGCTCTATCAAAGCAGCTGTGTATCACACTCAAAGGAATGTGCACAGTTTTTAGTGATCTTTTACTGCTATCGTTCATACAAAATTGAAGTAGTTGGTATTAACAAAGTCCAGATGTAAATAGGATGAAAATATAAGAAAACGAAAAATAAAAAAATTACGAAGATAATAACTCTGTAACTCTCTAAGAAAAGCGTCTAGCCGTGCAGAAAACTTCATTTTGGCTTTCGTATTTGGTTCTTCTTTGCTTCCTTTCTGCGGTTTTCCTGTGCTCCATCTTCTCGTTTCGTTGGCAGTTGTAGAAATTCCTTGCAGTGGTCGGTCAAACTTTCCCATACCTACGTTCTTCAATATCTCTAGTATATGTCATAAAGAAATCTTTATGTGAGTACATATTGTGTTTTAAAATGGGGGTTTCACACTTTCGTATGCTCCAACGCACCTCCATTTTAAGAAAGTGATAACATATTGTAGGCTCTTTGCAGCAGGAAATGGGTTGATTACAATTTTTACCTTGTTCATTTGTAGGTTGGGCAGAGGTGTAATTAACTGATGTTGCGCACCCACAACTGCGAAAACTTTTTGACCGACTTTGTATTAGGTATCCGCTATGAGGAAATGTGATACCGGTTGCAAAAAATAGCCGTTGCTTTTGGGATTCAATCTCTTCTTTATCATTGTTACCTTATGTTATTCAGAGTCTTGACTGATTATCGATATTTATGTAGTGCTGTTCTAAAAAATGTCCCTTACAAGGAAATTAAGACAAACTGTGAATATTAGAGCTGTCTCGGTCGTACCTAAATCCGCTCTTAGGTCTTCACGGAGGCAAGAAACACATTTAGAATAACTCGTAATCGACATTGGCTCCTTTACTGAGAATACAGGAGCGAAAACGACGGAAAAATTCATGAGCACGCGCCGCAAGTACTCGCTTGGATTTCGTCCTGTGCTTTCAACAGGGCAGCCTTCTGCGACTGGTCACTTCTGTTGAAAGTAGCACAGACCTCATTCTCCAAAATCGCCTAAAAAGAGTAATCCAGCGGATTCATGTTTAAGCTGTGTTCGTCTGAGAAGCTGTCCACACCTGCGCGCGTTATCTGTTTACCATTGTCGGACAGAGGTTGATAATTTTGGATTTGAACGTTATCGTGCTTGGACATCTTGTAATCATCATCTGTTATGACAGAGCCGTGGCTGACGTTTGGGTTGCTGACCTCCTTCGCCACCATCCGTTTGGAACAGCGCCTAATTCTCTTGTTAAGGAAATATTCAGCTGTTTGGGTAACAAACAAAAAAGGGCCACCGTAACCACGACGGTATCATGTTTCTTTAATTTTTACAAGACTATTTTTTGAACACAATATAGAGAACAAAAATAACACACAAAAACTTTGAAAAGTAGAAGGAGAAAGTTGGGGCTGAAACAAAAAGTAGGTACGTCAATACTTTTTACGCACCCTGTACAATCGAAGCGCCGCAACTCTCTCTACTTTAAGGCATGTGCACTTGTCATCCATTGACTTCTCAGTGGGCTGACGTGGATGGCCGTATCCCTAGTAGGCTATGTTCTGCTTTTTACAGCTACACAAGTTTTGTCATATGCTTATTGCCTTCAATGGAAATCAAGGACCTTTTGATTCTTTCAAATTTTTTTTCCTGATTTCATTGGAACTGCATTAGACTCATCGGCTTTTGGTGACAACAGGAATGCGTTCTTATGAAGTGAACACCGAAGCGCTGTTAATGAAGAGAATTATCAGTGTGAGCAAAGTCCACGTACTTGTGAGCATCGGGTCGTTGAAGTAATGCGGCGCCGAGAAAATTCACTCAGACAGGATTTAAGCCCACATCAGTGGTTTTTGTTTCATGATTTTGAATCACATCCTTCCTCAGAATCCCTGAAATTTTTGTCTCAAACTGTTAGCGCTCACTCGTCGTGCCATTTCAAATAGAACGCTGATGATGACGGTGATCCAGGCAAGCTCTGCTGCGAATTTGTTCTAGACGAGATACTCTTATCCTCTACCCCACATTTTGCATCCCTAGAGCGCAGTCGATGGGATGCCGGCGCTCCCGCGCCCCACGAATCGAATCGAATCCATAGTTCGTTTACCTAACCAGGTTTATCCTCCATCCCTTCAGGTCAGTTAATCATCACGGGAAGGACCTGTTTTGGAAGGACAAAACATGGACTTCTTCATCGCTTTGCTCCCGCATATTACTGTATAGGACAAATATAATTTGAAACTGCCTTTACAATTTCCCATAGAAGTAGAATGTGTGGCGCATCCCACCAAGAGAATGACTCCGTGGATCTTTCCCGAAGAGAACAGCTGAAAAAACGGCAATTTCTATTGTTTGACGCACTACTGCTTTACCTGAATTTCTATGAGAAAATCTTATATCATAGGAAAAGACGTAAGAGAGGAAGAGGGCAAGCGAAACACTAAGCACCACTCCCCCATGTAGGGTATGTACAAACCTTCCTTGTTCCTTATTTGTCATGAATATATAATTGGTGCGTTTACAATCTAGCGGTTTAACGGTGTCTACTATAAGAGATAAAAGATAAAAGATGGCGTTTCAAATCCCTTTTTGGCATACGGCCACGCATTCCACTTCTACGGGATGTCGTGGAGGCGACATAAATGCGTATCCGGCCATATAGTGACCTGCGGTGGCCAGCCGATGAACAAGCCAGTGTTCTATCCTTTCGTACGAGTCTGGTACCGATTCACCGACCTCGAATGGATATCGGATGCATCCGACAGCCGGCACCTCTTCCAAGTGCGCTACACGCGCCCCGCCCCCTTGTCTACTATATGTAAATTGGTGATAGTGATAGTGAATGTATATGCTAATGGATGGAAAATGCCGTAAGCACCATGTTCTAGTTTAAAAGGCACCCTGCCCAGAAAACGCAGGTGCTGGATCGGATCTATCCTGGCTCTAGACTTTTGATCGCAACTGAACATCCTTGCAACAGCGTAAGATTGGACTTTCTAATGGTGAGATTAATCTCTACAGCCGGAATATTGCAAGGATAGTGAATGTATAAGCTTTTTTCTTGAAATGTTTTCGTTCTCTCTATTAGTACACGTTTTTCAATTAGTATCCTGTTAATGTTTCTCTGCTTCGTCCAGGTCATGAACGATAAACGCGGTTTTCGTGTTGAGGAGTTGTTATCGGATGATACTAAGCATTCACCGACACAGGATGAAGCAAGTAAGTACATGTCAAGATTCATGATGTAGCACATTCACATTAAACTATTTTTCTTCAATCTTCAATGCTTTTTTTGTTGAGACCATCCGGTTTTTCGTTTTGATACAGTTTGCTTTATATATTTATTCCATACATTGCAAGTGTATTCGCGAAATTTGTAGAAGTGCAGTAGCAACACCCAGTTCAAAACAAAACCTAAACTTTAGAAATTATCCATCCATCTATCTATCTAATCGTATTTGAAAATATTAGAAGCCACAGCTGAAATCTGTTTCTTAAAAAGAGAGCTGCGTTCGGTTATTAATTATTGCATTTAATCATTCGCAGCAGAGCACTCTCTCTAAGAAACGTAGGTGTTCTGAAAGATCAGAAGATTTTCTTTTGTCCTTTGGCGGACACATGATGACGTAATTCCTTATATGTTGGCACCATGAGTAGCACAGATGGATTTTGCTCCACCTGTCCAAAAACAGATTGCTTATGTTTTTTGTCAAATTTTGTCGGATTCAGTTCTACTTTAGGTCGGCCTGCAATGTCATCGAACAGCCAGAACAAGACCAGACGTGCTCGTACTGCTTTTACATATGAACAACTGGTTGCTCTCGAGAACAAGTTCAAGGTACTTCTATTGGTGTTTTCTTTTTGAAACAGCTGCGCATCATCGGAATTTTGGCTTAGAACCAATAGTTTTCAGACCTCGCGTTATCTGAGCGTCTGCGAGAGACTGAACCTAGCTATGCAATTGCATCTTACCGAGACCCAGGTAATCTTTGTCACCATTTTTTTTTTTTGTTCCTGAAAAAGGTCTAGTCATTTACTCAAAAAGATTGCATCAAGGAAATTTAAAATTTTGTGAAACTGGTTCATCGCTTCCTTGTTTGAGACAAAGTCGGTCGTCGCCAAATTTAATGGGACTTGTAGGTGGCACCGAAATTTTTTAATCGTTTTCGACTTCCTAGCCTAAGTGATTGGAGCTCTACGTTTTTGTACATGTTCTGAAAACAAAATTTACGAAAAAAACATTTTCAAAAATACTGAGATCATGTTATCATTTTTTGCGCACCTTTGGATGTTGCTATAGGGAGTTCTATTAGTTGGACTAATGTTTCGACCGTGATCTTCTTTGGAGGCCTAATACCGTCTAATGTTTGCAAATGTGGTCTTTACCAATAATCATCCTCCCCACCCTCACGGTTTTGTTGGAGAAGACATCACTGGAATCCAGTTCAAAGAGGGATAGAATTCTCTGTGCCTGTCTTCATCACCAGGAGAACTTTTGCTATTCCTTGTAAGTATAGCATAGTAGGGGGCATCAGGCTAGTGAAGCACTTGTAATTATAAGAAGAGCATTGGAAAGCATAGAGAGAATTATCATCACGGCAACTATTCTGACGTCGCTTGGACATGGTGCTGTAGTATGAACGGCCGTCAAGAGTGTTCGTCAATCACTAATAACATCGTTTGTGCGAAAATGCGAGTTGCAGACAGCGATGTGAAGGTCATTCTTCTTTCTTTCTCTCTCTCTTTTTGTCATGAAATAGAAATTCTCTGTAGTAATTTCCATTCACCTTATCATGCTAACCCCCGACAATAGCGAAGGCTCATTTGGTGGGTCGGAAAGCCAGTTTGGCCTTTGAATGGCTTTCAGTTGAGTCTTCTTCATGTGGCGGAACAGCTAGGATGACGAGAGCGTGTAGTGAGATGGCCTACACTCCCAAAACATTGTTCCACATTCAGTTCTCTGAAGAAGACTTCCACATCCTACATAACTGTGTCGAAAGGTACGTAAAACTGAGGAAAGACAATCAAAATGTCGGCGGTTTATGAAAAGAGAGGATAGAGACTTTCTGTTAAATGCTATCAATGTTTGCCATGGCAAAGACATTCACGTTTTACTTATTTTTGTCAGGGAAAACAACTGATCAGAATTTTCTAACTGTGAATTATTGGCTGCATGGACCCATGAAATAACTGGTGATATTGCTTTCCTATTGTACGTGACCAAATCTTTTCACTGGAATACAAAAAACACACACACACTTGTAAAGCACGTCGTAGAATTTTCTGTCCTATATCAGGAGGGGATTAAGAGCTCAGGAGGATCATTATCAGCAAAACACTCTTCTGATTTCGAGGTGAAAATCTGGTTTCAAAATCGGCGCACCAAATGGAAGAAGCATAATCCTGGTCTGGACGCAAACTCATCACCTTCGCCTACCGGCAGTCAGTCGTCTTCATCTGGTGGATTGGCTCCCGAGAATGCGGTCGCTTCACCGATACCGCTCCCTCCGACAACAATGGTATGTCAGTGTTGGACTTCTCGTTTCTTACTTTTACATGTATAATTTTTCACGTTTCAGGTAAATTTCGGGACACCTCAGCTTTCTGTGGCCACTATGCCTCCTATGGGTTCGCCTCTGATTCCGTTTCACTTCTACGCCATCAACGCTTCGCCGATGATTCTGAATCAGCGGTTGCCTTTCCTCACGTGGACGTAGAGGACAAGATCTGTGTGTCGGCTTCATTTGTCCATGGTGCTCTCCTCACCTCTGTAGTAACTCTGATTCATTGTTCGGCTGGATATATGACACTGCTCTGTGCTCTCCAAATCCGACAGCATGCAGTTTATTGGAATCAGTAAGCTGCGGTTATGTAGGGCAATGGAGCCATGTTGCGGCGAGGATAATTCCGTTGCCACCAATAGGTGGTGGGACTTCGCTCCGTTGATGAACGGCCTTCCTACAGTAGTTCAAAATGGATCTCAATAGATGCGGTCCTTATTCCACCAAACTGGCGAGGTCGCGTTTAATATCTGCCCTATAACGATCTTTCAGACTAGTTGGCAATTCTAATGAGGTCCTTTCCTTATCAATCCACATGCTACAATTTCATTAACAATCGGAATTTGGAGCACGTCTGTTTCAGAATTTTTGAAACGAGAATTTTGAAATGGCTTTGAAAACTGCAGATGATGTCATGCATCCGAATTGGCAATTGGGTTGGTTTTACCTTAGCTTCTAGCTATCAAATAGCTGAAGGGATAAGGGCGACTCACGACTTCCTACATAGAGGCTCCAACGATCCCTAAAGACTCACTCAAGAGATTCTAATGGCCGAATGGACAAAACTTTCATGGGCTAGAAATTACGTAAAAAGAGTAAGACTCCAGAGACCTAGAAAATCAAGAGCGAAATTCGGTACTGACGTGTTCTTTTGCACTTCTTTCTCAGTGGACCAGGTCCGTTTTCAAGAAACTTGCTGAGGAGCTGGATGTTTTCATCTAGAATCGTTTTCCTCGATGTGTTTGGTTACATTATATGTTGGTTTGGCGAACGCAAACATTTTGTTATACTCTTGTCAACTCCCGAGATTTTTTCCACGTTGCTCGAAGAGATTTTCATCCACGAAGAATCGTTGAAACCGCTGTGCCTTAATACGTGTGAGAATTTTTCCTGCCGTTTCCTTTAAATTGAATGAGTAGTTTCTTGCGCTTACATTGCGGGTAGTTGTAGACCTAATACGTCTAACCTACAATACATTGATGTACATTGTACTTGCGTGTTCAACGATCTCTTTCTCTTTAAGCTGCATGTTATGTGCCAATAGGGAGCTGAATCCTCCTTCATATAGTCGACCTCGACAAAACGACGCGTCACCTGCTGCATAGGTGTATCTGATCTACAAAGATTAATCGATAACGCTTTGCAGCAGCTTATGCAACATTTTGACTGCAGCATGAATTAGAAATGGTGCTGAACTTCAGTGATTTTGTGCCTTGAGAATTTTTTTGTACTGTTAGATAAGATGCTGTACACCTAGGAACCGGTATATATTTGTCACAGATTTGCAAATAAACTGATAACTTTGTTTGCGATTGCGATTTTTTATTCTTGTTTTTTCTACATGGTCCTGCAGTGGATGAAAACAGTATTTATACATTTTGGTTTTATGTTACTCGTAGTGAGTGGACCTTGTATAGTATGCATATCGAAGCGGAGAAGGCGATTCTAAATCTTCCGCATTGATGCTGGTCCTCAGAGGTCTCTTGCATCATCCCCGCTTGCTGGTCTGGTGCTTTCCTATTTTATTGTGATTGAAAGCAGTGCGGAACATCAAAAACGCATCACTCGGGCAGCGATTGAGATTTTATCGTCGGCAATGTTGCGGAAGCGCCGAGAGTTACGGCCCGACGCGGTCAGGGCCTTGCTCGCTGAAAGGCGATCTTCTGTCCGAGGAGGTTAGAGATTCCCATAGTTTCAAACGCGAAATTTCCAGAAAAGAAATCTTTGTACATAACAGATGTGACAAGATTTGCCAAAACTTTGGTTCCAAATAACAAGCCCCTTTTTCTGCGCTCCCAGTAGAGGTGCTACTCGAGAAGCTAATTGCCACATATATTGTACGTAATTCTAAAAGAAGTTATATTATAACTATATCTTGTTTTAGAATTACGGTTGGTGCTTAAGCCATTTCGAGGTCTCACTCTCCTTTATTTTAATCTTGTATTGATTTCTTTTGTATTTGATTTTATGATTTTTTAACCAATCTCATTCGGGATGCACCACGCAGAGTACTTTTACTGAGTATCGTGGGGCTTTCCAAATGCAGGCTTAACCACTGCAATGCGTAGTGATGGCCAGCCGATGGGAACGCCTGTGTTTCAGACTTCCCAGACAAGTCTGGTACCAATTCATCGAGTCGATTGGTGCCAAAGGGATGCAGGGCTTCGTGGGCCTTGGCAAAAAACTAACGAAGAACCTGGATTCGAGTGCACGCTACAGCCGGCGTCATCTCCGACTGGCCACGCGCTCAGTTTGATGCAATACTGCTCGGGTGTTCGCGAATGAAACTGTGCTCAAATTCTGGTTTCCTCGAGGAGCAATTCCGCTCAATGTTTAAAGAAAATGGAGAGGAGGCCATCGACACTCCGCTCCACTATCCAAGGCACTCTCTCCAGAAGCGGCGCTGCGCCCTGGAGTTATTCCACGGTCGCGCTGTGAGGGAACGGTGAGTTGGACAAACTTCATTCTTGCTCAGGACGAAAAGCGGATCTCGTACGAAAATCCAGATAGGAAGTCACAGCCCGTCGCAAAGCGAGGTGACCATGCAAAGGAGTTGACCTCGTTCTTTCTCTGCTCCACCGGCTGCGTCTATAACGAGATCCTTCCCGAGTGCACTACTGTGACGTCATGGGCAATGCTCGAGCCCATCTCGTAGAAGATGAGGGATGAACTGGAGAAGCTCGGCATCATCTGGCCAGCTCAACCTCCATTTTCTCCTGACCTCAGTCCTTGTGATTATCACGCATTCAGGAGTCCTGAAGGCAACGTAAAGGTAAGAAACAACCGCCAGGGGGTAGAATATGTTTCTTCGCATGCGGGATTGAGGAGCAAATCAAGTTCCTTAAGAGGCATATCGGCCTTTATAATAGCCCACAGATACGTTACAGTTCGATGCAAAAAACTTTGTCGCATTTCGAAGTTGTTTTAAGAACAAATTCAGTGCGCGTGCAAATATGAACGGTGGCTTGGATGATGGATTCACAGTCCTATTTTGGTCTTTCACAAATAAACGTTCTTCGTGACTATAAGTACCATGCTTCTTTTTGCCTCGTTGAGAAGTTTTGATCGAAGTGGACAATTTCAAATTTTTCTACGCGATACGTAGATCCGCGAGATTGTCAATGTATTTATGTCTTTGGAGAAGCACTGTGTACTGTTGCACCGGCCTGATAATTACTAAAGCAATAAACTTCGCACTCTTCTTTATATGCATGTCCCAGCCATTCAGCGTTGTTGTTGCTTCTCCGTTAAAAAAACTACCGCCGTGAAATCTGAAACTTTAAATATTTCACTCTTTGCCTGAAAGGCGTAATGTCAAGACAAGGTTCGGCCTAACCGAGTTTCTTGGGAAAGTGGATTAATAGTGTCAGTACTATAATAAGCTTAGCTACATCGCGTTGTGCCATAATTTGTGTCCGCTTTCGTCAGCAGCAAAGTTCTCCTATTACGTGAACAATAGCCACTAAGCACAGGAAGTTTGACCTAATTTTTAGCAAAGAGAAAGATGTGGAGCTGTGCTCGATCTGAATACAGAGATAAATTAAGAACAGTAAGAGCTCTCTGCAGAAGAATCGCTCATATCCTCCGATTTCTACGTGCTTCAAAGCCGCTGTATCTCAGTCGCCTTATTGTTATTGTGGCGACCTCAGGCTAATGCCTATATGCACTAATTGGATTCCGAAATCACCGCCGCTCACACCATGTGTTGAAGGGGCGTTTACATAATTGATGGTTAATTGAAAATGAATAGCTTTCGCTCATTCCACACATTCGACGTAATGTGCCCCCACACTCGTCGAGGACATTAATCCCTCACACTGATTGCGTTCTATTGCAACACGGAGCGTCGCATATGGAAGGGTGCAGAGGGTTGCAAACATTTAGCTTTGTTGTGTCGAAGGAATATTACACTGGACTTGCGTTAAAGTTGTTTTCTGCAATAT
This sequence comes from Heligmosomoides polygyrus polygyrus, assembly GCA_947396885.1. NCBI lineage: Eukaryota > Metazoa > Nematoda > Chromadorea > Rhabditida > Heligmosomidae > Heligmosomoides > Heligmosomoides polygyrus. The sequence continues at coordinate 24,140,203 of OX377206.1, forward strand.
GTTAGTTGGATGGATATCTAGAAGACATGCGGAAGACCTTTTCCACAGTCCATATTCGTCAAAAGTTTTCGCTGCGTAATACGCTCTTGAAGCTAGAAATTATCAGAAGACCTGCTAATAGGACTGAACGGTAGAAGTAGTGTACATTCTACCAGAATCCGAATGGTGCCGAGATTTTAGACAAATGATTCAACAACATACTGTACTAGTTATAAATGGGAGCGTAATGGCGCGGTAGACGTCGGTTGCGTCACATAAAGCCCGGATCGAAGGTTTCGATTCGAAGAACCAAGCCTTCAATCTTTCCGGGTTAGTGAATTGATACCACTCTTGTCTGGAAAGAGTTAAACAACACTGATATTGAGCGATAATATTTATATTAAGCCACTTCAAGAATAATGGAACAGATAGCATTCAGGCTAACTTTTCGGGCGCTCTCACCTTCTTCAGTGCCTGGAATGACACAGAAACCTGGAAAACTGCCCCCCAAAACAAAATTTCATTTTACAGAAATCGTTCGAGAAGTCTATTAGCTCAAAGAAACGGTGAATAGAGACTGGGATAGCTAACCTTTTGCAATTGGAGTAGTAACGTCTACTGGCACCCTCAGCTGGAAGTCAATGAGGGTGACTGAAGCTAGACAGGGCCTTAGGGATTGCCCTCCTATTGGACCTACTGCGTCACACCGCGCTTCTCTAAGAGAGATTACTTACGCTCCAGCAATTTGGTTAGCACGTTGAGGACAATATCGCTTAAAGGTGCGAGACAGCCAATCTGTCTCGTGGGAGGATGTGGTAGGAGACAGTATTGTAACAAAAATGATATCCATCCACCCAACCTTGTCCTTGGAGGTTATTCAGGGTGCTGAACACGATACCGATGTTCTTTTAGACAATTATGGTCGGTTTTCTCTCTACCTAAACTCTGTGTAGGAGTTATTTGAGAAGCTGGAAAGAAATCTTACCTCGCTTTTTAGAAATGCGTCTAGAAATGTGAAATGCGTATCGTCATCATTGTTGAATCACTCGCTAGTTGGCTTAACTTTCAAAAACGGACGCCTAATTAGAAATGAGCACCAAAATAACCTCCTAAACGATGTTTCGGCTACAACGTCCATCCATTCCTCCTCTTTCCTTTACCACTCTACGTACTGCGACTTATAGCATGGTAGCGTAGTTGACTGGATTCCGAAAAGCGAATGTGAGATCTAAGTTCGGCTAAATCGGTGATCCTGATACGACCACCTTAGTTAATGATGTGAGGGAAAGGGGGTAACTGGCCGTAACTGTTCAGACGAACATTGGCATCGTGTTTCGCATCCCAAATTTACCCTTAGACGAAGTTCGCGTCACGATATGTCGTGTCACACTTGTGCTGCCCGCTTCGTCCCACGCGCCAGACACGCGAAAATCGCTCTCGTCGTTAACGTAATACGAAGGGGACCGCAACCACTTCATCAACATTGACTAGTGACTCGCACTGCGGACCTTCTTACTGATTTTTCCATGAAATTGTATCACGTGGGTCCTGAAAGAACGGTGAAGGTCGTCGTCTTCAGAAGACGTCAACTTTGGACAGAAACGTTCGAAAAATGATTAGGCAAAGCTCTTCCCTAGAGACATGCAAAACAGAATAAAACCGGGCAGCCGATTTCGTGGTTATGAGTCTGCCTACTCATGCATTGGGAACCCGACTGCAGAGTGCTCGACGAAGAAATCTCACAGCCGCCAACGTTTTTTTTTTCAACACCAGCTCAGCCAAGCCCTTTGTGGGAGTCGCGATACGTTTATCTCCGTGTTTCTCAGAAAAATGGTACTTCTGTCTATGTACTTCGCTTCGGTGGTTTGCTTCAGACATTACTCGATTAGCCTTTACATTTTTATGCTTTTTAAAAATTCACCGGCTCGGAGAATGAGAAATGCTCCTGGCCGCAACCTCTTCCTAAGCGAATGAACTACTTCTCAAGGACGAAGAAGTAAAAGCCAAGCACACATTATTTCACTTGCATTGTCCCTCCCCTTTCTCCTGCAGCATCCATTAAGGATGTTAATGAACAGCCCCATTATTACTGACATATGTACTAGCATGTCAGCACCTCTCGAACAGATTTTGGTCACGCGTAAAATGTCTTATCTATAAAAGTGCAAGTACAATTGCCACTTCACTGCCTCAGGCTACAATAGAAACTGTTCTCTTTCAGATCCTATGCGTCTGTCCTACTCGTTGCAGTAAGGGAGCTAAACGGTATAGCTTTTTTGTCTTTTTTCTACTTAGCATTCGTCCAGCTGTTTCACAAAAAAAAATTGAATTGGATCGGTGGGACTGTTTTTTCGTTTCAACGTTCTTAATTTTCTTCGCTGTTCCGTTGTTGATTTGGAGAGCTTGCAGCCAAGATTACCATTAGCTTGATTCGGCTAAGGTGACCTCGTCCTTGTAACTCGATACGCATTTACAACCTTAGCCCCTCCTCCCTCACCTAAGCGCAACATTCTACAAACTCCTAAGGGGTGATAGAAACATGAACAGCTGTGATAGAAACGAAAAAGCGACTGACTTACAGATGGAAAGAAGATGTGAGAAAGACCACCAATAACCTCTCGTAGCGGGGCTTGAGCGTGGATGACTGAAGCTTCGCTTCAAACCGTCTCAATTACACGAGTGGGGTGGGCATAGCCAGTAGATCAGAACTCACAGAGCTTGACGAAGAATTACAGCTCTTAGGTTAGCGCTGGACACAGCACCTCCCGTTTGACTTGGGATTTCCAAGCTGTGATCCAAAACACCTCATGGGTTTTACACGCCCATATATTGCTCTCTACCTTTCTCTCTTGGGCGGGTGTAGCGCAGTCGGAGGAGGCGCGACTGCCGCGTGCACCCGATACCAGGTTCCTGGTTCGGATTTCCCGCCTAGGCCAACCAAGCCTTCCATCCCTCCGGGGTCGGTGAATTGGTACCATACTTGTCTGGGAAGGATAGAGCGCTGACTTGTTCATCGGCTGGCCACCGCAAGTCATTGTATGGCCAAATACGCATTCAAAACGCCTCCACGACATCCCGTAGAAGTAGAATGCGCTGGCGCATCCCAGAAGGGATTGATTAACGCCGTCCTTTATCCTTATCGTTATCCTTACCTTTCTCTCTCGAGCTAGTACTAACATACATTACACACAACTTCAACTTGGGGCATCGTATCCCGTGTTCTCCACAAGAAGTGCAGAAATTACCTTCTGTAACGGCGCGACGTCTGCGCTGCACAGTATGATACAAATCACTCCAGTCGCTATCCCCAAGACCCTCTGAATCACAGCTCGAAATTACGAGATCTACCGGAGGGATTAGTATCTAACGTTGACCCAGGGCACGTTTATCGACTTTTAAGACCAGCTACAGATGCTTGGTGTTTCCTCTAGGGGTCCACTTATAAAATCAGTCGCATCTGTGTAACTATTATGTAGGATATTGCCTCTAACTTTCTTTGGGATAGTACTCTATATTAGAAAATGGTGTTTGCAACAATATTTACTACGTTAAGGACAAGGATAATATTGTAAACGTTACCCTTATCCTAAACGTAGTAAACATTATTCGACATTTCTAGGCTATAAGGAATATGAAGTTGCCGAAACGTACGCTGAGTCAAATAAAGGTGCTGACAATTATAGCTAGCTTAGAAACTATCATCGGATCCGAAACGTGTATTCCAGGATTTATCGGACTCTGCTTAGTTTCTCACCGTTTTCGAGAATCTACTTGCATACATAAACTTCACGAGACCGAGCTAGGTACTGTTGAACACGCCTAGCGACGGATGCAACGATGATTTCCCACATTTCAAAAGGAGTAAGGGTCTATCCAGTCGGTTTCGGCACCAGAAATTTTACATGGCGAAATCTAAAATGGCAGTATTTTTCATGAATATTGTAACCTTTAAAACAGTCTTAATGTTCAAATTTTACATCTAGACGTCGCAAACGGAAACGTAGAATGTCTTCCCACGGTCGGAGCGGAATTCGATGGAAATTACGTTCGCAAGAAATATCCTAAATCCTCAGGAAGTAACAAGATGCTACCCCTCATACCTTCGGAAAAATAAATAAAAACTGGATGAATGGCATAGACATCAGCGACAATTGGTCTGCAACTTAGGATTTAAAAGAGCAAAACGTTCTCGCTCGTGACGTCTACGAAAACTGTTTGACGATGATCAGACGGTCTTAGTGGACGTCACAGAACACATGAGCGTTCCTATTCTTGCGAAGTGCTCATTGTGGTACTAACAGAAAGACATTGGCTTTAACAGTGAATTAGAAACAATCGCGTAGTGTGACCGCTGATGAGATCATCCGGTTGAGCTGTATTGACCATCCGGGTTGAGCTGTATTGACAAGCGAAGCAAGACATATTAATCGTTTCACATAAGGCTAAGTCAAGAAGACTTTCACACGTATGTACAGTTCGGTTCTGTGACCACGAGCACATCAAAACTCTCTGAAAGTTGTAGAAAGTGTCGCGGTTTAGAGTGCGAATAAGTATTCCACGAGTATTTGCAGTGTAATCACCGCCCTTAACTTTCTCTCCAGGAAACTCTTCAAAAAGCCAAAAATTAATAAACTAAAATAAATAAATCAAAAACTAATTTAATAGTCACTGGAGAGCTAAAACCCAAAATAGCGCATAATGAAGTTATCGTAGACCTAACTACGTCAAGAAGACTCGATGTAAATTGCGAGTATACGTGTCTGATGTGAATCCAACAGCAAGAGTTTTCGCTCGTTCAGGAGATTTAGCAAGATAAAAAACCATTCGTTTTATTTTTCATTGCAAAATCGTGTCTAAGTTTGTCTCAACTCACTGAGCTTTTTTCTTTTTTCTGTGAAACTCTTAATATATATTAAAACTAGAAAATGATACCCTTGCTGCACCCCGTGCCTTTGTCCTTTTAAAAGAGGTTTGAATAAAAAATGCCTTTATATTTTATGGAAGACTATAAGTCAAATAAGTTGCCGCGCAGCTGGGAGAGCGTTCAGGTTACGGAAACCATCTTTTCACGGTGACAGCGTCGGAATATTGCCTGGTACTTATTTTGTCTGAGAAGGCAAAACTTTGAGTTGTTCATCTGTACAGCTCCACGAATCAGTGTGCAGGACAATTTCGTATTCAAAATGTCTCCACCTTATCTCGTAAAAACTGAATTCGTTGCACTTAAGAAAGTTTTCCAGTATCGTCTTTCAACCCTACTCTGGATAGACACCAGTCCTAAATGAAAGACTTTTGAATGCAAGACAGTTCTTTGCTGCATTCTGAAGTTTGGCATTGGAAATTTGGCATGAGAAAGAAAACTTTAGTATTAGAGGGTCAGTAGCCTAGATTCCGAGAAGGTGAAGTCTCAGACGCTCCCACCCTCCAGCGGCAAATCGGTTAGCCTAAGCACCCATCGAACATCTGGAGCTGCCGTTTTGATCTCATCCGCATATGCTTACTATAACACTCGACGACTAGCGAAATGTGGGAGGGAAGCTCGGAGTTCGCTCGTCAAACTGCTGCTCATCGGCGCCCACCATGAAAGCGCTGCAACGGAGCAGTTATGATATAGTGGAAGCGCAGGGGGTCGAGATCTGAACCGAACACGCTGTAACAGCACATCTCGTATATCATTTCGAGCCTGAAAACGCTGTTCTCACATACCGTACCCCGCTGAGCTGTAGTAGCTGTCCGCTGGCACATTAACCACAATGGTGCTGGCGCCGCTTTTCTTCACGAGTTTATAGACGTCAACAGTTGTCGCGCGATGGTGTTTGTATTCGCAGTCGACCCGACGATGTCCGCCATCGTCCGCTTCCCATTCGTCTCCATTTGCCAGCCGTCGGAACGAGCCTCGCTGGCGACACCTGGTCTGGTGCGCATTGCAGTAAGTTCCGACCCACTGCCCAGAGCTCCTGAAAATGTGATTCGGTCAGAAAGCGAAACGGTAGGGAAAGAGTGAGTAATCACAGCTTGTTAAAGCTACGAAATCGCCATAGATCGGAAGCGACCCATATGACTCTGAACGTTGGACCAAGAACCGTGTTCATTTGTCAGTGGAGGGCTTTGTCCGATTAATTTCCGCACACCTCACTTTAAAAGATCATACTTTACTTTAAAAGATCTTTAAAAGATCTAGGCTATATCACGATTAAGATAAGGAAAAGGAACGGCGTTCCTCAATCCTTTCTGAGATGCGCCACGCATTATAAGTACTCCTAAGAGATGTAGAGGCGATTTGAATGCGTATTTGGCCAATGACTTGCGCTGGACTGCCGGTAAGGAAGTAAGCACGTTATCCTTCCCAGATAGGTGTGGTATCAATCCACCACTGACCCCGGAGGGGTGGAAGGCTTGGTCCGCCTGGACGGGAAATCCGAACCAGGAGCATGGTATCGAGTGCACTCGACAATCGGCACCTCCTCCTACTGCACTACACGTGCGCCATATCGCGATTACAAATAACAATGGCTATTGAAGAAGAATCCATGTTTGAGGTGCGTTGCATTCTACTCCTATGTGACATCGTAAAAGTGATTGACATTTGGCCAAGCAGTTTTCATTGAGTTGCAGCGGGACAGGGTCGCCGATGGCGCAGTCGAAGTAGAATCCGGCTGTCGCGTGCACTCCAAATATCGTTGCTTGGTATTTGGGTCCTTTCCAGGCTAACCAAGCTTTCCATTCTACCGGATCGGTAAGATGTTAGCAAACTTGCCTGAAGTATGCTCAAAATTGCAGGTGAAAGCCTAAAACGAGGGCTTCTCAGTATCGGGTAGCAATATCCTAATCTCAGGACGCCTAAGCGTTCTTCTAATGTTATAATGTAATTGCAGTAAATCATGTTTAATGGTTTTGTTTTGAATGTTTTTAAACGAACTCGATTGACGTTATGAAGGGGAAGGAAAGCGCTGCCCCCTTACCCCCGCTCAGAGAACTATTCGATTAACAGGAGTATGTACCTTAGAACGTATTACGAAACGCTCAAGGCAGCAATTATTTTAGTGTACGAGGAAACTGCGCCGTGCGTCCCGTAGTAGTAGACAGGGAATGATTTAAGCCGTTATTTATCTTTTACCGCTGATAAAATAAACTTAACAAACAACGGAGTAGAACAATTGGGTCTCATGGCATTGAAGGCAGCGAAGATCGTAGATTTCATATCGATCGTGGAGCATCCAAAAAAAGTTACTTATTTCGCTTCAGCTCTAAGTTTTGGAAGAAAAAGCTGAAATAACAAAAATTCAGATATCATCACATCTGGCTGGCAGTTATATAGCGAAAAAGCTCATCCGTAACCTTTACCCTCTCGTGCGTGTTTTTTCCTCGGGCTTCAACATTGGCAGCAAGTTTTTGTCGTCCCAGCCTATGAAGCCACTCAATCTGCATTACATTCTGGACGACGTCGTTCTAAGTGATGATGGACAAATGAGAGCCGGCAATTACATAGCGGTGGCTCTCACACATCAAAGAGAAGTCCATTTGTCAACCGCGACATGCGCGGCTGTTCGCGGCGAACAAGTGAGCGGGTGAGGCGAAAACGAAGCTCAACCACTTCGAAGGGAAATCGCTCGAAACACACCCAGAGCGGCAGACCAGCTGGCGCCACCCAACCATTGTGCTCCCATATTAGTTAGGCTGGTTGACGGGTAGAAGAAAATTTCCAAATTAACCCTGTTAAGCGAATATGAGAGGTAGATTTCACTGACAGTACTTCCACGCACCCTGACACCTAGAGTTAAGCAAGGCATGATTGACCTTCAAAATAGACGTTTATGGTGCAGAAGTAGTCGCAACACTTAGGTATAACCGAAAGCCTGGTGAGTGTAGGTAAACTCTTTTCCAAAATAACTGAAGCCAGACTACAGTGATATCCGCCCATCTATGTAAGGGCACACGTTCTAAATAGCCTCTCATTATAAGCTTTAAGCAAGGCATGTTTCGTCTTTGGATATGGCAAACGCACTGCAGGATTCATGTCAGGACTGATGTAGAAAGCTATTCTGTTCAATGGATTTTTTTCTAATCCTGCACTGAGTCTGTCTGGCACTGTGTCGAAAATCGACGTAAATTACCAACTTCTGACGCGCCACACATCATAAGATTGCTGGAAAGTAAGGACAACAATATCGTGACATTTAATTTGCATCGGTTTATTGAAGAGTTCTGACGATTCCATTGTAATCGAGTCTACACTTCTCAAACCTCGAGCCTTCCCATCTGAACCATCCTTAACTGTGTGTTTTTCTCGTTCTTAGCTGATGGAGCGATTTGATCTGGTTTACTTCGATAATCACCATAACCCAACCTGTGTACCGTGGTTATACGTCACCGAGATTGCAAGAAGGCTAAACAAAGAGATGGAGTTGCATGAATGACTGTGGAACAGTGCTATAGAGCGCAGCCGTTTCCTAGGACAGATCGTACAGGCCGACCACCTAATATTATCGGCCTACACCGAATACGCACAATGATGACAAAGTGGACTGAAGAGCGGCATACTCAGCATGACTAAAGTTGCTTCCGGACGGCGTTTCTAGCACTTGAATTGCTCAGAACAGCGACGTATGCCTGAAGTTGGGCGTTCGATGGTATAGCTCTTCTGCGATCGTAACCACACACTGAAGCTGTATAAAAGATGAACGATAAATGGATAAAGGTTGGCGATAGTCAGATATTTTGCGAGATGAGCCACCCATTCTAATTTTGCGGCAAATCGTAAAGGCAATTTGAGTGAGTACATATTTGGCCTATACCTGCAATGACCAGCCTATTCTCAAGTCAAGAGTTAGGAGTTAGAGTTATGACAGTTCAATCCTTCCCATACAAGTCCTGCACCTATTTATCGACTTCGCATGGAAAGCTAGGTTGGCCTGAGACATCAGAACAACCTGGAGTCGTGAAACAACCGACACCTCCTCCCTTATAAAGGTAGCCTTTACAAATCACAGAGGATTAATCACCTTTATTAATGGTTGGTCGTATATCTGGTATCAAATAGACTGATAAGTAGGAGGTCGTACATCTGTTATCGGACAGACTTATGAGAAGCTTTTCTTTTGAGTTTGCCCACTTTAGAACTAATTGACACTGATGGACCATGGTATTCTAGAGAACTGCAATGAATCGGCGGTGGAGTAATATCTGTAGGTGACATCACGTCCTTTCGACGCTGAAAACAGAAATCCCACACTGACGTCTATCGGAGCACCGTTCTAAGGAAAACCTGACTTCCGGGTGGAATTCATTTTGTGCAGGGCGAAGCTTTGTTCTACTTCAGAAATGGGAGCTATGTACTGCATTCGCCAATATTCACAACCGCCTTCTGTGAGCGGAACTATAATGTTAGGATGTCGGGAAAATCATGCAACAAAATTTTCAACCATAATTCAAGATTTAACAAAAACGCTTACGACCCTCTAAGTTTTAGCACATTTGGTGGAGCGTGGAACGGCTGATGTAGAGGCTACATGTTGTTACGGGATGTTTTGTGGAAGCTCTTGCTCCAGGCGAGACTCCAACCCGCACCTTCTGCTTTCCGGGCAGCGATGCTAGGCCTTACACAACTGGCGCTGTTTGACTGTGCGTAACATCCGCGATATCTTCGTGGCAAATCAGCGCTCACTCGTCATATCGGAATTTTCGTCTGTTTAGTGTCACTATCATATAGCATGAACGTTCTAGAATAGCACGCGCATGTGACCGGCTGTTTCCTTGGGATATGGAAATGATGAAGACGATGTTAATTTGGGTGCTCCACGATCTTGTGAACCGGACCGGTCGTCGCGACTTAACATCGCTCAGGCTCTCTTGCTCCGCGTTCGTACTGAGAAACTTCTCAGAATCGTAGTCAAGGACGATGAGTCCTGGGTCTTATATGTCAACCATACACGAAAGGCTCAGTGGCAATCTCAAAGGGAACCACCTTGGAAGCAACCGAAATCCGACCTTCATCAGAAGAACCTTATGGGACTATGTTGATGGAGGGACTTCCAGCGAATCCCTGCCATGAGTTAATTGATCCAGGTACCACAGTAATATAGGACATCTACGCTCTCCAACTGCAAAAGTTGAGTGAGGCCGTGCAGCGGAAACAATCAGCACGGAAGCATGTTTCCTTTTTTCACGACAATGCTCGGCCATATTCCTTCAGGCAACCCAGCGGTTATGTCGAGTAACACATAAATAAGTCCCCTTTCAAGTTAAATTAGCTGAGGGACAAAGCAGGGACAAACCATGTTATTAATACATAATGTCCACATTCAGTCAGTTAACAGAACAGAACGCCTAGCAAGGGGTCCCAAATAAATGTAGAGATTGTGAATAAGGCATATGTCTATTAGAAGATGTGTTCTGATTTTTAAACGGCTCTTCTGATCCGCTAATCGTCGGGAAGTGAACACCTTCGATTCGCGAGGGTTTAGGAATGCGTCGGTGCACTGCCAATCTATATCATATCTTGCAAGAATGTCTCGCCAAAATTACAGAAGCTTTGATGAGAGGCACTACCCCGCACACCTTATTCGCTGGACCTTCCCCATCTGAATACCAACTCTTCCGAGCTCGTAGCAAAATCTGAGGGATAGACACTTCGATGATCAGACTAAAAGCCGAGATGGCACAGTTCTTCGAGTCACAGCCATCTTCATTCTGGAAGAATTGAATTCGAAATCTGGCCATTTGATGGGAGAAGGTTGCCGATGTCAACGGTGATTACATCGTAGATCGAAATTGAATACAAGTAAATGAGCAACATTTTGAAAAAAAAATTTGCATTGTTCCAGAGCTTTTCCGACATCCTATTGCTGTACTTCGGATCAGCAACAAGTTTGTGTGGTTTCCATGATTCACCGAGCTCAGATCGGTGGTTCTTAATGACAGTGTCTTAAGTTATAAGTGGTGAGTGTTTTAGGTGTGCACTTCACCTTTATAATGACGACCGCGAACCAACCTAAAAACAAGAACGTGTTTAAATATTGCGTCAGCCAACGCAACCGCCCTCTCTAAAGATTGACGCAGACTGGATTCGGTAGTGAAATTGGACGCTATTAAAGAAAGCTCGTGCTGATGCAAACTTTAACAAACTCACACCACCAAAACTTGTTTGTCTCAGTAATGTAATATCATGTTTCTATGTTATGGAAGGACACCGATATCGATATCCATCCTGCTTCTGAACACGCGAGGGAGGCAAATCTTGAACCTGAATTTACCGCATTACAAACGCGACTATCGGCGTTGATAGAAGTTAACAGAAGCACACGTAACAAAATATTACGAATGGTAAACTGTTTAAAAAGTGAAATAGCACTTGACAACTTTGAACTTCCAATCAACATATCAGAACAGCTATGTATGGCAGAGGGTTTCACCCGAAAAGGTTAGTACTCTTCTTATTAATCTTATGCCAGTCTTATTACACATGTTTTCGGTTTTGCAAATACTCGAATAGTTTTATCCTGTGGCACTGAGTTTCGATTAGCAAAATGAAGAAGGAGCAGTGAAAGAAACAAGGGCTAGGAGGCGTTTAGGAACAACATTTCCATAGGTAAGTTCCTGGCATCTGGAAAAATATGCTGGTCACGGCCCTTCCGAAATCGCAGAATCCTTCACTCCTCTCTGATTTTCGTCCTATAAGCATTTCACCAAGGCCAATCAAAGTACTGGAAAACCTTATTAGGGATAAATTAATGACCTGGTTTGCCGAAAATAAAATTATTCCTCCTGCACAGCATGGTTTCACAAAGGATGCTTCTGCGACAACTCAACTAGCTGACTGTCTTTTTGATTAGAATACTGCGGTCAGTAAAGGTGATTGCGACGTAATTTACTTTGACTTATCTAAGGTCAGTCGCAGAAAGCTTATCACAAAGCTTTCAAAATTGAGTTTCGAAAGACGATCGCTTTTGTGGATAAAATCGTACTTAGAGAACAGATACATGTATGTTAAAGTTGGTAGTTCCTTCTCGGGTCAGCGCAGATGCACCAGCGGTGTCCCGCAAGGGGGAGTTCTATCACCCATCCTATTCATAGCTTATACATATGATCTTCATATGATCTTCCGTGATCTTCCGTCAACTCTGCTAATAGCGTTTAAATGTTTGTAGACGACATCAAAGTGTATGGTACTTACAATGCTTCAAATCAGTTTCTAGTCCTGGAAACCTTAAATCAATCAATTCTTAATATGATTATTTGGGCTATTGATTGGGTCATACCAGAAAATCTTGCCAAAACTTCTGGGATCCATTTTGGAGCTGGAATTGCACCTGACTTCAGGTTCAATGATATAACTTTACAACAACTTGACGTGATCAAATGTCTTGGAATTCTCATGAATAAACACCTGAAGTTTGATGCCCATTTTGATATACTTGTACGTAAAGCCTTTTCAGTACTTTATGCGTGTTGAGAAGCATAATTGATAATGATTCTGTTACACTGCTCAAACTGCATAAAGCACATGTAGTGCCTATACTCGAATATGGGTCGCAAATCTGGAATCCTCAATCAAAAAAGCTCCAAAACAAAATTGAAAAAGTACAACAGAACTTTACTTTACAGGCTAAAATTTTTGAAACTAAAATCTCTGAGGTACAGACGTATTTTTAATGATTTGGTCGTCTGTTTCAAGCTGTTTAAAGGTGACCTAACCTTGAAAGCTATTAAATATTGGACATTTAGGCCATACTGACATTGTACCACCATACTTTCACTCTAGTTTAAAAACCCAGGAATCAAAGAATCAAATTTCTTTGTTATAGTGCTAAATTTGTTCTCTCTCGTGGGGCAGCTGGCTACAGAAACTTCCAGCTCATGTCCTAGAAACTCATACAGTTGCCATTTTCGAGAGATGATTAAGAAAATTGATTTTTTAAGAATTCTTGGATTACAGCGCTGATTGTTTTCTGGTGGCGTTACCAACACACCTGAGGTAGAAACATCATATGTGGACGTGTATGTCGTCTTGTGGAACCTCTCTCTCCCGCGCAATAATGGTACAATGGTTGCGGAGCAATTCGTGTCCAAGAACTGAGTCATCATGACTGCTCCACAATTTTTTTACCGACTGTGCAAAACTAGGATGGTACTAGTGTTGATGGTTTTTTCTGAAATGATGTTTTTTCTTACTCTTACTTCTCTCTTTCTTATTCTTCAGATGTTTAGCTGTGTCATTATGCCCGTTTTAAACCCTTTCCGACCTACTTCCTTCCTTAGTCGGTTAGCAGGTGTTCAGAGCTTATGTACGGAGGAACCTAATAAGACCCCAGATGCTTTCACTCTTTAGTCACTTCTTTATAATATCTTTCCATACACCTATACCACATGAGTCTTTACCTTCAAACATGTTTTATTGCTAGCCGGTTAAGATAACTCTGCTCCTATGGAGGCAGCTTTGAATGGAAGCGTAATGAAGGCCTAGGTATGACCGAATCTAAGGCCGGACTCCTAGGTGCTTCCTTCTTATATGCTGCTCGAAAGTGATTTTTCTAAACCAACCGGAATCGCGCCACAGGTATACTGAGTGACTAACCGACCTCTGCACCGTTATACCATGATCAATATAATGTCGTAAACTATATCAAATTAAGACGTCGTAAACTATATTAAATTACTTATTATTGCCATTCTCATTTTATCGCTATTGGGTCGAGCTCCTTGTATCTGAGCTTCAGAATGCTGCAGAACAATTGAAAATAACGAAATTGCAGGGCATAGTGATTGCACGCTCGTTTTACATTGTTGTTTTATCGTTAGATTACCAGTGTTGTGCAGGATTGCCTTGTTTATCACTTCGCTTCCCTGTTTTATGAGAGCACCAAGGTGCAGTTATAAATAAATAAATAAATAAATAAATAGGTAAGAAAACATAGAATTCCGAATCTTGTGGAAGTATATTGTACACTTACACAACCCGTGGTCTTCGCGAGTCTATAGTTGGAGGTGGCATTATCGATGGCAAGTAAATGTGTTTTGACCGTGATTCTGACTTTTCCACATGTTATGAGACTACAGGGTCGAATTCGCCGCCGTCTATCAAGGTATGTAATCCCTGTACTAGGGTGTTTTCGTCAATACTGTTTTCCGAGATCATGCACTGTGCGCACCACAAACTATGTTTTCATATGTGGAAGGTGATTCTCTTGCACTGTGTCCTATGAAGGCGATGACGCGCTGAAATGTCACTACATAGTTATGGAACGAATTAGTAGGAATTCATGTATCTGCGCGTAGATTATTCGATTCAACTCGAAAACGTCATATTCCGCAACAAAGTATAATGTCTCCATCTCATTTTTGGTTTGAACTGAGCACTCCTCAATTCAAACTGCACACTTTTTTGTTGTAGGCGAGCCCAGTCTAATCAAACAGGCTGAAACTAGCTAAATTCAATTCTTACATCGCAACTTTGTTCATCCAAAATCTTCCATAGTTTTCTGAGCGAAAGCTGGTCCCCTATACACAACGAAAAACCGGTCACCTTGCTTGTCCAATCAAAAATGAAAACGACAAATTTCATCTGAAAACTGACTACTTTAAACTGAGAATATAATTATTTAATAGTTAGTTATTCAAAGCGTGCATACCTTCTTGATATTCTATAATCATGCGTTAGCAAACAGGAGAATGTAAACAAACGAAATACATATGAATTCATGCATTTGAGCAGCATGCAATCTACAACACACCTAGACCTCTAGACGTCATCTTGAAATTTAATATGAGGAAAGAGTTAAATTGCTTAAAAACTCTATAGGTTAGAAAATTCGACTGCTTCTGGATTTTACAATTGAGATGGGAAGTTCAAGCTTCTCTCGTACGTTAGGTGTGGTCCTCGACATTGTTTCACAAAAAAAATTAGTCGGGTTGGTAGAAGGCTTTGATAGGTAGCATTTCATATGTACATAACAAGATAGGCTTCTTTTCTTATACATATTCATTGTATTCTTTAGTAAAGGGAGGCCAAAACCAAACAAACCCCTGGGCCCATGCGATCTCACCAGCATCACTTGTGGTCCCGATAATCATTGAGCTGCTTGGGCGAGCGCCAGAGCGTCTCCATTCGTCCCTGTCGGGTGCCACAGTGCTCCAATGGATCCTCGTCTTTCGATGGAGACGAAGAGCGTCATAACGTTCGTTCAAGGCTTTCACGAAGAAGTCCGACCAACGCGTAGATGGTTATCCTCTTGACATCCCTCAGAGTCCAGTCGGTGATGGCTTTGCATTCTATCCAGCGGGTGTCTGCGAAGCGCATTACATGACCGGCCCATAAAGTTTTCTATGAGTTGGCCCATGCAACAGCGTCTCTGATCCTCGAACGTCGACGAAGCTCGGAACTTCTCTCACTTGCGTAAATCGTGTCATTTTGAGGAGCTGCACCCGGAAAGAAGAACCTATTAAAAATTACAAAAATCGCATAAAAATTTGAAAAATTCAGTACAGATAAGAAATAAAACCCTGATCTACAGAAGGGGGGGAGGTCGTACCAGATCGGCTCTGGGAGGGGGTCGTAAATTTTCGGGCAAAAATCGAACTCCAAGCTTGACCCTGGTATTAGGCACGGGTAGAAAGGATGTTATCAGCCTGAAAACATAATGGTGACTTCTTCCCAACGCTGAGACTGTTTAATAACTTCTTGAGCAGATTGGGGCAATGCAGTACCGCTTTCGTCTCGTTCGTTTACCCCGCTTGGACTACATCAAAGCTTTGCCTGACGTCTTATCCTTATAGTTTAGGGTGGCCATAACAAAATCTCAGCTAAGGGCAAAGTTTTTTTGCTGATAGATCTGTCTCCGCTTTCAATTACATTTTCAAAACACATTTTCCCTCCATGTGTATGGCTCAGTTTGAAGTACTTGCCCATCGTGCTTCTCGATCAGAGAATTGCTAGAAAAGTGCTCTATTGTTTTGCTTTCTCATTTTTTTCTGATGTCACTATTAGTTCGAGCTGTTAGTTACGGTTCAACTACATAGTTTACTGCTATGCTTACTATCACGAGTGATTCCGAAACCCATCTCTTATATAAAAAAATACCTTCAGGGTCTTAGCTTTACATTCTATCTCCACATTTTATCATATAGGATCTCTCGATTCAAAGCTGATCGAGTGTTTGCTTTCGAATGGTCCAGCTCTCTGAGGTTTACGTTAGCATAGGAAGAAAGGTGGAGTCGAATTGATGGGGCACGGAGTGAGACGTTCTTCTCTTCTTCTTCACCACGACTTCTTAGCCCAAGTGGTTATAATCTGTTGAATATATCTACATATTTGGTGAGGTCATTCAGCTATAACGACTCCCGCGATCCCGGCAGCCAGCTCGTGCTCAGTGTCGCAATGGCCGTTCGGTGTTCACTGTCGTACTGGTTCAGCTATGAATCGCTAATTCTCGAGCATTTATTGGGATGACAAGAACCGGTACAGCGGCACCGGTAATGGCGGCATATCGGATCAGCCGCGTTCATTGTGGGGACGGTCCCCCCGTATAGTTCATGCACACCATAATCGGTCGGGATTGCGCACGCTGAGTCACTCCCGACAAACAGCTGCCATACCTCACTGAACTCGGCACTGCCACCTCAACCTCACGCTGGCCGCTCTGAATGGCATCACGCAGACGCTGACGACGTCGACCTCGATTCGCTAGACAACAATTCCTACCCTGAAGTACTGTGCCGATGGATTCCTCAACAATTGCCCTAGTGTTAGCCATATTGGTGCAGTGCGACGGCAAAAATATTAGTGTGATGAATTTCTTCAACAACATCTCGCTACGGGCTCATAATCTCACAATCTCTATGAAGGACGTTGATCTCCACAACGGTGTGCTCTCATTTGATGATATGAAAGTGGAAGCTGACGGTGTTCGTTACAATTTCGAGAAGCGATCAGGTGATTTTTGAGATCCATTTTACATATTCATTCTCTGTTTTTTCTTAGCCACGGATAATACCTATATTAGGCCTCGTTTCCAAGCACTACGATTTGCACCCATATTTCATATGTTTTTTTATTCATCTATCAACATCTTTTGTATCTGGGCACGTAGTGGCGCAGTCGGGGAAGGCTTTGATGCGTACACTCAATCGCGTGTTCTTGGTTCCCATTATCCGCCTAGGCCAATCAAGCCTTCCTTTCCTGGGAACTGGTACCAAACTTCCCTAAAGAGGATGACGATACTGAGTTCTTAATCGGTTGGCCAAAGTCATTGTACGAAGCAGACACGCATTCAAACTGCCTCCGCGACATACCGTCGAAGCGGTATGCGTGGCACATCCCGCAAAGACAAAGGAGGAAAAAAGTCAACCTTTATTCTCATCCATCCTCACATCTATTAGGTTGGTACAAAAAATGTCACAGGTTGTTCAGCCAATACAAATTAAAAATGTCTATACAACGAAAATTTGCTTTTAAAAGCAATTGGTTCTCTTTTAGGCTTTGCTGTAGTGAAATTTTAAGAGCCCACTCGAAAATTTTGGTACCCCTTAAAAGCTCTAAAAGTATTTTCCTGACATGAAAAATGACAGTTTACAATTTTTTATTTAATGATTAAAAATATCACTGTAATGTCACCATGAAAATGCCACTGAGCACATAGAGCTCAAGCTACGTTTTTGTAGGGTACGACCTCCAGCAGGCTGGCAGCAGAGGTGCGACATTCGGCATTTCGTAGAGAAAATCAAAGTCTTTCAAATACCAATACCAAATAAGCCATAAATGAATAACTGACATTCGCGAATTTCATGTGCGAGAACTTACATGTCATGAGGCACCCTTCAAAAAGAGAACGTGAAACGAACTTTTCCATTACATTTACATTGCGCTTACATTTCGTTTAACGCTTAAGAAATGAGAGAAAAACTGACTTAAGAACTTTGTGTCTGAAACCTTCATCATTTGGTTGTACAGCAGCGAATTACTTCACTGGGATCCGAAATTCGCTCTCGTTTTGTTGGAAGATACTTCGCAACTACATTGTTATACGAGAAACGAAATAGATCTCCTACTGCATCAGGACACCGCTCCATGAAACGAGCAAACTGACAAGAATTCTCATTGGATATATCTTAATCAGTTATGGCAGCATAAAATGCGCTTCAACCGGAAAAGATTCTAGAGCGGAAGCAAAACGAGAGGAAAGTTGGTTAGGAGACAAGAAAACGCCTAGCTGTAACGCGATGAAAAATTATAATGTTCACATTGAGAAATTAGCTTTCCAAAGTCTACAAAATAGGCAAAAAAGCTATATAACTTCAACGCTCGACGAATTAGGCAAAAACGTATACAGTCATTCCAGCTGCCTTTTAATTTTTTATTAGACGGAATAGATTAACACATGAAGTCGGCGATCAAGCAGATGTCTTTAATTTCATCCTTTGCGGTTGCATTTTCAGAACCTTTAAACTCAGGCGATACTGCCTTATCACTGAAATGCTGATTATGATAATTTTTATTCGATTTAGAAAGCTTATTGTTTATGCTTTAAAAATCTTACGAAGACCATGTTCATGAGGAACGGACAAGTTTCTGATTTCCCATTCTCGCTCAACGGAACGAACATCTTCGATGTGCTCCAGCTATCTAGCGAAGCCAACATGGCCGATGACCTAGCGCCGGAGCTGGGCAGGAGGAAACGAGCGGCTTGGGGAGCGTTTAAGAGTGTCGAAGAAATCGTGAAGAAGATGAAGAACGTCCGATTGCGTGCCCACCTATTCGACTCCACTGCTCTTCCTGCCCTAGCATACACCTCAGAGACCTTGGCCATACGAAACCAGGATGAACACACGATCAGCGTCGCACAGCGTAGAATCGAGGACGATGCTCGAAGGGGGTCTTCTTCGTAAAAGTCCTGAACGACCGATATGACGCTCTTCGTGTCCCTCCTGTGAGTAGGACGCATTGGAGCACTCTGGCACGCGACAAGGATGAATGGAGACGCTGCTGGCGCCGGTTCGAGCAAGTCAATGATCAGCGGGCAACAGGTGATACAGGTGATTGTTCATACGTGAGTGTATTTCACTTTGAACTTGTAACGGCTTAAATTCGACACTGTTTCCGAAACTTTCTTTGGAGCTCAATATCAATGCTTTATATTTTTGGAACCCAATATACAATATGAGTATTAGCAAAAAAATTTCAAGAAGGTGTCGAATTCAACTCAATCAGGGCCACGCAAGCTCCACCGGATAAAAAATGATTCGATTTTGCCTCCAACTTAACAATTCATTTTCCTCTTACTTCGTTGGCATTAATAGTACAATGTTTCTGCTCTCCACTGATTGTGAGTGATTGTTGCATATGTCAAATATGCTTCTGTGTGACGCATACCGCAGATACCGTTGAACTTTGAATGTACCTTCTTTTTAGCAGTAACGCATACCGACTTCCTCTCCGTAGAGGACCATCTTACTGAAGTGAAGTCGTCGCGTTTACCTGAAACAAGCCTAAATAGCTGAAAACAGCTTTGCGCTTGCGATGAGGCACTACGTTGTGCCCAGGACTATTACTGCCAAGATTTGCAGACACGGTTTCCTACATATCTCATACGTAGTTACCATAGGATCTGTTTTGTTTGACCAAAGTGTTTCTGTTGAATTATATCCGGTTTCTTTTTCCGTATTTGTTTTGCCCTTGAGTGGATGACATTGCGTTGATACATGTATCAGAGTCGTAGCCAGTATTCAAAATATTTGTTTGCACTCACGGCAAACTAGTAGACAACATACATCAGAGTTGGTTGAAGTGTTGATGAGGTTGGATTAGAAAATGGCGTGGTAATACACTGCTCCATCTGCTACAGTTATGTGTAGTTTGGTAAGACAGTCAAGGTGGCTCAGCCAATTAGATTCAAAAACGGGAAATGGAGTGAAAAGAAAAACTATCACTTGTCCTTGTGGAATAAAAAGTACGTGTGTATCTTGTGCAGTTCTGCTGACCGGTTGAGATTAGAATATAATTCCTAAAAAAATAAATTCACAGTGACGATGTTTTGGCTCACTTAGTTCGTAGCGCAGTTGGAGGTGGTGTCGGATGTTGCGCGCACCCGATTACAGGTTCCTGGTTCGGATTTCCAGCTAAGGCCAACCAAGCCTTCCAACTCTATTGGGGTATTGGTAACAGACTCGTGTTGGAAGAACAAAACACTGACCTGTGGATCGGCAAGTCACTCACTCAAATTCCCTCCACGAAATCTCGTAGATGTAGCATGTGTGGTGCGTCCTAAAAGGTTTGAGTAACACCGCACTGTACCGATGTTCGGAAATTGGTTCACGCGAAATTAAATCACACCCGCGTCATATCACGTTTTAACAATTGGTCTCAGATTTTTATCCCTTCAGTAACTCTTTGTAATGCTAATATCCTTTACAGAGCACCAAAGTGATGTGAGAAGACGTGTCGTCCACTATCCAGAACTTGTGAACTCGATTGATCGAACGATTGACCCATGTAAGGACTTCTATTCATTCGTCTGTAATGGATGGATAAAATCACATCCAATACCAGAAAATCATTTCCTCTACACGCAGACCGAACGTCTGAAGCAGAAGGTGATCAAAGAAGTCAAAGGTACGTTTATAGAGCATTGAGTCTATTCGAGCCTCCTCGTATTGAGTCACCATGGAACCGTGAGGAAATCTGGGACTTGATGATCGAGTCAAAAACCTTGACTCGTTGTCAATCTAATACAGGTAACTGGAGTGTATGAAGTCCGTCAACTGTAAGCAGTTTGAAAGGCGATGCTGTCAATAATGCTGTTAGAGGATTCTGTTAGAAGATATCAAAGATCTTACGAAGGTGCGGGAAAATAGGAACTACATATATGATTAGTGGCAGGTGAGGATTTCCGTTGTTAACGAATAATGTTGTCATCTACCGATTCTTCATGAAGAAATATGCAAAACACGTTGAAGCCTTAGCAGGAGGGTCGACCCTAAAAAAATGGGATTACAGAAACGACCATGTATTTGCTGTCAGTAAGGCTTTCTACAGGAGTTAGCTTTTCTATGTACGAGACAATTACAGGTGAAACGATGATTTGTGGGATGTAAATATTGACCCATGCGATCGTTCCAATTCTTAAGCTCTAGTCATACTTACGTATATACGAACTTTGTGCTTATTTCGGTTTCGAAGAGAATTAGTCGTTAGGCGAAGACTACTGAAAATTCGAAACCAAAGTCACCCATACTAAAAGAGGGTTATACCAATAAGTGCCATATTTGCCTTTTGATTTGAGCATAACTGTGTGATAAACGCTTATAGTCGTGAGAGAATATGAGTGTCGTACAATAGTCTGAGGTGCAATAAAAAGCGAAACAGTGATATGAAAACTTTAGTACAAAATTGAAACCTTCATGGAGTTCCCCACCGTTCTGTCATTCCGCATTGCGAAATTTTGATGGGATGCATGGCGTAATCACGGCTTCCTGTGGATCACACATATAAGGAAAGCCTTTCCATTTTTACCATTTAATTCAATTTTGCTAATAAAATTCAATTCTTGTTAGTATCCTAACCAGAAACAAATTTATATTAGGGGGGGGGGGGCAAAAGTAATGAGACAAATGGAAAAAATCTTTATCTCTTTATAACTCAATTGCAACTCAACGATGCTGAGGAATGTATTTGCCATTAAGGGCAATAGGCTTGTTGCCATTGCTCAGCCAACTTCCTGATCCCATCCTTCCAGAACTGCTTGGGCCTGGTGTTGATCAACTGCTCGATATGGTTGTCAAGGACTGCTTGGGTTCTTTTGTCCCTTTCGACCAGGAAGTCCTGTAGGCTTAAGAAGTAGTGGTAGTCGCATGGAGAGATGTCCGGCGATTACTGTGGGAGAGGCATCTGAACGTAGCCCAGCTGGCCAAGCTTATCCGTGGTTACTTGTTCCCGATGGGGTGCGGCGTTGTCGAAGAGGAGAACCTTCTTGAAGCGCTGCGAATGAATAAGAGCGAGTCGCAGGTCCATCTCTTCTGTTTCGTTCACCATGGCCTTGGAGTTCATCGTAGTGCTCTTGGTAAACAGCTTCCGGTAAACCGATCCATGGGCGCAGATCCAAAAGCTCCAAAGGTGCTTCTCGCCGTGAGCATCTCGCCGAACGAAGGTCGGTAACGGGTCACCAGGTCTCACCCAGACTCGCTGCTTGGCAGGGTTAAGGTAGAAGACGTACTTCTCATCGTGCGTGAATATTGAGCCTAGGCTGCTCGGGGTTGTTAATTGGGCGAGATTTGCGCGACACAGATCGACTCGTCAGACTGGGGTTTCGACATGAGACAGACTGGGGTTTTGGCGTCCTTCTGGAAAGGGGATAGTGATAACTTCTCAGATGGGCTTTAGTAAGTAGCATACAAACATACAAATACGATAAACACGAAACCAGACTCCAGCCACGAGATATATGGACACGGCATGGGGTGTCTCATTACTTTTGCCCCCCCCCCCCCCCCCCTAATAGCACTTTAAGAAGTGCCCGCCGTTTTGACGGCACCTGTCCTGACACAGGTCAAGATGTATTGTTATTAGCTCCAGACTACAAAAACATCATAACAGATTAGTTCAAAGGAAATTTTGGCAGGCATTGATGTTTTGAGACACTATGTAATGGTACGCTTTTTATAGCTTAGGCTTATAGTGTTGATATAGTGGGTATTGCCAAGTTTGCTAAGGTATAATGTAAATAGCCACTACCCTCATCAAGCTTTCGATTTTCCATCATTTTGGCATCAAGTCATTCCACAACCGATCGGGGCTGCAAAGCTAGGGTTAGGTGGAGTGCATTGTGCAACTCCCAACGTTTACTTGCTACAAAATTTCAATTTTTCTGTTATTGTTATTCTTTTGCAGCAGCTTTACTAGCAGCACTGTTATACGTTACAAACGGTGTTTAAAGACACCATGTAGTGGTACGCTTTTTATAGCTTAGGCTTATAGTGTTGACATAGTGGGTATTGCCAAGTTTGCTAAGGTATAATGTAAATAGCCACTACCCTCATCAAGCTTTCGATTTTCCCGTGATTGTTATTCCTTTATAAAAGTAATCAATGGATTTTATTTTAGTATCGTGCATTCCAACCAATAAACCCAAGAATTTTCTTGTTCAATGTCAAATTCTGAAGTTTATTCTGCGTTTCCAGTGAAAATTCAAGGCAGCTCCAGTAAAAACCAAGTCATTTGAAACTGTTCAGCTTTGCAGAAACTAGTGGATGGTGTAGATCACGTTTCGAGCAGTTATAAACTGAAACGCACTACGATTTCAGAAATACTTGTCACGCTACCTGCATATCTGCCAAGAGAAGACAATCTGATGAGGATCTTCTACAGGAAGTGTATCCAAAACTCTTTTAAGCCGGACAATAACGGAATGACCATGCTGTTTGCAAAGTTGAGGTAAGGTGGAGCAAACAATTTTCAGAATTTGAACAAATAGATCAACGGGTAGTATTTTGTATCAGCTTATTGATCTCAATCTAACCAACTGCTGGGCTAAATTTTGCGAATGGTAAATACCCTTATTTTCCTCATAAAAATTGTTCTAGAAAGTGACGCTAAACTACATATAAACCGAGCAAAGCCTAAACAAATTTTGGTGTAGTTTGTATGTATGTACATACACTAAGTTTGTTTTCTTTAAATTTTAACAGCTATCACTAACTGATTAATGGCGCTTTGAACATGTGCTCTTAAGATCCGTCAGGAGAGCTCCATCGATTACCGACTGGTTGTTGCTTATGAAAACGGAGTCGCTCTTCTACGACGTCACCGTATCCACCGACGAATACAATTCAACCGGGAACATTTTGCAGGTGCTCTGGCTGAACACTATCTAAATCCCCCTATTAGCTTAGCTGCACTCTTTAGGTCGTTCCAGGAACGTCTATGCTATCAGCTCGGATCTATTTCGATCCAGCCTACTCGAATGAGTTTGTCGCCACAAGAGATGTGCTCTTTAAAATGCTGGCCCTGATTTCCTCTCAAGACAGACGCATGGAGTTCTTCACACCGGATATCTTCGAGCACGTCAGACGTATCGAATCGCTTCTGCGTGTTGATCAAACTGTAGCTAAGGTCAGTTAGAGTTCACAGAGCTAGCGCTTGGGGTGCTTCCGTTTTCAGTAGCACAGCATCTGAGGGTGTCCTAGATTCTGGAGGTTCTGTTTTGACGATAGTCTACTGTGGTGTTAGCTATTAGGTTCAAGGGCTACATATTTGCGAAAAATTTTGAAACTTTTCTCGAACGCTGCTTTTGTGCACAGCCATACCGACCTTCTGGCCTTTCAGTATGTGCAGGATGCGGCGCTTAAACCAGGAAAACTCCTTTCAAAAAAATTACTAACACAAATTACAAATGAAACAAAAACTTTTTACACAAATAGAAGGATATCTCAAGAGTAAATTTACATAATATGTCCTCCGTCAGCCGCAATGGCTGCCTCCATTCCTGGCCTGGAGCGCTCGTACGCTCTCTTTAAAAGAGCGTTGTCCATAAATGTGAATGCTGCTTCAATAGCGGTGCAAAGATGTGTGACATTAGGGTGCCTCGTCTAGTTGGCGAACTTTTCGACTATGCTCCAAACATGATAGTCCAGAGGATTAAAATCCGGGCTATTCGGGGTCAAAACTCCTTAGACCCAAACATGTCCGAGCTATGGAGCAGCCAATCTTGGACTAAATGGCTCGTGTGAGACGGTGTACCGTCATGCAGGAAGAAATATGGCCTCCCTGAGGCCTGCTGCAATGGATCCTCCTCACTTGCGGGACGCGAAAAGCGTCATATCGTTCGTTCAGGGCCTTCACGAAGTAGACCGACCAACGCGTTGGTGGGTGTCCTGGTGTTCCCTTGACATCCCGCGGAATCCAGTCGGTGACGGCTATCGTCCAGCGGGTGCCTGCGAAGCGCACTACGTGGCTGACCCACCTAATTTTCGAAGACTTGGCCCATGCGACAGCATCTCTGATCTTCGAACGTCGGCGGAGCTCGGAACTCCGGAGGCCTTCTCTCACTTGCGTGAGTCGTGTCACTCCGAGCATCGTCCTCTCGATTCCACGCTGCGCGACGCTGATCGCGTGTTCATCCTGCCTTCGTATGGCCCAGGTCTCTGAGGTGTATGTCTGGACAGGAAGAACAGTGGAGTCGAATAGGTTGGCACGGAGTCGGAAGTTCCTCGTCTTCTTCACGAATTCTTCGACGCTCTTGAAAGCTCCCCAAGCCGCTCGTTTCCTCCTGCTCTGCTCTGACGCTAGGTCATTGCTCATATTGACTGCGATACCAAGATATACGTAGCTGGAGGTCCGTTCCTTATTCCTCGGAATTACGGTATGGCAGGAAATTTTAATCCAAATTTGTCCAGATTTGAACGTGGCACCCAGCATATTGAGGAACGTGCTTACATTTCAGCGCTAGGCATGTTTTCAAAAGAAATGGACGAAGTGATTCATGAACCTTTATCGCTCCATACATAAAAAGCGTATATTAGTACACGATTTTTATGTAAGCATGTCAGCTCCTTCCTGAATTGCCGAAGGATAACTGACTTGTTCATGGACCGGCTACCTTGCACCTTACTTGTAGGGTACCTGAAAATTCCAAACACCCATTCATAGTCTTTCTGCCACGAAAGGAGAAACTCGTTTAGGTCCTAGAAGGAGCTATAATTAGCGAGAACTTTACTCATTCTTTGTCATCCTTCAATCAATCCTTATGATAGAAATTTTTTTGCCTTCCCATATTAGCAACATGCGGCGTAGTTTCGAGTTGTCCGTGGACTGCAGCATTTCTGTCATAAAACATTATGCTATAATTACGATTTTGAGATTTATTGGTAGCAATTTGTTACCTTGTCAAAGATACCAGACTAGGTTAATAGTTCCTATAAATTCAGATACTTGAAGAAACGGAATTCAACACTGATTCCATCACGGTCACTGTTGGAGAGCTGCGTCTTTCACTAGGATCGGTAAGTGGAGCTTAGCTAAAACCCGACGGATACTAAAAGCTCAAAAAGCGAGCATTGTGAATTCCTTACACAGTTTGAAATGACATCAATCGTAAGATCAGGTCCGATAATTTTTCGTAAAATTCGGACTGCCGATTGAAGTAGGCTTCAAAGCTCCGTTTCAATTTCTCCTTCGTCAATAGTTGAGGCAAATTTCCTACAAATACTAATTTTCGAAGTGATTCTCTGTTGCCTTTTGAAGCATTGAAGCACACCATGCAGCAAACTCTAAACGAACGCTACATACATCAACGAAAATGCTCCGTAGCTCATGCAGATATAAAACATGGCTTGCAGATTGACTGGATTCGCTACGTAACCGCCTTCCTTCCTCCACACCTGAGGTACACTGCAGTCAGACGACCTGTTCGAATAGCTCAGCTGAGCGCAGTTCAACGACTGGAAGAGTTACAGCTCAGCATAGATGAACAGACGCTATCGGACTACCTTGACTGGAAGGTAAAGGACTGGCATTAAACTTCTGAGGGAAGAAAGTGGTTAGAATACACTGAAATGTGAAGAAAATAAACACGCTCTTTTCCAGGTCATCTTCCATTTCGGAGACTTCCTCGGAGAGGAGTTTCAACGTCTAATGGAGGTAAAAATAGTGTGGACTTTTCTATTTGTCTACACATATATACAAATGCCGACGATAATTTATCCAATGAGCGTGATAACAAATTCACGTCCTTCTTTTTATATCCGCAATTAGTACTCATTGTTATGCCCACACTGTCCTAAGGTGAAAGAAGTGAAGTTCAGTGTGATTGCACTTTCTTTCAAGTGACATCATTCCCTGTATAAGCAATGCTGCAGGGGCAACTGGCTTATTACAAGACATCAATCCTACAGATTTCTTGGAACTACATTTCAGGAATTCACGACACAAGTCTACGGGGTAACAGGTCGAGATCGAACGAACGACTGTGTCAGCCTTGTTATGAGCAATTTTTATGACATAACTGGAAAACATTATCTTGAGAGATACTTCAACTTTGACAGCAGTAAGTGATAATGTTTTCATAACATATTTTGATACAACTAACTATTGATGTGCTAATGGCGTTTGCAGTATTCATCGTGAAAGAACTGATAGAGGACGTGAGAACGGCGTTTCTGGGAATGCTAAACGAAAATGAGTGGATGGACAAGAACACGAAAAAGAGAGCACGACAAAAAGTAGGTTTTAATTTGAAATAATTAAGGTTAACTCCGCTGACGTCACCTGCATTTTTCATTGCTCCTCTTTACACATTCTGGCATTGTACCAAAGGTTTTGTTTTTCAGATTTGGAGTAGATCTAATCAGAACACCCAATAGCAGTTTTCCTGCACTTTTCATGAAGCATCTTGATTAAGACGGCTATATTAACAGAGTTGTTATTACAAAGGCGTATTAGCGAGCGGTAGCGTTGTACGGAATCAGTAGCGTGGCTCACCATGTCGATCAGCTTAGGTCTGAGCAATACACTGTGGTAATAGTGATACGGAAACCTTGAGCACGTAGAGGCTGTGAATCGTATTGAAAAGGGTGTGTACCTTTCATAAAACAATGAAGAGTTCGGCATGAATATGCCGTTTTAAGTTTTCGTTGTTTATGGGAAGGGGCAATAATCATACTATACATTGGATCCGATCGAAAACCTTCGGATGATCTGATGATTCGGCAAACGCTAAGTTCGTGAACCCCGATGCTTTCGCCAAATCGGATGAGGGCGAATTTGCGGACCTTGGATTTATGGATGATCCGAATAACGGCAACTTCGCAAACCTCGGATTTTCAATGACTTATGGATGTATCCGATCGGATGTATCCGTTCGGGTATCCGAAAATGATTCATTCGGACCCAATGTCTTCACACGCGTGTTTTTGTGTTTATTTCCATCAGACGCCTGAAGTGGCAAGCAGAAACTTTGTGACGTTTTCTTTTTTTTGGTGGTTTTCGAGGATGGAATGTGCAGCTGCAGGCTGCACACATTCCATCCTCGAAAAAGTCGTCTTTAGATGTGTGATCAACTTCAACGTTGAATAATTTTTCACCGACGCAGCTGCAGCTTGGCTGACTAGACTCTGTTAGTCACAGATCTCCAAAACCGTAAAGAAGCAAAGACTTGCGAAGAACAGGGAAGATTCTAGAACAGCGCAGACGATAACAGACAACGCTAATGAATAGTGAAACTTTTCGATGTTCACTTAAAATGAACACGTTGTCCCATGATCTGATCTGAAACGAATACACTTCAGCCTTTACAGGCCTTTCTTGTAAAGAAACGCCGAAACTGCATAGGACGAAGGGGTGCGAGGTTAGTGCGAAGAAAAAAGAACATTGCTGCAGACGCGTAACAGCAACAAGGTCTCATGGAGATTTTAAAGAAGTGGCAAAAAAGGATGGACGTTATCCTCTACATGCTACATCTTCTGAATTCCATGATGCAGAACTACGTTGGAAAAAAGCACAAAACCTACACAAAATATGAAGAAGCAATACTTACTTTTCCTTAAAAATATGTTGTTTGCTAGGCATAATTTTGTACAGGAAATTTGGAGGTTGCGTCGATTTATCTTAAAGCGCTTCAAATGTCAGTTCTTGATGAGGAAGAACGGTAGCATAGAATATAGCGTCTATCTGCGCAGACTCTATTTCCATGACGATTTGCAGAATAGCTTCAGTTTTACTGAATTTGTAAGTGTTTTATGTTTGATTGAAGGTTGCGCCATGCTGAGAATTTACTTAATGATAGAAATCAAGAACTACGA
This sequence comes from Heligmosomoides polygyrus polygyrus, assembly GCA_947396885.1. NCBI lineage: Eukaryota > Metazoa > Nematoda > Chromadorea > Rhabditida > Heligmosomidae > Heligmosomoides > Heligmosomoides polygyrus. The sequence continues at coordinate 24,168,964 of OX377206.1, forward strand.
AGGTTTTTTGATCCCAGAACATATGTGGGATTCGGTGGCATGAATTGCGGTTTCGGAATACCTAAAACTGTTTCTTAAATGAAAAGAAAAAAAGCAAAACAGAAAGTGACACGGCTTCTTTGAGCGATAATGCTGTGATCTTCAAAATAACTTACGACATAATTCATGTTCAGACATTTGTTGTTATTCTGATATTCTCCAAGTTTCTATCTTACTGTGCTTATTTTTATGCAAGTGCTATACGTGACTTCATCGGATACGACAGCGCGATCTTCAATGAAACGAAGAGAAGAGAGAAGTATTCTCGTGTGAGTTCGAACGTCAATTTTACTCCAAACATTTCCATATTATCCTTTGACTTACATCAAACAAGTGCTGCGTCAAGCCTGTCGGCGTGCCTCGCACTTGCGCTCTTCGCGCGATGTTGCAGTATCACTAAGTCAATGACAATCCCATCAAGCTACATAGCTGCTCTACTTGTACAGCTTTTTTCCTTGCCCTAGTAGTACAAAAGGCTCGCAGTACGTACAGTGTATAGTATGATAAGGTGATCTATTGGTTCCTCACTACTGGTCCTCCCTTAGTGAAACGGTCCCCCATTACTGGTGCTGGTTCTCCTCAATGATCCATCCTTAGCGGACAACGTTTTCGGCACATCTTCGAAATCCACAGGCACATCGGACGACGTCTTCGGCACGTCAACCTGATCCCCAAACACGTTGAGCGAGTCTTTGGCACGTCTTCTGAATCCCGGGCACGTCATGCGATGTATTCGGCGCGTCTTCTGAATCCCCTGGCACGTAGAAGACGTCTAGGTATTTTCCGCTATTTTCGCGCCGCGTAATTTGATCCGTATCGATTAACGGTGATCGATACTTCACAAACGAACCTCAGATTCGTGTTCAGCGCGCTTGGTTCCCTAGGGCTAAAGTTCCCAGGCAGGGAGAAGACGTCTGGGTATTTTTCGCTAATTTCGTGACGTAATTTTCCTCCTATTTTTTCCCGCCGAATTTTCCCTCTATTTTATAATTTCTGCTGCGGCGCCGATCAATAGTAAGACTCATCGCTTAGACCGTTATTATAGAGCATGATATGTATATGTCTTACGTCCATTTGCCTCCAACTACTCGAAAAGTCGAGGAGAATGCTTCCAGCTCCCTGAGCATTGTGGTTATACGTGTGGTTATACAGATGTTCCAATCAACTGTTTCTCACTCCATGAATGTCAAAGTCTATTGCCGACTTATTTTAAAACTGTCATAAATACGTTGCCTTTTGTTTTTCATTATTTTTCTACGGTTTGAAGGTCACTCAAAGCAAGCTCTTGTTGTCGCGTGCATTTCGAGTCGATTTATAGTTCGGATCTCGCCAAGGTCGCCAAGCATCTCATCCTTTAATTTTGCAGCTGCCAACGAGTCGAAACTATTTTATAAGGCAGCTATGGAAGGAGAAAATAAGGAACTAAGGAGCAAAATGGAAAGAGTGAAAACCATATGTCACCCGAAAAAACAAAACTTTTCCGAAAATGTTTACTATACTATTATATATTTTGAAAATGAGAAAAGCCTCGTTCTAGTTGTCATTCACCTCCGCGAACTCATACTACGAGATCACGATGGCTATTCACCTATGGATGCAGGATCGTGCGTTTCGTAAGCTGGACAAGGTGAACAGTCGAGGCACGTTTGAAACCGACGTCACAGATGTGAACGCCTTCTACGATGGCAGTCAGAATCAGATCGGTAACTTTTCTTCCAATCAAGTCTAGTCTAGATTAAGATCTCAAAATGGATTTTTAGCGATTTCTGCCGGAATACTTCAGTCGCCATTTTTCAATGCTTCTTTACCGAGGCAAGAGCTCTCATCCATATCACCGATCGCTTCATGCGTATGCATCTGTTTATAGGCTCATGAATTACGGTGCGATCGGCGTTGTTGCTGGTCACGAAGTTACTCATGCCTTTGACGACAGCGGTATTATCCTAATTTAATCTCCATATATTCTTTCCATATTTGTGTTTGAACCAATATTGCCATGTTACGCTTTGTTCCCCATTTTTGGTTTTAAATGAAAAGACAAAGATTAGATAGACATTTACATATGCTAGGCTAGTTTTTCTAAAGAGCTTCAGGTTCTTTCAAATTACTACTCAGTTGTATAGGAGATTTAGCGTTAATATCATGTGTATCATATACAGTTGAGCAATTCGATTTTCATATTATTCAACATCAAATACTAGTTTACTCTAAATCTTTAAGGTGCTTCATACGACGAGGTTGGAAACAAAAAAGACTGGTGGGACGAATTGACATACAAAAACTTTGAGCACAAAAAGCAGTGTTTCGATGTGCAGTACGGAAGCATTCTCGTCAACGATTTGAATGTTCAGGTAAATATTTCAGTTGACCTTACTCATGTGTTTTTTAATTAAAAAATAAGTGTTAACATGCGAACGGCCCCGGGTCGACCTAACTAATGGTAAGCTTCAACCCCTTAGCGTTTGTAGTGTAGTGCTCAAAACACTTTTTCTTTTGATTCTGTCGTTTGCAGTGGAAATACATATTGGCAATTTCTTGTCTTACACAAAAAAGTGCGCAACTCATTAAAGTACACCACGTTTTTTATACTAAATGTTATGTCCTTCAACTGAAGCAATCTAAATTTTAAAGAGATAAAAGTGTTTAACGTATCCGAAAGTACGCATCAATCCTTGGCCATTTTTGCTCCCTTAAAGACATGATATAATCGCTTTCACTGACTTCCGATTTTAGATACTACCTTCAACTTTTTGGTTCGGATCGCTTAGGTGTTGCCTTCCTTTAGAAAAAGGGGAAATTAATAATGCTATCAAACCATCTCTTTAAAAGAGGCATCACGCATCCTACTTTTACGCAATACCGTGGACCGTGAACTCCATATCTGACCATTTCAACGAGTTACTTCAGACTGCCGAAAGACAGATTAGATTCTTATCTGACAAGCACGATTGCTACCAGTTCACCATCTTCACAGGATAGTTTGGTTGAACCTGGCGGGACTCAAACCGTGAGCCAGTTCTACATAGCGTACACGAGATTCTCCTCCATTCTCCTCCATGTCACTGCATCTGCCCTATAATTGTTTGGCTGGCCTTTCTTTCTTTCTTCATTATATGAAAAAGTTATGTAAATCAATAGCGTGAAAAAAATGGGAAAGCTAAGAACACAATAGTGCAGAAAGACTGACATAAGACTAAAAGAATTCAAGGATTCAAGTAGCTGTCCAACAATTCAACGGAACATTTGGAGTCATAAGGAAAACTCGCTCGAAGCGCAAAACAATGGTGTCAAAATCTAGTTCTGGCCTTAGATGGCGAGAACAATGTAAGCGACCGGGAGCGGATTTGGCAATAAAAGCAATGATTTCTATAAATCGCACACGAATATCCAACGAGTTGCTTCCAGAAACTGTAGTTTCGAGAAGGGGATTTATTTACATATTTTGGCAATTGCTTCTAAGTTTGTAGCCTTCTTCATTATGAGGTTAAATTTTGAAAGCTCTGAAGACGATAACTGTTAGATGATTAGCAGTTTACATAAAAATTGAATATCCATAATCTTGTGCTTGTCCTATCCAAAGCGCTTCCTTCGCTGTTTGATATACCCCTATTTAAGTGTAGATATTATGGTACATAGAGTGAAGGCGTTTTATAAGGCGACTGTAGCGCAGTCGGGTGAGTTGCCGGCTGTCACGTGCACCCGATATCAGGTTCCGCCTTGTTCAAGCAAGCTTTCCATTCCTCCGGGGTCTGCGAACTTGTGCAAGACTTATCTGGGAAGGATAAAGCTGGTCTGACTTATTCATCGGCTGGCCACCGCAAGTCATTGTATCTCCATATACGCATTCAAATTGCCTCCACGACATCCCGTAGAAGTAGAATACGTAGCCCATCCCAAAATGAGTTGAATGACATCATCCTTTATCCTTTGTCCTTTTAACGGCATTTTTGCTTTTATCCAATGTATGAGACATGGAAGAGTATCACGGTCTACTCCAGTGGAGGGAGGAGATTATTTTGCCATAGATGAAGACGGATCCACTTCCTTGAATCTGCAGGAGAGATGTTGGTAGCCCATAATATTCTGATCCTCAGGCAAATTCAGTGGAGGAACTGGTGTGACATAATTCCAACTTTAAAGATGCTCCTTCTAGACATCAAGATGTTTGCTGGCAAAGACCTTAGGTTTACTCCATCTTGATTCAGATTGACGGTAGGCGAACTGAAGGCGAGAATATCGCCGACAATGGAGGGATGCGAGCCGCGATTCGGGTAAGTGTAACGCTAAGCCTAACATAGAACCTGCCGAAATGAAAAAGTAGGTCGTTCAAAAAAATGCATTTTTTACTGCTGCGCTGTTTGAAGGATGCATAGGACATGCATTGAAACTTTCTGCACCGTTTTTAAGTCACTCTTATTCAGGCAGCGATGCGGCTTTCTGAACGCACATCGGAACGCTTCACCATACCTGGTCTGGAGGAATTTACGGAGATGCACTATTTCTTCATGAACTACGCGTTTGTACGAAGTGACTGTATAGCTCCCATTCTAGTATACACGTCTATGACTGTTATCTCCAGATATGGTGCGGTAGCACTCGGCGGGCGACGCTGCTGAATAAACTCGCCACCGACGCTCACCCACCCGACATGTATCGCGTGAACGTCGTCCTGTCGAATCAGCCGGAATTCGCCAATACATTCGAATGTCCCCGAGGGTCGCCAATGTTCCCCGAGCAGACTTGCACTCTGTGGTGAGCTCGAGGAGAGCGATGCAGACAGAGATTTGATTTGATCAAGGCCAGGACTCTCATTGTCTCAAAATTTGCTCTGATTTCGTAGTTCCTTCTCTGTGCAATCGTCTTTCTACTCCAGCCGGCTCCATCGCAAACCTGGGTATTTAAAGTAAACCTATCCTATTTAGAGTTATCATATGGGTGAATGAGGTAAAGCTGTAGGTGTGATGTACAATTGGCTACTATTGTATAATAGTATATATGGGTATCGTAAAATGCAACTACGTAAGGCTGTTTGTCGACCTCAGAGGGACTGGGGTAAAAGTTCGCTTTCAATCCTACGGCAAAAAAGTTAATTAAAACAAGGAGGATTGTTATCCAATGTACTGAATGATTGATAAGAAATGCAGCCAAATTGTCTGAAAATGAAACAAATAAAAAATACCCCGCAATAGTAAGTGAGTTGCGTTGACCTTTGCTATTTCACGACTTTCGTCATTCAAAAGTATTATACGATTACGTGGACTAATACCTGAAACCATTTTGTGCAGAAGCAACACGTGCGCTCCAACATAATTGAACGCCACCGCAAACTACAAAGTGCACAATTGGCCTCAACAAGCGGAAGTGTCCCGTCCACTTGGCAAGGCACGTGGCCCCCAACCCTAGGTCGAGATGTTGGTTATATATATATATATATATCAGCATAGAAAGGCTAGATGACAGCGTTCGTCGACCACTTCTTGGGATGCACCCTGCGCTCCTTGTACTTTTACAGAGACTGTGAATTTGGCCTATACAATGGCTTGCGGTGGGCAAATCACGGACACATCACTGTTTTACCTTTCCTAGGCAAGTCTCGGAGTTCCCACCCTTCGAACCCAGGGGGCAAAAAGGCTTGGCTGGCCCGAGTTGGACCTGAACCAAGAACCTTTGGGATGAACCCGACAGTCGGCATCTCCTTCGTCTGCATTGCAACCGTTCATATATTTCAACTGTATTTTATTTGCTGTACTTCATTTTAGCTTTGTAAGTAGTGGAAGATGCGCACGCAATGCACCAATTCATAGTCTGATTCATGAACATAGCAAATGCCTTCCATAGTTGCGAAATTGCTTGTACATATTCAAGGATGACAAATACATATATGTAATAGAGAAAAAGAGCTGGAGATTGCATCTGATAGCCACTATGTATGGCAAGCCACTATGTATGTGCCTTCATGATATCGATAGTGGATGAAGGATAAAGAGTGCTACCCTTTCTAAGTATTCATGGATTGCGTTAAGCGTAGGCATAGTCACGAGAGGGTTTTGAGAGATAGTGTTTAGCCCCACTGTGATTTACGGTAGGCAACAGAAGAGCCAGAGAGTGTTTTGATCTAGCTAGACAAGCCGAGTTGCGAGGGAGAGCTTGTTTGACCGAAACCCGAATCGTAATAGATCGATTATGGGTGCCTATTGCTTATGTTATACTTCGGCGACGCTGTTGTCGGCGACGTCGGCGGCAGCGTTGAGCGGCTGCTAGTGCAGAGCATAGCGGCCCGCGCAACACTGTCGCCGATGTCGCCGACAACAGCGTCGCCGAAGTATAACATAGACCTACATATGCGAGAACCTGCGGTTCACCCGACTGCACTCGACAAGCCCACGACAGACGAGTCTAGATAGAGTCAGCAGCGATTCCTAATGGACTTAACCAATCCAGATCTTCAACTCGTCAACTGTTTCTGTTAACACCGCTGAGATGTATTACATGACAGCCAAGAGCTCACAACAGGCTGGATCTAGACGATGGAAGTATGTAATTGTTCTGCTTCGCTATCCTTAACTCATTTTCTTGCATTCAAAATGTCTGCGGGTAGCTGGGTGGATTCGATGAGTAGGCACTGCGAGCATTCAACATATCTGTTCGTTCATATATTCCCAAATAAGTAGAAAATGAAATGTCCATTCTTGATGTTGTTGGGTAGTTCTGCAGTCTTTCGAGCTATGTAGCTTTAAACCTTTTTGCCTTATATGTTCTACTTCATGTCGTTAATCTGCGTACTGTAGAAAATATATATATATGTACAGTTGTAATCGATTTTGCATATCTGCTAGAATTGCTGTTTAAACTTATCAAACGTTGCGTGAATTGTAATCATCTTGTGAAACGTCTCAAATTTTCTATAAAAATTCATATAAGGCCTAATACATAGAGGAATGGTAACCCCACGTTTTTAATACAGAGATGTCAATTGTGAATAAAAAATAGAAGATATAGCACATTATTGGTGAACCTAACCCTTGAAGCAAGCGTACTATTCAGTCATTCCGTTACGTGCACGTTATTAGCGTCTATAGGCCTCCGACGCCGAACTGGATTTTTCTTTCAGTTTTCTTTGTCGAACTGTGTTACTAAGACACTGGATTCACATTAATTCGAACACATCCTTGGAATCAGGGACTGCCATCATCATATTCTTGAAAACCTTCAGTTGTTCTGCAGCAAACTTATATCTCATGAACAACCATTGTTTCGAACTTTTCTGTTCTCACATAAAACTGTCGGATAAACTTTATTCTATGTAAAAACTCTAACAGATTACAGCGTAATCCGTAACTGGTTCCGAACTCATAGGACGCACTGAACCGAATCGAGCAGTCAGGCTACAATTTCAAGAACCTGCTCGTACTATGGAGTAAATAATGAGGTGAGTTCAATGGACACGTAAGGGCATATTCTATCTGACCTACTCTATTATTTTCAATAATCTCAGTGATATCCGTAAATCGTGTTACCTGTACTAAAATGAAAGTCTGGTTAGTGAGCTAGGCACATTTCAGTTCACGATTTCTCACAGTACGAGTCAGGAAACGTTGAATTCTGAAGAAATCCGTAATTTCGCTCGTATAGTAGCGTCGATCGTAGTAGTAGGCGTCGGCTAGAAGGACGTTGATAACGGACTGGTCGTATCTGCAAGCGCTTGATATATGTTCACTTTGAACTTTTGGAGCTTTTTTTGAAACTGAACGTAACGTTTTTCAACATAGCGCCAACATCTTCAAAACTAAAACGGAAGTCTTACAGACAAGACTAACCAGGGAACTATCTCAACGGTAGGTCGGAACGGCCCAATTGTTGTATATGGGCATAATCGCCTCTCTCTGAGAAACAACAAAACGCAAATATCTCGACCCCAATACAACTCTGCGCAGAGTTAGGCACGATGGAAGTTGGGCCATTGGCGGCGTTAGCCCTATGCCTGCACGCGAAGGGCGGGCGCAAGTTGGCTGGAAACAGCGGCGACGAGCGAGCGATGGTGGCGCAGTGGGTAGAGGGGCGGCGTAATCCCCATAACCGCTGTTTCCAGCCAACTTGAACTCGCCTACCGCGTGCAGGCAGAGGATTAACGCCGCCAACGGCCCAACTTCTGTCGTCCCTAACTCCGAGCAGAAATGTATTGGGGTCGAAATATTTGCGTTTTGTTGTTTCTCAGAGAGAGGCGATTCTGCCCATATACAACATTTAGGCCGTTCCGACCTACCGTTGAGATAGTTTCCTGGTAAGACACGTTTCAATGAACTGAAAATTTTGTTTTATCAAAAAACCATCGTAAAAGTTCACTCATAAAAACTTTCCCAAAATGATGGCTTCGGTGACTAGACATTTATGGTCCACTTAGTTGCAAAAATACATTCGGCTTTATTTGGAACTAAAGAAATGTAGAACCTCTCTGCCATACTATGTAACTAACAAATTGCATCATGCACTCGACCAGCTCGTGCCAATTTTTTTCTGCTTCGTAATGTTTTCGTGTGAATACTGTTAAGAAAAGACACGGTTCTTGTTCCTTTTCCTTCCCTCCTTGAATTCCTTGAAACTTAAGGCCAACCTGATTTTCGTAAACATCTCGAGGTAACATCATTAGGCCACTGTACGGTGCCAATTCACAGGACGAAAAATTTTTTTTTGAATTCAGTGATTTAGTTACTGCAAAATGATACGGCTCGGCTCCCATGTGAGCTCAGAGAATGTGGCGTTGTGTCGTGGAGTATTACTGACCGGATCTGCTACTGCTGCTTTGCTCCTCTCGATTAGAAGAGGTCCGAAGTTTACAACCTTTTAAGCAGCGCAGCAGATTCTTTTGAGCCCCGGTCATCGGTGTTTGCAAGCATTTTTGCGAAATCAAAACGAAAGCTTCCTGCAACGCATTGATGTAGAAGCGTTCTGCTCATTTTTACGAGCGTTTCGATTGTTTAATTTGGGAAAAGCCGACTTTAAGGCGGAATTGGTAAAGAGGAAAGAATGCTGAGAGGACACCTCGCTCTTCGTTTTCTTCGACCTCAGGCAGTGAGCGATCTTTTCTTACCAGGAAGAAAATCACTAATTGTCGACATCTCGTCAGTCATAAAGAACTACTAACTCAGGCACTGACGTCAAGCCTTCTGAATAAATGAGGGCGTTGTGCAGATCCTACTATTACCGACACTAGCATGCTCCACTGCAACTATAAAAATTTCTCCAAACGGAAGGGTTGGCCGGAAATCGACTACTTTACCTGTGACATCGAGCAAACGTGGCATACAAATCGCTATTATTGAAGTTGCACGCATTCGGAATTATTCCTGTCGCCATACAGCGCTCTTCAAGCGCACACAAGACGCTCCTGAAAAGCAAACCAGCCTAAATTAATGGTCGATCGGTCGCGTTGTCAAAAATCAGTCCGATGGACTGGCTAATCAATGACACAAGACAAGTACCACTTTAGAATGTTTGTCACTGTTTCCTGAGTTTTAACAGCGAGGACCAGGCCAGCTTCGTACATCTTCGCCTTGGGCTTTTTCAGCTCTCGAAGTGACACGGGGAAGTAGGAGTACAGCGCTGGAAAAAAGGGGCTTGTGTCCATGGCCGTCAATGAAGTCGACTTTGAGGTGAGTTGACTAACCTGGATCGGTGGCTGGGTATATTCCATGTCCCGTGAAGCCATGTAGCAAATACGTGGACTAAAAAGATGGCGATTACAGAAGCTATGGAAAAGGCTTATGGGGAAGAGCTATTTCATTTACACTTCCTTAGCTCTTTCTGCATGGATAATTTCTGATTGTCAACTAGGAACAACATGGAGGCGATTTGGGAGCGGATAGCGCCGTTGGAGAATTCACTAAGTCTAACTCAACCCGAATCAAGCTTTAGGTTCGTTTCCGGCCCAGGTCAGCTAACCTATTCATCCTGCGGGGCAGTCGGTAAATGCGAAGCAAACATCTCTCGAAAGGGTAAAATGCTGACTTGTTGGTCGGCTGGCCAAATGAACGCACAATTTTGAGCGAAGACCCACTCTTCTGGTCTCCTCTAAAAATAGGCTTTATGGTGTGCCACAAAGACAGGTGATTAAGGCCTTATTCATTGATCTTTATTCAACCAGTCATCTATTCCTTCCCATTCTTACCCTCTTAGCGTGCTGTTACCAAAGCAACCCAGTCATAGCTCTTTCTTTACGCTCTGCGGGCCATTTTGGGATTGCCTCCAGTCTGCCATATATCAACACTAAACCTAACACTAGACACTCATAAAACGTTTTATAGATCGCTAGAGTATAGCGGTCGGAAGCAGCAGCCGTTATTTATTCTTTCCGCTGTTGTGCTTTGTAATGCATGCACTAGCTATGCACTACGGATAGATAGCACTTAGAGTACGTAATGATTTCTTTGCAGGACAGCTGTTCCCAATTCGACCACTGTACTTTATGTAAAAAACACACACAATGATTTCAAATTACTCGATTTATGGTTCTGATGAAACGAACCTTCTTGCATTCCTTGACGTTTGCTGTCCACTGAACGGTATCCCATGGATAACCTTTCTTCCAGTAAGTCTCGCGAGCGTCCCGCTCTTCAACCGTCTGCATAGGAAAGCTGAAATATACTAATGGTAAAGGCCTAAAAGAAGCTCCGTAATGACCTAATGCCATTTGAAACGAAAGCTACAGTAACCATAGCACTGTTCTCCTTTAATTCTGGGAACTGAACAAACTTGATTCGAGGCTTAGCTCTGCACGTGACCAGCGCATGTACATGACGAAGATCGCCTTTTTCCAGAATGATGGACGTGTCCATGTACCATATAGCGCCATAGTCACGAAGAGTTTCCTGAATTGATAAAATCCACTTAGGAATTATAGAGCTAAACTAGAGTTCCGCCAATAAGGCCAGAATAATTTTTCTTCAAGGGAATTCTTTGTAAGTTTTTTTGAATTTTTTGAAGTTCACCTGCCCCATTAAGTTAACGCTGTTTGAAATGTTATAAAAATTAAAAAGAGTTAAAAATTGTTTTAAAGCTCAACAAGACCACATTCACATAATGTATCAAAGAAAAGACCGCGCCATTCATTCGACTAGATCGTCTCGACTTTTTTCCGATTCATATTGAAAATTTTGGTTGCGAGGAGTAACACATATTGTGCTACGAACTTAAATCTACTTCTTCTACTTGAACGTGTAAAATACTCAATAAGTTCAGAAGTTGCTTCCTTATAATGCTTTTGCAAATTTTTCTTGCCGCCGCCCTTCTGCTTGTTTTGAACTGATTATTTATTAAACATCCATTGTATTATTGAGTTCACACCATTTTTAAATATATAATTAAATAGACAAATACGCGCACTGACCGCGATCACAATCGGCTTCCATCGAAACGTGAACAGTTGCTCGAAATACAGTGGGTACTCCTCAAACCGAAATCGTCGATATTCCACTCCACACCATCTCCTCACTCGAACTATTCCTTTTAGTGACAGTCCAAGATCGTACACAACTATCTTAGCTGTTTTGTGAAACTGTCGAATGCTGGCGACCTGTAAATACGATTTCGTTCATCCCTCAAAGCTGTACTGTAAATGATAGCAGCTCCATCCATGTGATAACCCGCGCATCTTCACGCCCACAGCTTTCTTTTACAAACAAAGATCAAATTTTGAGATACTGGTCTAAGCTGGGTAAAGATTGGGCCACCTCATTTCCTTCCATACACTCTGTATCTCTTGCATAACTAGCATTTTTTTCTTCATTATCGGCAGCAGGCGTTTCACAGCTGAAGCGTGTATGCAGAGGCAGATTTATTTGAAAAGTTGCCAGCAAATTCTCTTTTTACTGTTCTGGGCTAGAAGGATAAACTCAACTCTCTGGACCTGCACCCGTAGTTCTTCTCAAAATTTTACCCAGGTTTGTCAACTAATTAAGGTTGCGATTACGTCGGCGGGCTATAGAAATTGCCGCGAAACTTCGAGTGTTCACTATCTGCAATTTTCCACAAACATTAGTTTGGGAGTAAAAATTATTAAAACTGAAACATTTCAACAAAAAAAAATAAAGCGATAGGGAAGACTATGTAGATACCACAGGTATGAAGGAGCAAATGACCATTACTTTCAACCAAACCATCCATCGACAGCGTTGTTGTGAAAGTGCTCAGTTTAATGTCATTACTTATAATGAGAGCTCTATTAATGACTTGGTTGATTTGCAAGCATCTTCTCGCTCGCTATACAGATGGTTGAGCTAGCCCTCCAAATGTTAGGACTGATCCCTCCCATGGCTACCCAAACAAGATGACGAATCTGTGTTTAGAAGACTTCTAAGCCGCTGAAGTAGTAGGTGCTTCACTGTGGTAAAGACCTAGTATCTCACGCAAAACTCACCAGGCGCTTGCCTTCCATAAAGTGTGACTGAGAGAACGCCGTAACGAACACTGGAGCGATGTCATCGGTGATGTTGTAGAAGGACGTCGTGTTCAGCAGACCTATAATTCCGCGTTTACAATTAGCAGAACCGGGACCACATGTGGTGCGCTTAAACGGAAACTAATTAGGCGTCCTTTGCCGACGAAGAATATGTGAGTCCTCGACTGCTTCCAGCTCAGTCGACGAACAGCCGTAAAGAAGCACGTAACCTACTTTGTTCATGTTTCCCTGAACTTTTCAAAGAGTAACAGAATCCAATCAAAAGTGCACACATGAGAGACAGTGAACTTCACTGCGCTTGTGAGGCTTACCACGCAGCTTACGCTAAAACGGCAAGTCGAGAATGAAACTAGGGCGAGATTTCTAGCAATCCTCACAAGAAGCACTGATTCAATAATTAATGGAAGTTTACCTTCTCAGACAGCTTCAGTTTCTGTGAAGCGGCCAGCCAGAGTCACCATATTTGTATGCGTTCGATGTCAAAATTGGCCAAAGATCAACCCAAAACTGATAGAGAACGCTTACAAGAGCAGCATCATTGATTTGTTATGAAGCTTACTAACCGGAAAACAACATAACTCTACCTCGCACAATCAACATTCTTTAATCAACTGACAATGTTATGTATATTACTTATTTATTGTGAAGCCTATCGCCGGTCAAGACTACTGAGTGTCCATCTCAAGCAATTACATCGAACAAGAATTTGTTTAAACGATAGTGATCAGCAAACAGGTGTTGTTTCCTTGTTGTAAAGCCCGTCTCAAGAGAATACCAAAAACTGACCAGGATTACTGCTCGATATTGATAAGTGCGGCACGTGTAGCGCAGTCGGAGGAGGTGCCGGCTGTCGCGTGCGTCCGATACCAGATTCCTGGTTCGGATTTCCCGTCCAGACCAACCAACCATTCCGTTCCTCTGGGTTGGTGATAGGACTTGTCTGGGACGGATAAAGCACTGACTTGTTCATCGGCTGGCCAAATGATGGAATAGCCAAATACGCATTCAAATCGCCTCCACAACATCCCGTAGAAATAAAATTCGTGGCCCATCCAAAGAAAATATTGAGTAACGCCGTCCTTTTGCCTCATTTTTTATTGATAGATGAACTAATACTGTTACGTGATAATGAGGTAGCACAGTTGGAAAAAGCACTGGCTGTTGCGTGCACCCTGAAATCGAGGTTTCGGATCGGATCCACCTCAAGCCTACCAACCCTTCCATCCCGCTGAGGTTAGCAATTTGCAGCCAATGAAAGGACGACACACTGGCCGGCTGGTCATGTGAAATGTGCATTGCCCCAATACACAGTCAGATTGCGTTCAGGACATTCCGTTGAAGTAGGAAGCGAGGCGCATCCCGCAAAGGGATCTAATGATGCCGACCTTTATCATCTTATCTTTTAGAACGATATCTTTACTCGATGTAAACTTTGTGCTAACAACTAAAGGGATTAAAGGGAATAATCAATACTGGTCCGTCCAGTAATTAGACACGCTTTAAACTTTTGGTGAAGCCTATCAAGAGGACAAACTGACGGACGTGCAACCTTATGAACGGAATATCACATTTTGTGTAGTGCATCTTTTCCAGAAATATTGTACAACATAAGTTATTCTTTGCCGGATTGAAGTGTCACTGTAAACAGAACATATTTTAGTGGCTCCTTCTGAGCAGCAAATCTTCTGCACGTCTGCTGCAGTGGTGACATGCAGCACCGGTGTTGCTTCTCTAGAGCAAACCCCTGACTTGTTGCTAGATCCGCAACAATCATGTCGGGAACCCTGTGTGCACAGCAGCGAATTTAGAAAATGAATAAAAAAAGTCTCGCCTTCTTCTTGTGTTTCTTTATTATGAGTTTTGTCCAACTTACTTATTGAAGCTCTGAGACATGCTCAGATTCGTGCTACAAGAGAAGGGCGCACTAGGAATGAAGACATTGTTGATGTCACGATACATTAACGTCGGCCACGGTCGACAGAGTACAGGTGATACAGGCGATTACAGAGCTCAGTAGTCAAAGGAAGAATGTTGGTTTATTTTGGCAGTCAAAGCCCTTCCAAGTGAGGATAGCGCTTCATGTCCTAGACCGAAATTTTATTAAGTAGAAGATAAGCAGGATAGAACACTTCGTTTAGTTTATGCTCTGCTGTTAAAATGTAGCTAAGCCATTTCTGTATTGCAGATTCAATCGAAAATTTAAATGTAAGATAAAGATCTCACCATCACATTCTGAACCTCTTGGGACAGCGGACAGTGCTTTAATTGTGAAAACCTTGCAATCTTCATGATAATGAAGCACGCAATTTTTTACGATTTTTTCTTCACTACGCTTCACATATTCCTCCTTCAAGTGTATATCCTGGAATCGAAATACTCGTGACTTAACGATTTCCAGTGGTTCCAGTGGTTAAGCTTAATAGTTGGCGCTTTATCCTTCAAAGACAAGACTGGTACCAAGTCGTCGGTCCTTGATGGACGGAAAAACTGATTAGTCTGAGCGGGAGCCAACCCTTGGGCCGATACAGGGTGAATGCAAGCGGGAGCTGTCCGATTTCCGATTGCGCTACCTACGCAGGCCCATACGCCCAAAGCTGATCCAGTGCGATCACGCTTTGCGCCCAGTAGTCATCCATAAGAGAGGAATAAAGGAAAATTTGATGTTAATACGCTTGAATATGGACCCGGTTGTGTTTTTTTCTTTGAACGATTTTATTTAAGTTTACCGAAGTTAATGACATGAGCTTTAATGCGTTGTTCGTATACAATTGTTTTTTTTTTAACTGGCTGCAAAAGAAGAGTAGATTCCAAATTTTTAACCTCACGCTTCCTGATTTGCAAAAAATTGTTTCGAAGCGTTTATGCTGTCCATTTACGATATGTGGTTAAAAAGCACATACACAGTTATTTATTACAACCTCCTTCGCCTTCAAATCATGTCATAAAGGCGTGGCGAATTCCTCCACATTTGTGTGTGGGGAACTGCGCTCCACATATGATGCTTTATACCAGGTTGTCCAATAATTCCTGTTCGAAAATTTTCAAAATGCTATAATTTTCCTTAGAAGTGTTATAATATCAGGCAAGTGTAAAATCCTTCTAGAAGGTTCTCCAGAGTTCCACGCTAGGGGTATATAAGGCGCAGTCGCCGCGTCTAGCTACCAGTACAAGCTAAAATGGACCACGGTCGAATTCGTACGTTCGTGTACTACGAGTGGCTGCTGGGCAACGACACGGGCACCGCGGTCGCCAACATCTGCAGAGGGTGCAAGGAGGATGCAGTGTCCCAACGCACAGTCAGGCGCTGGTTCAATCGTTTCGAGAGCGGCGACACGAGCCTCGAGGACAGGGAACACCCGCTGAAGATCATGCTCTGCTGCTGGTGGAACGCCAAGGGCATGCTGCACTTCGAGCTGCTCCCGCAAGGCAGGACGGTCACCGCCTCCATCTACACCGATCAGCTCGAGAAGCTAGCCGCCGCCATCCGAGAAAAGCGTCTCCGACGGGCCTCGGTCCACCTGCTGCACGACAACGCGCGCCCCCACGTGGCGAAGGAGACCCAGCAGAAGTTGGCGACGCTCGGCTGGGAGACGGTTGCCCATCCGCCGTATTCCCCGGACCTCGCCCCCTCCGACTACCACTTGTTCCGGCCGCTGAAGCTCCGGAAGAAAATTCACCAACTACCACAACCTCAAATCCGACATCGCGGACTTCTTCGAGTCGCAGCCCCCGGAGTTCTGGGCGAAGGGCATCGGCGATCTGCCCAATCGATGGGCCACTGTTGTGGATAACTGTGGTGATTATATTGTTGTTTAGACTTGTTTTGGAATAAAGTTGAAAAAAATATGGTGAAATTTTCAGACAAAAATTATTGGACAGCCTGGTAGTATAATTTCACTTTCACTTCTTTCCTTTCACTTACAGGTTGTTTCTACAGTTTGAATTGTGGGGCCTATTTCTCTAGCTAGAGATTTGTACCACTTCCCTGCACAAGGCGATTGAAACGTCATTCAAACATTCTCTCTCAAAACTTGCCTAAGCTCTTCAGCTGTTCCACATGTTCACACGAAAATCGTTTCCCTGTTAAAGACGAATTTCCCTTCGATTTGTAGCAGAGATCGAAGGTGTTACCATTGGAATCGGTGCAACTGCAGGTGTCGTCATCCAGCTAAACGGGTTCGACTCACGGCACACGAAAGAAACGTCAGCTGTTGCACATCAAATGACGGGAGGCACCTAACGGAGAGCAGTTCGTGGCAGAGAGCAACTCACGAGGCCTTTGAAAAATAGAAGGAAGTGAAGGACGATGAGGGCGATGCACACCGCAGAGAAGAGCATCAGGCGAAGTTGGCCTGCGTCCGTAGCATGCCATCCTTTCTTCCCTTTCAGCATTATTCACATCCTGAAATCACCACTACGATGCGAGACCATCAGTGTCTTCACGCAGAATGCAATCTCGATTCTATTGGAAGCAAAGCAGCGAAATCTACAAATCTTGATTCAACAGCTAGAATTGTCTTCTGCCCTGAGGAACAAAGCTGCGTGATGTCCGGACAACTGTGCAGGGTTGCCTCGTAATGACAATGACTCATTTTTCTTTTTTCACGTTTTTATGAACCAATGCAGCATATTCAAGTCATTAGTTTCCCGTTTTCCATTCGCCCCGTAGAAGGCTGATTTCCTAGCTTATCCATAGGCGCTTATATCACTTTAACATCTATTCCCAGATCTACTTAGTGGAGCGATTCCTTCACAGTTACAGTGTTCCTCTGAGTACAGCGTTCCGCACTTCTCAGATGAGTTTCCAAGCAATCAAGCGAATATACAGTAATGGATGGCTTGATTGGCCTGGATGTGGGATTGAACCCGTAATCGACTTGCACACATGAAGGCATGCGCTCTCTGCTTATTGCACCACCGCTACCCAAAAATCTGTTTAAAATCTGTGCGAATCTGAGCGAGGACTTCAGAAATTGAAATCTATGTAAATCTGAGCGGAGTATTCAGAAAAATCCAAACTCAACGAATCGAGTCCAGAAAACCTCCATCAAATTTCATGCACAAAGGACTTACCAACCAGGCCGTTGATAGAACGTCTGAATGTCGCCATCGTCAAGCAGAAAACTACGAATACAACGCACGTCTACTCACAGAATGTCTCTCACGGAGTTCGGATTTCAAAAGCTCTATTCTGAAGAGAAGGTGATAGAATAATAGTCGTTAGAAAAGAACGTAAGAGAAAACTTCTTATTGAGAGTCAATGGAAAAGAGTCTGTCTTTGATGGTGTTCAAGCCCTTGCATAAATATTAGAGGATGAAGGCCAGATGTGGTCATTTTCAATGCAACAAAACGAAAGAACCCCTTTTCACCCACTTCTCTTTTATATATTGCTTCGTTAAAACACAATTTCTCAGAGGGCTACAAGCTACAAGAAAATTATTTATTTATTTATTTATTTATTTATTTATTTATTTATTTATTTATTTATTTATTTCCCACAAAAGGTGCGCATAGCCTTGAACACATCGTCAGCTAAGGGTAAGGAGAGATCCAGTACTGACAAAAAAAAAGCAGCGAAAAAGCATCAAAAATAAAAAGTAAACAACTTCCTAAAAAACATAACAAAGGAAGAGATAAATCAAAAAACTCGCAAACAATGTAGAAAGATGAAATACTGAAAGTGTGCTCTGAATATTCACTTGAAATTGTTAAGTCTATAGCATAATGAGATTATGTAGTTGAGTAGTCACCGCTAAAGTTTACATGTATTACATGGCAATCACTTTAGAAATGATATCCTCTACAGAAATGATGTCCTGTACTGCTGCGGTTATTCAACTAAAAGAGAAGTGGGTGACGAGAGAAAGTGTTACTGATGTTTAAGCAGAAACCTGCATCAGTATGATACGTCACTAGAAATAGAGATGGCCGTTACAAATGTTTAAAACATCTGTGGTTGTTGCTACATATCTGGGCCGTCATATACCAACATTTCGGAATGATTTTGAAGTTTTTTTTTCGCGTAGTCACCACTCTATTGGCAACCTCCCCTGGGTTGCGAAAACTTCAGTTTCGCGGAATGAGAAATGATGTCTGTTCATCAAATGCCTACATCCATTATAAATCATTGTAAAAAAAGATGAAGTTGGGCCTCTTTTTTCACCCTCCTCTGGGACTTACCAAGCGGTTTTCCTTTTTCAAGACCCACTTAGAAAAGTTAGCAGTAAGTGTTCTCGTTTCTGTGTGTTGGAGCATATATACTGAACATACTGGACTGTGATAGAGCATTATTTAGAATTCATTTTCTATCATGACTTTTTTCGAAAATCTATAAAAGACAAAGGCAATAAGGATCTGGATAATGTTTGGTGTGGTGGCCACACTGAACTGTTCTGAAACTTCCATGTGAATTAGCTGCTTGGTGCGATCTGACAAAATATGGTAATAGGCAAAATATAAATATAAAAATATACAAAATCACAATGGTCAGTTCGATGTACTACATACAACCGGCACAAACAACATTGAATAACGAAATAATTTTATAGTAGAATTGCCCTGTTCACAAACGCCCAAAAACGGAAGAAAAGATCTACTCTGACAGAAAACGAAGTAAAATGTTTCGATAAATAGGTTAAGCATAAATCTGGAAAAATTCCCTCCGTATCACATTTTTTGAAAACTTTTTTCACTCGCATGACGGCATCATGCTCGCCATTAAATGCTACGATTAGGTGGTCGCTGTTCCAAACGCATTTTGTTTATATTTCATCTGTGGTACTATTCATTAAGAAATGAAATTTCAGTTCAAGTCACTAATTTTTTTGTCATTGCATACTTGCAATCTCTCAGCTTGTTGGTGGGAAAGACGTATTCTCACTGCTTAAGCATCAAACATTTTTTGCTACTCTGGCTGATACAATAATTTGGAGCACCGAAGGGTTTCCTAAAATAGCCTTGGAAAAAATGTATCACTCAGTAGTTTGAGAACGGATGCAATGATCACTTCAATAGCAGTGTCAGTAACGTTTACGAAGAGTTAAGAAATAGGCATACTAGGTCAGGTTTCTTTTTTGCGAAACATTTGACTTGAAATGCAATTCGACTACTCTGCGGTCCTCAATGCAATTTTAAGTGAAAGCTAGTGCTTCATAGAATAACAAAAAATTGTACTGCCATCTGCTGTTTCCACCTTATTTCTCTAGAGCAAAATGTCTCTAGGCTTAAAATAGCATATATGCAGAAGGTAATTTTTTGAACTATTTTGCCAAATATTTGTTTATCGTGGCGTTGAACTCGATTGCTGAGAAAAAACTCAGTTTTGCCAATTATGTAGGTGCAGCCGTATACAACCACGTAGAGCTTGATGAAAGAGACGATTGAATCCGCCCAGTTTGTAGTGATTCCCACTAGTTGACTTTCGAAGAAAATGCGTGGCGAACGTAGGATTAAATTTCAATGAAAATAAGTTTCCTTCAAGAAGAACTCGGAATGCAGAAGTGTAACGTAAGTACTACCACTGTGCTACCGCGCTTCTTGAAATAAAACAAAACAACAAACAATAATATTCACCGGCAGATATCATTTCTGTGTTTATTTTGTATGGATCTGAGACGTAACAAAGTATTTGACCCTTATCTTTCATTTCATCGTTTGTTCTCTCATACTGTATCAAATTTGTGACTTATCGTTAGTTACTCTTCAGCAAACCTCACAATCAACGATACCTCACAGTCATTTCGGTGTCTCTCTTCCTGCGAAGATTCTGAAAGCGCTGTTTCTCATCAATCTTTCAATTAGAATGTAAGTACGCAGTCTGCAACATGCCTGCTGCCGGTCGTTTGTCACTCTGCTGCGGCGCAACCTCTTGTGCAATCAAACAAGTGAGAACAACGATTTTCACATGCTTGAGCTGCATCAGAAGCGCTCGACAGGGCAACATAGAGTAGGGACTATGGAAGGACCCAAGAACGGCTTGATTTGAGTGCATCTTTTCGCCATCAGTGGCATACTCGCCCACTACTTCATCTTCTGCAGCACGACCTGAACTGACATCAAAAAATTCACTCGCAAACTTCAAACCTGGTTATGCTCTAAGAAATTGCAGAATTCGAGTGAAAGGTTTATGAAGCTACACAGTCAAAGGGCCGAAGGTACGATTGATAGAGACTGTTAATTGCTTGATTTTCCAAAAGTCAAACATTTACCCGATCGTATGTAAGTGAAGTCAGATATATAGGAATTATTACTTTCCATTTAAGTTTGGAGTGTTCCATGTCCTCTACTCTTAAACTTTGAGGAGCGCATTAGAGCATTGGAGCACCGTTTTTCTAGAATCTTCATAAATCTCATTCATAGTAGTTTCACGCAACAAACGCTCAACCATTATGAATGAAGCACACCTTTTGAACACATGTTCTTGCAGTGTTATGTTAACTGAAGCGCTACATAATGGTGCAGTTTAACCAAAGGCCACTTATGGTTGATTCATTTGTCTACAAGTTTATCATTTGTAGTTTTCGAAGCATTTTTTAAGCATTTCCTAGAATTTTTCGCCAGATAGATATTGTCTGGATAAATGTAGAAAATCTACGACACTTGGCACTTACGACGATAATCTTCGAACTAGGAGGAAACTTTAGGTTGCTCTACAGAGAACTGAGCTCGTAGGAGACATCCGAGCAACAGATGTTGATAAACTTGAGATTTTCGAATACAGACGCTGTCAAATAAATAGTAAAAATAAGGTCAGTTTTTTTGTACAGCAAGCGACCTTAAGGCGCACCTGTTAGAATGTTTCATCATGGAAAATTGCTAGGAAGTTACTTTGTAAAGCCTGGAATTTGCACTCAGAAATTTACGGGATACATTCCCACGTTAGAAACTGGAAGCTACGCATCTAGAGAGATCTATACTTCAGTCTACGTGGACGGCAGCAAAAGAATTGTTTCATGCAAGTGTTTGAAGAAAGAATAGAAGCGTATTAATCACAGAATGAGTGGAGGAAGCAATTCACTTCAAGAGTACTTGAACACACGCCAATCGGATGGTTGCTGCACTCTTGGAGACTCACAGGCATGTGGACCCCTAAATCTGTGGGCAGGTCGAGTTGTTGTGCACCACTTAATCCGCAAGGCACTCTGAAAGAATGACAGGCCGACCCTGCAGTGACGATGTGCTCTGAAAACGCAACTGAGGTAGCTCTTGCGAAGCGGGCGGACCTCGGGGGTGGGACTTGTCGGCGGTCTACGTACGAGAAAGGCTGGGGCGTGAACCCGTCAACAGGACATGATGAAGCGGTTGGACGGGGAGGTGTGAGCATTGTGGCCGAACGACGTCTACTCCACAACATTACAATGGTCATTCGAAATGAGCAACGATAAAGGACAGTTGTTATCACGAATGTGTAAATGACACACGGCGACGTCGACTTTTTACCCTTTGACAGCGGTGATCCGATCCCTGCGAAACCAGCTTAATAGAAGGAAACGCCACATTTTCTTTTTATGCCGCAGAGGCAAACGGTCGGACGGCCTTGCTGATCTGGTAACTTGCTAAAACTTCGCTAAACAGAGAAGGGCCAAGGTTATGATGAAGAACGTCTCATTCGGAAGCAATAACGAAGATTCGATTTGCTTTCATTCAAAGGCTTTTCCATTACCTAAAGCACATAAAAGAATCCCAAGTCTTGCGCATCTCAATCACGTATTCACAGTATAAATTCGACAGAATTTTTAATAAAAATTTATAATATCTCTGGAATTCGCTACTCATGCATAGTGCTGCATAGTACTTGGCTTTAAAAGAAAATCACTAAAAAATATCAACCTTCCACTTCACTATCGTAGGTGCGCGTTTTTTCTAAAGTCCTAACTAAACTAAATATGGAAGATCGAGGTTCATGACTGTCAACTCTTCGTATTTGAACTCTAGAGCCCCTTTTCTTTTAGAACGCCTTGAAAAAATGTTGAAAAAATACTGGCTAGGCACTGAAAGTCATTGTATAGGTCAAACACGCATTCAAATTGCCTCCACGAAGTCCCGCTAAAGTAGAATTCCTGAAAGATATTGAGTAACGTAGTTCTTTATCATTTATCCTTCGTGATCTTGTTCTTTTTTCTGCATTATGCAATATACGTTGGTAAAACAGATAAAACGGACAATAGAGGACTAAAACAATTAAGCTAGGTAGGTTTTACACTGCAGCGAAAAACAAGTCCTTACTCGACAAGTCAAAAAAAGCTTTCAATCATGGAACATGAATATCAGCATTAGTCAGCCCAACTTTGATTTAGTGAAGTGCTCTAAACTCCAGTATTCCATAAGAATGCATAACGAATAAAATTTAAACCTGAATACAACACAAACACATCACACAGTTCTGAATCTCTCCATAACAGTGGACCAAAGAAATAAGTATATTATGGGTATTCAAGGGCGCGTGGAGCGCAGTCGGAGGAGGCGCCGGCTGTAGCCAGCACCCGATACCAGATTCCTGGTTCGGATTTCCCGCCCAGGCCAACCAAGCTTTCCATCCCTCCGGGGTCGGTAAATTGGTACCAGACGTGTCTGGGAAGGATGAAGCGCTGAGTTGTTCATCGGCTGGCCACCTCAAGTCATTATATGGCCAAATACGCATTCAACCGGCCTCCATGACATCGCGTAGAAGTAGAATGCGTGGCGCATCCCAAAGGGATTGAATAACGCCGTCCTTTATCCTCTTTGTTCTTTATGGGTATTCACGGAGGGTCCTTCCAACTCTTGTTGGCGTCCCGGATGCAATCACAGTTCTGGTCTTTTGTCACCTTTCATGTCTTCGGGACTGGTAGATTAGCATCAGGTTCACTCGCTACTGACTCGCCTACAGCAAGTCACATTATTGACGTTGTACGCGCTAAGTGCGTATTCAAGTTGCCTCAGGTTATCCCGAACAGGTTGAGTGCGTGTCGCATCCTAGGCACGAATTGATAACTGTCACAATCCTTTCTCTGTTGCTAGTCTGTGCCATTTTATACCCAGCATCCTACAGAAACACCTTCGTTGTGCGCTGGAGAGTGTTGCTTCGTCGGGTACATCACGTATCCGTTTAGCATTTCGCAAGGGCATTTATCATCCTATTAGACCTTGAAGACCAAGTCGTTGTTTAAACGCTTCCTGTTGGGGAGGTTCTAGTGCCAACCCAAAAAGCGTAGAACCACAACTTCGTACAGCATTGCACCCTACAGAGTTTCAAGACTAAAACCAACAGAAACATCGAAAAGTCGTTCTTAAAATAATCCGCAAACTTAAAGTATTCAGTTTTGGCCAGAAGTCGCCAAGGTTAAATCGACACTTCCATTCTCTTCGCGAAAGAGCAGTCCTAACCCTTCAAAACTGGAAATGAATGTTGTCATTTCCCCTAGTTTTCTCGATCTGTCTGAAATTTAAGTTGTACAAAAAATAGAATCCCATATCTTAATATGTGCTTTAAGGCTACTCATTCCCATATTTAAATCACGAATTCCAATGGGCGTTCAACTAAGAATGCAGGTAACCTAGAGCCACCAATGGAAAGGCCACTGTAAAAAAAAATTCCAAACTATTTTGATCTTTAGTATAAAGTGATTTGCTGAAAAGCTCCAATCATGGAAAATTTCCGTAGGAAAGAAAACAATTTAGCAGTCCGTGGAAGCTCATGCGTAGAACTAGAGCCATTAATAGAGTTGTCAGCGTTCCTACTGAAAAAAGCCGTGCAGCTATTAGTCCAACCATGCACAATTCATTAAGTGCTCGAGTTTATTGCAGGTTGCATGGGCACGTAAACTCCTGCGAACAATCCTTTTCTGAGACAGGGCGTGAGGCAATTTTTCTAGCAAAGCGTGATGGACAAAAGGAGCCTTGCTCACCTCCCACTTTGGGGACATAGAACGGAATGTCTTGCTGCATTTTGCTGACTAGAAATCGGTTTTCACATCTGAAACCAGTTAGAACGCTGCGTTTGTCGACAAACTCGCTAACCGCCAGTCACTTTCCTTGATGTGGCTAATGTCATTTTGACTATTCTTCAGTAAGGAATGAGAAAAATAGTGAACGAAGGGGGAATCGTAGTTAATGCAAATGAATCTAATGCAGTGGAGAGTGTGCGCCTTTTGATACAAGACACTGTGCTCAGGTGCGGTAGGGGCGAGTCTGAGCGAAACATGAGATGAATTTGCTCTTACCTTTATTATAGTATTTGGTTCTAGCACATTCTGTTGGCTAATGAACCGACCATTAAGTGCGCACAAGCGCTTGTTGTAAAGACATTAATGACGAGCTGACCATATGGTCCAGTAGACCTGCATTAGTCCTGATGCCTTTTTGTAGCTCGTTTAGCTCAATTACACCAACAAAGTGCCTTCACGCATTGCATGGAATGATCGAGCTTCCTGTACATTTTACTCAATTGACATCCCATATTCGCATCCTCGATTTCGAAGACGTTACAGAATAGTGCCAGCAGCTCAGCTTCTATAACTCTTAAACCTTCCAGTTTTATTCTTTATCTTCAGTCCTTACTAAAGCCTAGAGCCCACATTGCTGTCATTCGGAACATGAAATTTCTTCATCACAACATTTTCCTCTGCGATGTTTTACCTGGATCCATAATTAAGCGTACACACCTCATAAGCTTAGTGACAAGATCGAAATACTGAGCGCCAAAGTAAATGAGAGGACAATTATTTATTTATTCATTTATTTATTTATTTAAAACCTAATGTTTATATAAAGATAAAAGGAGAAAGGTCAACTCCTCTGCGGGATGCACCAAGCATTCTTAATATTTCAACGGCGAATCGTGGAAGCAATTTTAACGCGTCTTCTGCATAAACAATGGGTTGTGGTGGCCAGTCGATGAACATGTCAGTGTTTTAACCTCGCCAAAGAATTCTGGCAACATTTAGCCTGCACCGGAGGAATGAAAGGCTTGGTTGACCTGCGTTGAAATCTGAACCAAGAACCTTGAATCACAGTGCACGCGACAGCTGGCGCCTCCTCCGAGTGCGCTACCAGGGCCTTCTGGGTACCTGGTGCGCAACAGCGGAGAGTGAGAAATAAATTTTACTTCTGGCCTGGTCCGTTGGGCGCTTTCATCTTGCTCTTGAAATCTTTGATAAGTCACATTAAGTCGAGTTGAGTCAAATTAAATTACTTGGAGTAAGAATCAACAATTTTGAAGAAAACGGAAGTAATGTAAATGCAGCAGATGTCATCGCATAAGACTGCTGGCTTTTCGTTTCGTCACGGGTTCAAAATAGCGCAGTGTAAGAGTGTTGAAAAAACAGAAGTCGAGAAGCCAGCGCAGATGCGTGGAATTCCATCGGCCGATGCGAAAATGTCAAAAACCGATGTCTTTGGAATCGTGCTGCAGGTGGCGACTTTGATAACGAAGCACCAGCGCGAAAGACGGCGGAAGGAAGGCAACGCTGGTAAGCTTTCTGTTCCGCTTGCTACCACACACATGATATGTCATTATTGTCCAAAGGCCTAAGGAGGTCCCATGTAAAGGTCCACTCTTCAGAATGACGTCCGTCAACACTCCTATTGTCATTGTAATGAGATCACAAGCAGTGTTGGCCTTGTCGGTTCGGCCGTCGTCTCGCGGTGGAGTCTCGGTAATTGGACGGGTGAGGTCCCGACGACTGGCGGCAGTTTTGAGTGCGAATTGAGTTAACGAAGGAAATTGGACCCCGGGGGCCAACACAATTAACACACTGATTATCTGGCCCTGTTTGACATTCACAGCTTGGCGCGGGTAATTCGGCGAGAATGGAAAGCAAGGCAAGCAACCAACGACGTGCATGGCGAATACATTGTTCATAGTCTACCTAGAAGGCCCGTCGAATTTCCCGCTGTCTCACATGCGCGTATGGAAAGGTACTGTTATAAATTGAAATAAGTAACTGCATCCTCTTTCCGGATCCACGGCGTTGGAAGTGACATATCCAAAAAAGACTCAGGTACAGACATAGCAGAAAACTGAAACATAGATTTTTTTGAAGCATAGATTTGTTGATTCGTACCCCTCCCACCCCTCCCCCCTCCTCCATCAAAACTGAAGAGAATGCTCTTCTATGTGTTGAGTCACGTGCCAGAATCTCCACCTTGAATACAAAATCCTCCTTTACATTGCTTACGGTACCCTAGAACAGTCGAACTTCTGAGCTCTTCATTCCTGTCGTGTATTCCTTAACCTTGACATGACGTTTCTGGAGCATGTGATGATAAAGAGTTTGACTGCATCGTACCTGGTATGGTCTAACTTATTTCATATCAGGACTGCAAATCCTACTACCATCAATGGCAAGAATCTGAGAATAAATTTTGAAAATATATCGAGCTCTGGTCTACAAAGTGTCTCAGAAACTCCAAATAACACATCCTTCACTTAATTTGAGCCATAACCGGAATGGATGTAGAGGTAAAGATTATGTTCAATTCTTCATAATCTATGAGTATGTTGCTTCTACGGTGTTAATTTTTGGATTTCATAAAAAGCTTTAGAGGAGATCTACTGTCGTGTGTACGAGAATGAAAAAAATGCATTCCGGCAGTTCATGAGTTTTAACTGTCCTAGTTCGCAATCAGCAATTATTACTATTAGATTTTTTGACATGGATGCGACAAGTATATTAATTAATAATGATACTGATAATGGTTAGTACTGGACGAAATTATAACCGCTTGAAATTAGATGGTCTAAGCCACAGAAACTTTGGGCACAACCATATACCTCCTTCAAGAAAATTATCGAATGAATAAAAACAGTTGCCAAAATATGTAATACACATTAGGCGATACAATCAAGGACGACAAAGGTATTTTTGGTTTCTCTTGTTTGGAAAAATTATGTAATCTGACTAGGTGACAAAGCCGAATGCAAACAGAAATTAGCTCGAAAATTAGCATCTGGTCCACCGCCTTACAGATCCTCTAATAACACTTACTTAATTGCAGCTAAAGAATATGTTAACTACATTAGCAACTCTTAAAAACCAAAAGTTTCACTCTACATGATTATTGAAGGGACCTGTGGGTGCCTTTGTGCGTTCAAGTAGAAACCGGAGAAATATGATTTAATCAACCGCCCTTTCGAACTGCACTGAAACAGAAGTGTCAGTCATTCATTCTTCGAGAAACTTTCTATCCGAACCAATGGCAGTCTCATTTACGTACGTACGTGTTCGAGGATTCTGAAATAAATGCAAAGCATAGAAAGATCTTCTACGCGCATCAAAGAAAATCTTGAAAATGCGTCCAATATGTTAAGAGTCAAATTTGAGTGTTTTGACGGTGAAGTTGATGGAAGTAGAGGAAGCAACGTTTTTCTCAACACTAATTTTTGAAATGTGGACCAGTGTAATGAAATGAAACAGACGGAGTAAATGTATGGAAACCAGTAGAGGAGATAAGTGCAAAGGAGGCTGTACAGAAGCCATAAAAATTAAAGAAAAGAGAAAGCTGTAAGCAGGAAAATTGTAGAAAAGTTTCGCAATCCAAGGCAGATGGGACGTAATTCTTTAAGTCGGGAGAGCACTTGGACCGGAAGAAGCATTAGCGATTGCACTCAGGTTTCTTCCCCTTTCCTCATCGATTAATGTGATTTTTCTTTCACGAATGATAACGGATCTCTTCTGCACTTCGGTTTCCAAAATACTGTTGAAAATTTGGAAACGTAACTGCTGCAAATGATTCCGGGAGGTATTCCGGGAGAAATTATTAATTAGTGAAGGTATCTCTCTAGAGATTATGAACCAACGAAGCACTTAACTCAAAGATTATACATCTTCAGTTATAAAAGTTATGAAAGCGCTCAAAACAAAACCACTCATTCTGTGTCTAAGGCACCGAGAGCTATAATTCTGTAATTTTAGTTTTTTTATGCTCTTCACTTCAATTTCTTCATGCTTTCCTTTTTTCTTTAACTTTGATTTTTCGCTTTGGTTGCCGTCAAACTATTTTCGAAAGTCATGCATGTTATGAATTAGTTATGCATGAGACCAGTGCTGATAGTGAGATCGATAAATTGCGTAATCAATAAACTCACATGCTACGTGTCTTTAAAGTGAATGTTATGTTATAAACTTTAAAAGAGGGCCATCACGGGTTGTGGCCAAACGGCAACAAGATTGTAGCAAGCATTTAGCCCATGCACAATCATTTGAGTCTGAAATGCAAGGTTTCAGGCGTGTGCATGGCGCAATCTTGACTATTTGCACGCCACAAAATTCTCGTTACCTTGCGCTCGCATATAAGTCACAAACTTTTCAAAAACTTTACCAGCAGCAATGTTAAAGCCTTTCAAACAGCACCTGGATTTCTTAAAATACCCTGCATTTTTCGAAAGTCATAGTGTGTTTTTAAGTTTTGAACCTTAAAAGAAGCCTAAATCAATCGAAACAACCACTATGTTAAGGGTTAATAGCACGTATTCAAGGGAAACACAGTCAATTGAGTTTAAAATGCCAAATTTCAAACGAGTGCGTGGCGCAATCCATACCACTCATATGTCGGAAAATTTCCATTTTATAAGCTTTTACACGAGCCCTTAACTTCTTCAGTAAGTTTAGCGTGGGCAAAGTTATGTCTTTCAAACAGTCTATACATTTTTTGAGACACCTAGTATTTCAATGAGAATGCTCATGCCAAATGGTGCCAAATGCTCGGCAAATGCGGTTTGGATTCTCCAGATTGTTCTCGCGCCTACAGCGCCAGATGTGAGCTCACAACTGGAAACAACGTGGTTTGGCACTTCGTCAATTGGAACCAACGCCCAAAACTGCGACAAACTTCAGATTTTTTTAAGAATTTAATTAGGTTTCTTATTTTCTCAGAGCAAACCTTTCTAGTTCACTTTATTCTTTTTAATTTTAAAATTTTTTGGAGAAATTTTCCCGCTTTCAAAAGGTAAACCATATGTTCAGAACGAATTCAAAAATTTTGATGTTATTGATACCTTAAGATGTAACATTAAAATCTGACCATATGTTTAGGGCTAGCTAACACCAGACTCTACCACACACTTTCCAAAACAATTTAATCTTCGCTAAACCGTTTGGTTGATTTCCCTTATATTTGCACACTTTGTTTTCCTCAAGTGGAATGTCAAATGTGGAAGGTCAAAAAACGGGGCTGAAATTTCGACCTGGCCTTTTCGTTGGGCACGTTGTGACGTAGTCAAATGAAGCGAAGGTAGTCGCAAGCACCCCGAACTCAGGTTTCGTTTCGGGTCCATCACGACCCATCCAATCCTTCCGTCGTTAAACGGGCAGCGAATTGGTAGCATGCTTCTATTGTAGAGATACTATGCCTTTATCCATCGACTGACCACCACAAGTCATTCTATACATAATCCAAGTGTGCACTCCAATTGCCTCCACGACAATCTTCCGAAGTATTAGGGGGGGGGGGGGGCCAAAAGTAATGAGACAAAATGAAAAAAAATCTTTATCTCCTTATAACTCAATTACAACTCAACGATGCTGAGGAATGTATTTGCCATTAAGGGCAATGACCTTGCTGCCATCGCTCAGTCAACTTCCTGATCCCATCCTTACAGAACTGCTTGAGTCTGGTGTTGATCAACTGCTCGATATGGTTGTCAAGGACTGCTTGGGTTCTTGTGTCCCTTCCAACTAGGAAGTCCTGTAGGCTCAAGTAGTAGTGGTAGTTGCATGGAGAGATGTCCAGCGAATACGGTGGGTGAGGCATGTGAACGTAGCCCAGCTGGCCAAGCTTATCCGTGCTTACTTGTTCCCGATGGGGTGCGGCGTTGTCGAAGAGGAGAACCTTCTTGAAGCGCTGCGAATGAATAAGAGCGAGTCGCAGGTCCATCTCTTCTGTTTCGTTCACCATGGCCTTGGAGTTCATCGTAGTGCTCTTGGTAAACAGCTTCCGGTAAACCGATCCATGGGCGCAGATCCAAAAGCTCCAAAGGTGCTTCTCGCCGTGAGCATCTCGCCGAACGAAGGTCGGTAACGGGTCACCAGGCCTCACCCAGACTCGCTGCTTGGCAGGGTTAAGGTAGAAGACGTACTCCTCATCTTGTGTGAATATTGAGCCCAGGCTGCTCGGGGTTGGGAATTGGGGGAGATTTGCGCGACACAGGTCGACTCGTCAGACTGGGGTTTCGGCATGAGACAGGCTGGGGCTTTTGGCATGCTTCTGGAAAGGGCGAAAGTGGTAACTTTTCAGATGGGCTTCAGTAAGTAGCATACAAACATACAAATACAACAAGTACGAATCCAGACTCCAGCCACGAGATATATGGACACGGCATGGGGTGTCTCATTACTTTTGCCCCCCCCCCCCCCTAATAGAATGCGCGACACATCCCTAACAATTAAGGATTAACGCCGTCCTCCATTCCATTCCTTTTTGTTGCTAACATATCCTTGCAAGCATAAATTGTCGAATTTGAGAAGGTCGCCACCATTGCGACCAAAGAATTCGCACAGCAGCTCATTACCCAGTCATTAGAAGAGGCTTGCTGTAGCAGACACTCAGGATTTCTGGCGGCTTCCACAGAAAGCCAAATGACGAACAAAAAACGAGCAGCTGTCGTAGCGCAGTTGTGAAACAACTGACAGAACTAATCACTTTCTCAGGGAAATTCTGAAAAAAGCTGCATTTGCTAGTGACCTTCTGTCAGCAATCGTCTGATGAGCTGTGAGGCTCATTTGCCTCTTTTTACCTCTGAGTTGTCGTCACTGTTGCAAAGGAGAAGCGGCGTCAGCTTGATCGCTTCAATTGAAAAACCTTCGATTTTTAGGAAAGCAATTTTCCACATGTAAAAAAAACTTGTTTCGGGTACCTGATGTTCTTTGCAAAGCCAGCAAAAACCTTCTCAAGTGTGACTATGTGCATAAAATGGAAACTAACACAACGATGGCATGCTGGTGAACTCGTGACCTGACTACCTATTAGAAAGCTAACAAGTGGAAAATCCTGCAAGTGTCTCATCGGCATATTGAACGCAATAAATAACAACACTGAACAACAAATGTTCTGTGCGAAACCAAGGTCCAGCCATGCTGGAGGAGAAACAGCGATAACCTTTTTGGAAAACGCAGTGTTGGTTGTCATACATTGATTACCGTGGATTGTCTATTAAAGGTAGAACCGCTGAAAAAACTTGATTGCTTCAAACGATAGGCACAAAGCATAGATTCAGTGGAATACTCTTGCTCTGACCATCTATAGCACTAAAGCTGTCCATTTGAACGGGAGACCTGAGGATCTCCCCTGCTTGAACGTTACTTCTTAAGCAAGCAGGCTCGAAAAAGAGACATGTTTTCGGAGCAGAATGAGTACTGTTAATTTCCATTTCAAAACCTTGCTTACTTTAAGTCCTAACAATAATAAAATAACTCCGATAATTCCATGGGAAGGCAGTCGCCTACTCCAGTAGCAGCCCACTTTTCAACCTGCCCACATTTCAACAGCAGTACATAAAGAAAGGCTTCCTTCTCTGAAACATCAGATTTTCATAGGAATGCGGCCACATGCAGACCGCACTTCCATCGTCTTCAAAACTCATCATAGCACGCTCGAATTTAATTTGCAGGTTTCGCAGACTCGACCTTCTTGGACTGCGCATTCACAACAACGGTAACTGACTTAAGCAAGAGTCCCTCGGAGCTAGAGCAAACGTCGAAGGGTATTGTGCTGACAGCGAAAAATCACCTATAAAATAGATTCGTCCAAATCCCTTTCTCTCAAAAAGTGTTCTAACGATAAGTTAAGAATATTGTGAACGCCTTGTACTGTAGCATTGCGATTTTGTAACAGAAAGCTCGCTGTTAATCACACTGTCTGGAAAGCGCCACGAACACAGCCTCTTGGACTGCTCGCTCACAACAACGGTATCTTACCCTCTTACCCCTTTACACAGCTCCTTAAAGCTATGGAACCAGAGTCCTCCCCAGTTAAATATAACGCCTTCGGGTTGGCTGACGAATTCTCGCTCGGGGAAGGGAAAAGCTTGACTTGATTCTTCTTCATAAAATTTGTTTGTTCATTCGTGACAGTGCAACCAAAATAAATCATACACGTTCTCTCAGGTCTAGATTTGAATATGTTTTGTAACGGGAAGGCTTCCATCACAAGAGAAGACGCATCTAAAATTGTGTTGTCTGAGCTGGAAGCGATTGTATGTAGATGACATTTTTCTTTAATTGAGTCGTTTCTACACATATACCCTTCAACAGAATTGAAACGTTTATTGCAAATCTCAATCACTGAAGAATGCGATTGATAATCTGTTAGTCAAGTGGTGACATCCATGTTGCATGGTTTTTTGTTAGCTACCTTTCTCATTCATTTCGTTGTGCTCCTTGCTTTTTATTATATTCTTGAGTGTTTTCTTTGATGAACAAAGACAAAACAAAACAATAATGCAACAAAAAGAGACATCAATAAAGAGTATGACAAGAACCTTGGAATTTTTACGTTCGATTGATAACAAAATGTGTAAAAGAATAAGGATCTTCCTGAAACTCACGTAGCTGTAGTGCCGTTTTTAAACATTGTATTGCTTTTATTTTCGCATGAGAATGTGAAACAAAAGCAATCCGAAGTTTGAGAATTGGAGAGGTTTGAGTATGAGAATTTTCATGATAATAAATCCGGATAAGACACGACCCCTGCGTTAACATTGTTTTCCTTGACAACCGGACAACTTAATTTTACACCAATATAATTCAAATCCCCTTAATACTTGTTGGATATAACGCTATTTTTGTTACAAAGTCATTCAGAAAGGAACACTGCGTTCAGCATGGCTCCCGGTACAACGCATCCGAAGCTCAGTTCCGGCTCGATACGGATAATAAATTTACGAAGAGCAGGGTGTTGACTGTATCCGTAATCATTCCTCTCCATTTTGTGCCTTCGTTCATAATCACAAACGGCGAGCATCATGCTTACACTATAGCAGAGAGTAACTCTGAAGACAGAAGTAGCGTTCTAAAGCTATTCTGTGATTTCCAGATGTCTCTGTGATTGCATATTTTATAGCCGTTTAACCATGGCTTGCGATTTGAGATACATCTATACATAACAGATGTATCTCAGATCGCAAGCCATGGTTAAACGTGTAATAAATGTACCTCTGGTCAGGACTCCACATCCAATTGTTTTCCTTCTCCTTTCAGATTTTCCTTCCCTTCTTTATTTTCGGTCTCTTCGAACACTTTATATGGAAGGGAGCTATATTTCAAGTGTGCGTTTATCTTTGAAACCCAGAGGTTGGCGTTTTCAACAGTACGGCCCAATTGTCCTAAAATATCCAATTTCAAAAGGAGGCAACAAAGCAGCTGAGAGGCACCTTGCTGCAGTTGTGCAAAATGAGGACAAATTCCCGCTCTCGTGCCGTTCGTCGGGCAAGTTATGAATGTCACAAATATCACGCCCTTTATCTACTTTATTCCTAAATAGGTGCATTGTTTACAGGCATCTGAAAGGTCGTTTATTGCTAAGAATTAGTTCGGTCCTTCCTACCTTCGTCTCTATTACTTCGTTTCACCGTAACAAGCAGACGATAAGAACTGCAGCCGAACCTAAGAAAGCGCTTTTCAAAGCTCAGTATCCTCGCCGAGAGTGTGCAAGAATTTATAAGTTGGTCAACAATCCAGAGCTCATAGCTGTGATATTTGTAGCAATCCGACGCTGACAATTTGTGCACGCTCCACGTAGTGTTAAAGCCTACAGTAATTTTCCGGGCTTTCGATTCTGTTGAGGTTGGCCATAGGGAGAGTGGCTGCTGTTCGAGGTTGGTGTCTCCGTCCTAAAAGCGCTTGATACACCTCTTTACTAAAGTGCACAAGTAACACCACTCAACATCTCATATTTCCTCGAGGATTCGGTATCAGTGAGATGATGATTAGGACAGTGGCGGAAGGATTAGCGATTGATCAGATCAGCTACCATTTTCCGTAATTTCTTTTCCAAAAATATGTTTATATATATGCATATTTATTTATTTATTTATTATTCGTACTTAATCAAAAGGTGAGGCAACTCTCGAGGAGCGTTTCAAGCATTGTACATACCATGGCTTGTAGTACCTATTGCTCACCTGAAACAAACCTTTCCAAAAATTTCTGAAAACCGATGGCGTGAAAGTTCGCACGAATTTTTGATTGACCACAGTCTTCCGCAGAAGCAGAATTCGTGGAGCTGCCCAAAAAGGAATTCATTAACGCAGGTCATTCTCCTTTATCCTTTTCAACCTGGATTTTTTTATAATATACTCTAAATTCTAGGAGCGATAACAGCGACCTTTTACGAGCTGAAAGATTAAATGTATTCACTCTCTGTTCTCTTGCAGTTGGCCACAATTTTAAAAAACGGTTCCGTATCGGAATTCGTGTGTTGTATGTGTATGCTGTGTTACAAACTCCTCGGCTTCAGATGACCCTACTCGTATTGGCGGCTTCTTCAAACCTCCACCGGAAGCCCTTTGTCGTCTTCGGTCGCGACGAATGATTCCGTTCTCTCGCGTCGATTCCTGCGCCATTCCTCCCTTTGCGCAGTCCCCTGTGACGGTTCACCGTCACGTGGGAAGTGCGCTGAAAATAGACGTGTGACGCGCTCGTCGCAAGACGTGACGCGACGACTACCACATGCTACCTCTAATAACAGAAGCACACGTGTTTCAACGTCAAGTGATCCTGCCCACCGCTTCGCACATTACTACTAACAACATAACCAGCCTTTAATTCCCCAGCCTTCAAAGCGAAGGTCTCAGACGAACACGAACTGAGAGCGAATTTCGACAACCGAACAACAACGGAGCATAACCGGTTCAATTGAGAGGCAAAGACTTCTCATCGTGTTCCTTCCCACGTGATATAAAGAATATACATGTTTCTCATTCAGTGCGATTTCTACTGAAATTTCTGTTTCGCCTCCGAAACATTCCGGCAAAAGTTTTGCATTGATGTTTTCTACACATGGAACGGACTGAAATTTCTGCTATCTTCGCATTTTCCCTAGGCCGACGCAGTGGTTACCCAGGTGGTAGGCGGTGAGGAGAATTTTGTCCCTTAGAAACCTACTTCATGTGGTTGATTTTTTCGCAAATTATACTTTCTATCAACTTTGATTCCCATTGATTTTTTTGTGAATTTCTGTTAATCAAAACTATGTAATAAGACATTCAAAGCTCAATTCTATTCTCTTCATTGTTTTTAGCCCACATTAAACGTTCAGCATCCGAAGATCAACAAACGTGTTGATGAGAGACAGGAAATCAGGAGAGTTGTCAGTGATGACCGGATGAACACCTGTGTCCAGCTGTTGTACGGCAGGATCTCGTTGCTATGAATGGTTACACGAAATTTCGGCGCGTGTTAATCATCTAACTGCGAGTGGAACTGCAAATGACTCAGATCACATTCCAGAACTGCACAATCCTGTTGAGATAGTATGTCACTCCTTAAGGATAGGGATAAAGTGTCAAGTCGGTTTCAGTTAATCACCTTCCGAGATGCACCACGCATTCTACTTCTACGGATTATCGTCAAGGTAATTTGGGTGCGTATTTGTTCTACACTTGGGTAATGTAGGAAGAGCTACAATCCAACTATATCAAAGGAGACCGAATGGAATCGTTGCCCTGCCCAAAACGCCAAGACACTTCGTGGAAAGTGAAATCCATGAGAGGAAGGTCATGCTGAGCATCTGCTATGGAGTTCATGGAATCTTCCATTTGGAACTATTGCCTGACAACCTGACTGTTACTGCCGTGGTCTACTATACTCTACTGTAAAGACTGATTGACAAGATCCGCAAGGAATACCCAAGCTCAACAGGGTTCGCTTGCTGCACGAGCACGCGGAAAGATCTACCGCACCCACCGTACAGCTCGGACTTTCCCCCGAGCGACTGCTACCTTTTCCGATTGCTTCAGAATCACCTAGAAAGGAAGAGCTACGACGATTGAGACCACCTTGAAAATGACCTTCGGGTTTTTTCGCTTCTACGCAAAGGGAATTCGTGGTCTTGTTAACACGTTGACGACGAGAGCCATTTTCGTGTCTGGCCCGTGAGACGAAGCACACCCCACAACTGTGACACTACATACCCTGACGCTAATGTTCGTCTCAACAGTTATGGGCGGCTACCCTCTTCCATAATTCTATATTTCTTTTATTTTTATATTTTTATTACTTTTATATTTATTATTATTTTATTTTTATTTTGAAAGAAAAATAAAAAATTAAGATTTGCTTTAAAGCACAGTCAACAAGCAAGCATATAGCACATATTGAAAGGTCGGGTCGCGCAACGCACTCAAAACTTGCGTTCTTTAAAGTGCCTTTTGTTGTAACGTTTATAGGTGTCAAACTTCATACGAACAGAAATTCTACTATCAATCGAATGAAAATCGCGAGCTAGTGGAAGAGGCTATATGGGCAATCTCGTTTTTTGACACTAAAAAATGGCCGCCCTAATGCTCTTCAACACATGTTTAAATCTATTAGTTTTCCTCAAAAAATAAAATTTTCATAAGATTTCGAACAGCGTGCTCACCTACTGGGTAGCTGAATTAGAAAGTCGGTGGTTCTGACACGAATGTATATTATGAAGGAAATTGACCGTAGCCGTCCAAAGGGAGATCGGCACCGTGTTCAACATCATGAATAACCTCTCTGCATGAAGTTTCATTCATGTTAAAATAATATACCGTGGCGCATCATTGAGCGACATTGTCGTCAACTATCAACACATTGACGACAATCGCGTTTTGCGGCAGACTGCCGCGTGGGACGCGCGCGCGATTCTACACGCGTGCGCTATGAGCCACCGGTGGCTCATAATGCCCCTCGCGGACCACCTTTTTTCGTACACATTTTTATAGGTTTTTTCTGTTTCCCAATCACTTGTGATAGGAGAATTTCCAACAGCAATAAGCAAGAAAGATGTCGTTGCTTTCGAATTAAAAATATGAATATATCGAATTTAAAAAATTTCACTAGGAAGGGAAAAAATTCTACAATCAAAGCAATTCAGGCCAGTCTTTTTTGCCTAAACTTCCTCAAAGGAGGTTATTTGGTGTGCTGATCACAAACCTGACATCAGTTTTCGAAATTTCG
This sequence comes from Heligmosomoides polygyrus polygyrus, assembly GCA_947396885.1. Lineage (NCBI taxonomy): Eukaryota > Metazoa > Nematoda > Chromadorea > Rhabditida > Heligmosomidae > Heligmosomoides > Heligmosomoides polygyrus. The sequence continues at coordinate 24,206,576 of OX377206.1, forward strand.
GTAGATTACGGTAGATACGGGTGAGTAAGGCTGTCGGAGTCACGGTCTCGTAGACAAAGTGTCAGTTTCGTGAACAGCACTCCAAATTACCTCCTTGGGCGAACTTGGCCGAAGAAGACTGATTTGAATTGATTTGACTGTAGAATTGATCTACTTCCTAGTAAATTTTTAAAAATCGATATATGTAATGAAAGCAACGGAATTTTTCTTGCTTATTGCTGTTGTACACTCTCCTGTGATCGGAAAGCCGAAAAAACATCTATCAAAACCGGAGGCAGCAGAACAAAAAGTAGCGCGAAATGTTATGAGCCACCGGTGGCTCATATTGTCGTCAATGTGTTAAACGTTGGTGGAAGGTGGTCGATGTTAACGGAAAGCATTTTGCTGAATAATAAAATGCTGTTAAAAGTCGTGTTGTTTTGAAATTTTGCCGTAGTTCGGCAGATACATTCCGAACGCACTTAGCAGCCCTTAGCATTAGTGCCTATAAATCTTTGTTTAAGATAATGTTCTAGATGCATGCAAATGGCAGCATTTGTAGAATTATTAGCTGTACCCGTGGCTCATTCTGACTCCTAACACGAATCTTCTTTTCGCTCTGCATTTAAGAAATATGTAGTATCCCACTGAACTCCTGCTCTAAAGGAGTGAAATAAACAATCAGCGATCTTGCGATTCCTCAGCGCGACCCTATCTGACGACGAAAGTTGTCATCTTCCGCATCTTCCGCACGTAGTTGTTTAGGGATGTGCACATCTATCGATCGCTAGTATCAGTTTGAAAATACGGACAAAGGATAAGCCTCCAATCCAGCGATCCTGACATTTAAGAATTCATCTAAGGAGGATTAGGCCTGGGTACGTACCCCAATCGCCTACTCACTCGATTGACACGAACTGGGTCAAGCCTTTCATTCAGAGCTTTCACGGAGAGAACACGTATGATCAACGTGGAACATATACAGAGTTTTGCTGCCTAACTCTTTGGAAGATTTACGCAGAATGAAGTGAAGTGAGTGAATGAATTTTTACTACGAGGGTTTTAGTTGTGATAATCACATAATTCGCTTACCTTACACCGTTAGGTCCTAAGGGCCGCAGTACGTTTTCAAGGGTCTATACATACTATTGTCTGGTATAGATTTAGTTGCTCCGAAGCTCCTCTTTACAATGGATGGTGACATTTTCGCACTTACCTGGAAAAACTGCTTCCCTAAAGACCCATATGTCTCCTACCAGTGCTTCGGACGACTTTGACACTCCTATGACTCTCTGCAACAAGGACCGTATTGTTTGTACAGGTCAGGTCTATCATCATGCCCAGCATCCTCACATGTGATGAAAAAGTTATCCCCGAATGGATGACGCAACTCATCCATTCGCAGCGAACACCGTTAATGACATCACCTGAAGTTAGCTGGAACCTCTGGTGTGAAGCACATACAGCGTCAAAGGAGAAAATCGTCTTTCAGCTAGCAGGCACATAAGCTGAATAGCCTGAATAGTCGCTCTTGCCCTTCTTCAAGTTTCTATAGCGCTGTTCTACAGTGTTTCCCACTCTATGAGGATCCGAGGACAGCGCCGGAGATGCTTTTTGGTTACGGCGTTTTTACTTTTATCTTCTTTTGCTTTGTTTAGGCTCACTTTTGGTGCAACCAAATGAATAAATAAACGTCCTTTGTGTGTAATGAAGATACCTAGCTTTGCCATAACAGGAATGATTCTCCATAACAAATTAAGCGAAAAATTCTTCTAAAAATGCTGAAGAAGATATCTGCTCTCGAATTATGTGTATTAACGAGATATCCGACTCTAGCGAACCAAACAGCAAATGGACTACACCACGTGGGCCAGCGATGAACCGTGATATGACCGGTGACGTCGGACCACCGGCATGTGATGTCAAGCATTTGTGAAGTCAGCGGTTGCACTGTGAAGTATGCACTGTGAACAGGACAGATGAGCCGGCTAGCGTCAATATTCCGACTCGTTTGCTCATCCGGAGTACCATTTTTTCCTTGATATTGTTCAAATCGCCACCTGTAATCGATTTTCACTCCGCTTCACCAGACGGTTCACTCTTTTTCTGTAACCAAAGGCAACCATTCTATCAGGAAATTTAGCTTCTAAAAATGAGAATGTTATAAACATTCCTTAAATTTTTCTCCTATCTATGCTTGCTAGAAGCTGCCACGACAGAACGGTTTGTTTCATGTTGAATTGCAGGCATTACCTGTAGCCATTGCCAATGCATGGTTGAAAGGTGTCTTCTGCTATAAACAAAAAACAAACAAAATACATTTCAGCTTAAATGTAAAGCACTTAACCTGACTTTTTTCCGTATACCCAGCTTCACAGCTCCAATGATGCCACGCAACTTTCTTGTCATAAAAAAGTAGTTTATTTCGACTTCAAGCACCATTGCTCCTTAGCAAAGCCATTGTCTGCATGACGAGCATCTATTTGCCAGGCCATCAAGTCTTCATAACTTTATAACGTTACTCTAATCTTCATTTTTAAGTAATTTTTAACATATTACTTTATTGGAATGCCGAACCTGGCTCCACTTTTTCCGTTCCTCTTTAAGAAGAAAGTTTTTCGCAGCGTTGTGCCAAAAAATATTTCTGCTTCCTAGAAAAAAAATGACTTTCATGTACCGTAAATTCAAGGTACTGCTTCTTCATGTCGAAGCAGCACAAACACCTTTTTTTGAACGTTGGATAAGTGAGAAAAATAATATAATATATTGCCGAAGTATAGGCGGAGTCTCCAAGCTGCTAACTTAGCCCCCTTTCGAAAGGATCGGTCCAAATTAGATTCTTACCAAACCATGCAGCATCCGATTATATGGTCTGATCTCACTCAAGCACTATTATCCGTCTAGAGGTCAAATCGACAGTATGCTGTTTGCCTTAGGCATACTGTGGATATGACCTTGGATAAACACCACGGCGTCAAAAGGGTATTCCCCAAGCGAATGCAGGAACCGCAGTGGGGCGTGGGAAAGGTATTCCCCAAGCGGATGCCGCATCTGCTCGGATTAGAGCAATTAAAGAGTCGCATTAGGCCTCCTGTAAGGATAAGATCATTTCCAACTCGTGGCAGAGATGCTCAATCAAAGCAATTCCTTCACTCAGAACAATGGTAATCTTCTAACACTTCATCTGGAACGATTCCTTGCAGAATGCTGCCCTCAGAAACGAATTTAGGAGTTGTACTTTGAGGGCAAGGAGCTCTATAATTGGATTCGCAGCCCGTAGTAGAAGGAAGTAACAGCCAAAAATTTGCTTCTACTTCCCTCAAAAACCACGTTTATTTCATTGTGACTGAATTATGCAACGCAATTTCGCACACGAGAATCTTTTTACCGCTCGGATTCTAAAAAAGTGCGAAACAGACCAGGTGAAATGAGCAACGTTCTGCCAACTTTACCATCCGTGCGTAATTCATAGTTTACTTGCGAGTCAGAATACAGGCTACCAAGTCGCTTCAATACCAGGAATTCTTGTAACTGATCTGGTTTGTGCACGTAATCCATGGAAATTGTGTAGAGCAGCCAACCTCTGAAATTAGAAATGCCTTTATGCATCCAGGGCAAGCCACATTAAAGACTTTGGTAATTAGTTCCTTGGTTGCAAGAAGGGATGAACCTCATTCTGAGCTAGGAACTTCCTCGAAATATTGGAAAGTTTTGAGAAATATTTTCAGGAATGAATGGAAAAACTGCTTTACTAGAGATCCATACATTTCCCAAGTGGTTTTCCAACGATTTTCCAACTCTTATGATTCTCCGCAGCAAGGGTGCCATTACCTGTACAAGGTCAGCTCCGACACCGCCCGACATCCTCACGTAAGATGGGAGGGATATCCCCATGCGGATAACGTACCTCAGCCATTCGCAGCGGAATGGGTTAATGGCGTCACTTAATGTTGAGCAGAATCCATATTATAAACCGCATACTGTGGTCACGGCGAAAATACTTTATCAAATGTAAGCTGTGTATGACGTTTATTTCCGGTTGTCATAGCAATAACCGCACTTAACTAGGGTTGTCTCCTAGTCCCTGTTCGGTTCCTCAGCAACGTTTCAATGACGTTTTGTTATATCCAAGCACAATACCTAGGGGCAGTAATGTTGGTGGCCCTCCACTGATAGCAATTAGCTCTAATAATTCATGAGTAGGAAACGAGTCAAGCAATACTGCTTCCGAGTTTCTCAATGATTTATTCAATAAAATAGCCAATCAGGCAGCAATCAGACAACATTTTTCGCCACGTAAAGCACCATGAACCGTCGTAATATTACCAGCGGCGATGTTGTATTAGCATGTGATGTCAACCGTTTGTCAAGTCAACAACTGGAATAGAAAGCGTTTCCACTGCTTCATAATTAATGTTGTGGAAAACTGCGAAGAGAGATGACGCAAATAGCGTCTATTTTCCTTTTTTTATTTTTTCAAAGTACCATATTTTCTGCCATATTCTTCAATTAAGAATCTTGTTATGTTACTAGTAATTATACCCTATTGAACCAGCATACCATACCATTCCTTTAATGAGAATTCCCATCTGCAAAGACGCTAAGCCTTCCTCTTTCAAAGAAAGAAACTCTTTTAGAGAAAATTTATCTGTGGAAGTTAGGAAACCCACTGACATTACATGATTCATTCCTGCAGCCTTATCTGCTGGGAACTAGAAGTGTGGAATACTATGTATATTCATATTAGTAGATGGAATACATAGGTCACCATCTGACTACAACATTAGGTTGCGGTCTTGAGGTCCTGCTTGGTTGCATACTTTCAATCGCTGTGACTGCTGTATGATTGTTTGTGAGCGATAACGAACTGGAAGCGATTACTCTCGCTGTGATACAGCGAAAGCTTGGTAATTAAAGATTGAAAACGGAAATTTGGCTGTTTAGAATGCGATTGAGCTGAGAGTCTTCGGAGAGATTTCAAATCCGGAGCCACCAGCGCGTGAGTAATGCGCTGCTGCTGTTCCAAGGTCAGCTCTACCGTACGCCTGCGCCTCACGTGAGGGAGAGAGGTATTCCCCATGACGCAACTGCTCCCCCCGTCCGCGGCCTCTATTTGTTGTGTGAGAATCGTCGTCGGGGCCGTGGCGCCAGGTGGCGGACCGTCTCGGCACGAGGTGTTCCCCCACCGACTCGACCACGCGGCGACGGGCTGTCCGCAGACCCCCCCCCCACATGGCGACGCGCTGTCCCGCGACCTCTTGGTGGTCTGATTTTTTGATCTCGGCTCCGACATCCCCGGCCACTCCAAAGGGATATGCGCGGCCTAACCTGCACACCGGCCACACTTGACGATATCATGCCAATACAAGCTACCGTACTCCTGAGATCAAAATAAAATCGGGCCACTGGAGCTAACTCTTGGATAGTCACTGCTAACTACATGCTAAAAATATATAGAAGATTGAAAGAAGTGACAGCGTCTTAAATGCCCTTATAGCAGAATATTTTTTTTGGGAAAAATCATAGCATCATTCTTCACCTTGTACCACGCAACCTAACATTAGCAACAAGCGAAGTTTTTTGGCTAACGATCTGATGAGAATAAATTTGCAAGAGTTCATAAAAAAAGTGCAAGCAGCAATGGCATCTGGAAAGATGTTACACCACTACAACCGTAGACGAATTTCAAGGAGCGCATTTGCGACGTAAATTGGTTTCTGCAAGTAGATGTATCCCGATAGCGAGCGTTTTCTTCTGGAGGACAGATATACTACGTGAGGGAACGTCAGTGCTGATGTCCAAAATCGCTGAACTGCCATCCGAGTTCTTCAGATGTCCTTGGCGTCTCTAAATGTGTGCCATTTTCTCTTTAAGCTGGTCAATTTTCAGACAAAGTCGTGGTGGCGTGGCAGTTTAACAGGTCAGCCTAGTGCACAGATACAGTACATGGCGTATGTGACAAACCCAAAAATTCCTGCCTTTGTAAACTTCAAACAACCCTTAAAACACTTCTCTGTGTTTCAAACTAAAGAATGCCTAGTAGCCCCATCTTCTCTGGTCTTGGTTCGGCACGTAATTTATCACTGTTAGTACAGTAATGTGCCACACGAGCTTCTAGGTGATCAAATGGGCTGTTTAGCAGCTCTGAATCTTAGGTTGTGTTTATTAAGCAGTAACAAATAACAATTTCCAATCAAAGTAGGATCTCTTGCAATGCCGGTCTGCTTCCCATCCATCAGCTAGCTGGTCCATCCTGCAGCTGTAGAATTCTTCTGCGTTTGAGACCAAGAATCCTTGGTGATACATTTTAACCTGGTCCACATTAATAATTCGTCTTTCAACGAAGAAAAGCTGCAACGAGCTAAAAAGGAGGTTGTCACTTGGCGCACAGCCTGTGCTGTGAGGTGGAGGAGCTAGACGCTCGCAGGCGAGGTCTTCGGTTTTTTGAAGCGTTCGATTCGCGACGTCTGATCTGGCGTTATCTTGCTGAAAGATAATGCCGCTCCTGAAAAGCTGTCTGAACCGATTCTAGCGGAGTTCGGCCTGCGTGCGACCATGTTGAAAAGATTTCAACGTCAATGGTGGAACAGCTCTTGACGATCTCCCAGAAGTTGACGCCTTCTTGACATCATCACTTTGTGAACGCAACTGGACTCAAAAAATGGAAGACCATGTCTGGGAGCGTCTGACTCATCCACCTTACAGCTCAGACTGGGCGCCGACTGACTACCACCTTTTTAGTTCGGTGCAGCTCTTCTTGGTTGGAAGACGATTTATTAATGTGGATCAGGTCAAAATGCAACTCCAAGGATTCTTGGCCTTAAAAGCACAAGAAATGTACAGCCGTGGGATAGACCAGGGTTGTCCGGCCGTAAAGGGTGACTTTTTGCAGTGTATGGCTGATTGCGAACAGTAGGCGATAGATAGTGACCGGTGGCGATGTCCGTACGATGTGGCTCATCAGCCTCCACCGCATAGGACGATCATCGGTCCTTAGCGGTGGAACCATTTCGTGAGTTCGTGTCTCATTTGTTCTCTTCATAGCGACTGCAGTGCTAGGTCGAAGATGGTGCATGCATCAGCTTTAGACCTTAGAAGAAGGAGAGATGAGACGTCGAAACGTCGGGCCCTACTGAATAAACATCAAGTATTATAAAAACCACATTTGGCACAATACGGCGCTAATGAAAATTCCCGACATATAGAAAAGAGCTATCTCGTTGTGTGTTCTTTCGTGTCCCCGTTCCTCCGTCGGTCATAATTGTGCACAATCGCACAATAAGGATGTTTTGACTTCGTTGTGAATCGTACAGGTCGCATTTGTCTCATCGTCACCACTCAGCTTTCCTCTGCAAAATCTATCAGGTAATTCGAGTGATAGAAAAGATTGATGAAACAGACATGTTTACGTTGGCGTTTTTCTCTTTATATTTGTTCATTAGTCCAGATTCCAACTCTTTCATCAGAACCATTCTTGGCCCAAATGGCTACGGAGGGGAGAGGCCTATTATGCAACGAAGACCTTCTTGGCATATTTGGTTCTTCATAAGTGAGGTTAAATTTTTATGTACCATAAATAGCGAAAGCCAGGCGGCTTGAGGGCCGCTCTGAATACTGTTTTGCGTATATTCAAAAAGTGTGTGGAGACTATTTATTTACAGGCTAGTGATACAATTACAAAGAAAGTCAAAGCGAACGTTTTATATCGAATGTTACTCCTTCATTCATCCTTATTCCCTACAATTTGGGTCTATTCTATATAGAAAGATGTTCCTTTCAATATAGAATCTGATCCATTTGATTTTATAACTGCATAGTTTGGGTTGGAGAGGTACAAGTAGTAAAAAGCGCACAGTTTCAAGACTGAAATAAAGCAAATACGGTTTTCCTAAAGATTTGCTCAGTACGTAACAAATTGATGTTTCCTCCTGAACAGATGTCGAAGCATCTAAATGGCTCTGCGATTAACATTGTGGCGAAGGTATGCATTATATTGTCGGAGCACGTATGAATGAACGAGTGTATTCCTGCCCTTAGACCCACAAAGAAAAATAATAAGAAACTGCGTGATAAATCCTTTATTTCGCAACAGTTTTTCCATCAAGTTAGATGTTTATCGAAGACGACATTCGTCAATTGATTGCCTGATGAACGTTTATCACACTGGCAAATATAGGTGCAAACCAGTTCCCAAACCGCAGCCAACCATTTCAACGATATAGTCTGCTGAATAGCATGCCGCGTTTCTGCAAAGGCAACGATCGCTACATTTCAGGAGAGCAATTACTGCAAAGGCAAAGCTGGATGTGCTTACCGCGCTGTACCTAGCTCAAATCGGCTACACTAAACTGCTGGGTTATGGATCTCCTTGGCAGCACACGTTGCCGTCTGCGAAATTAGTAAGGGTTCTAGGAAGAGTGAACGGAAATTATAAGGTCCGTCATCGATCTAACAATGACTTAACACTGGTCGTCATGTGTTGTCCAGATGGCTCTGTACTTGACTTTAAGCATTTCGTCTACCTTTGTTCAATCGATCTTCTGCGATTTTATGAGGACTGTAGGCGGATGGCGCTTAAAAGGTTCCTCTGTAGGTAACGAGGAACGAATCGGGCTACTTACAGTTGCTTCACGTGTCAGGCTTGCATTAAACGTATCCGAAGCTCGCCCCTTTTTAGAGTTAACAATTGTGTTCTTGGCCCTGCGCCGTCCCTTTATGTATTATGGCATCTTCGGTTCTTAAACACATATTGTCTCTTTGCAATCACTGATACGCAATATGATGTTGCCGATGGTGGGCCACTCCCTCTAATTAGCATGAAAAACTAGGATGCTGACAGTAAAATAGAAGACCGAATATGAACAACTGCCAGCAAGTAACACAAAAATTGCTGCTACATCTCATCATATGTATTTACTTGGTTTGTTTTGCAATTTTAGTCCTACATGGAAGAAAGGACAGAAAGGGTCGCAGCTAGTCTTTCCATTTATAAGATGCGCCACGCTCTCCACTTCTACGCTATGTATGTCTCATGGATGTTTGATACAACACGGCAGATGTGTTTGCGAAGGGGTTAGTACGAGATAGCAGCCCCATCCATGGACTCCTTTTTACAGACTTCAGCACGGTCCTAGAACATGCATTGAAACTTATATTTATGAGTTTATTTTAATTAATTAATTAATTTTTTTTTTGAAAGAAACTAGATGTTTTTCAAAAAAAAAAATTGGACACTTTTCAAATAAAACTGGACATTTCTAAGCAAGCTTGGCGCATCTGAAATCAAGCTGAACATCTTCCAAATCAAACCAGCGTCTTCTAGATTAAACTAGGACCTCTCTATCACGGTAATAATGTTATTTGGTACCTTCGTCTTCATCATCTTTGTAGAACCGTCGGTGTTTGACATATATTAACTCCCATTAACCAAATTTTCGTTCATAAAATGGTATACTACATGCGGCAAGAAACAGGACAAGCATTGATAGGTGTGCTGAATAACAAAAGGGATAAATATAGGTATCCATGCCTAGGAATGTTGGAAGAAGTGGAATGGAAGCGGAAGCAGCGGACGATATTCCTCTTTAGGTCCAAAACTCGGAACTACACTTCGGTGTAGGTTTCTTGTCCTCAGCATCTACAACTCCTTCGGTTCAGAGATTATTACTAATCTAACTGAATTCGCATCAGAAATTTCATCGTAGGTGTGGTCGATGACTAGAACGTCAGTGAGGAACTGTGATGACACGAGTGACGTGGCACATATAGAAAAGCGTGATTCAGTCAACGTGATGTTATGTTTGAAAGAGCACATGACACCGTGGCCCTAACACTGTTATAAAGCGGTGCACTGAAGCATTCAAAGCTTACAATTCAATACTTTTTCATTTTGTAAGTAGATATCTGTGATGTCAATATAAAATTCCTTACTGTATGTATTTCAATTTTTACCAGAACCTTCTTCACCTCCCAGTGGAAGATGTGGAAATGTATTGTTTGAACTGTATTCGGCCGTCATTTTTGAATTTTTTTGAATTACATCCGAAGTATCGATTCTATTAGTTGGCCTAGCTTGGTTGCCCTTTATGCCGATACACTGACGCAGAAGATATGCTTGGATAGGAATTTCTACCTACCCCTTTTGTATGAAACCTGCAATAAAAGTGTAAAGAAATTTTGTTAAACATATCTTATTATGCAGCTTTTGTTATGTGATTCTTCATTTATATTTTACAGTATTTTTTAACAGTTATTGTATAACCTCAACTTTGGAAAGAACACCGCTAACTGTTCAATAGTGTACAAAAGTTCACCGTGCTTTATGTAGGTAGGTATTTAACGTTGTAGTCCGTCCTCAGTGACACGTGTGCTCTAGGCTTACGAATTGATGATGTGTTTGTAGATGATGTTTATATTAACCATGGTGCTTGACTTAATACACTTTGCCAGATTCGTTTTTGTAAAATAAAGTAGATCTCGACTTCCCAGGTTACATTTTGTTTAGTTAGTACATGAGAGATATACCTGAAGTTATCCCAAACTTGGAAATGACTTTAGAGGGCCAAGTTGCACCTATTTCGCAGACCTTTGTCTAAAAATGCACCGCCTTCAGCATGCCGACAGAACCGTCTGAGACGCTCGCTATGCTTTGTGACCGTTTCGAGAGTGTTCGTTTTTTGCTCAGTTAAGGGAATGTCCTTGACAATCTCTAATGATCGCCAACGACGTCGTGTGATGGTGAGGTTGCACGGTCGTCGTTTCATCGACACACGATGGGCGGGTCTGTCCACGACACCTTCCAGATTGGGGATAGCCCTTCTGTGTAGGCGTGACCACGTGGCGGCGCTGGACGATAACGTGACACCGTCAGTCGTGCGCTTACCGTAACTCGAACCTGTTGCCGCGTTCTGCTCTCTCGTGCTCCTTCTTGTTTCACCCCTTCGCACTGCTGTTGGCTGCATTATCTTATCTCATTTCAGATATACACAGCGAAGATGAAGAGATCGACAAGTCTCGCTCAGCAAGTGATCACCGCAATCGGTTGCGCGAACGGTAACGGAGGAAGGTAAGCTGTGGTATCTACGAATTGGCTGACAGAGTTTTGAACAGGGCACTCTTTGCAGGCGCCTTGGCTGCGAGCATGCCGTCCGCGTTTTGCAAAATTCAAAGTTCCTCTCGCAGTCGCGTGTTCCTATCCGATGGAAGAAAGTTATCGAGGAGACCGAGACCGGAAGGCAGTTTGCTGCTCTAGCTGGTGTTACACAGGTGCATATGTTGTGGATTACAGTTTCTACAGTTCTCACACATATAGGAAGAACAAGAACACTAAAGAGTATTGGCTCAAATAGAGTGAGTAGCAGAGTGTTTAATAGAAACTCTGCCAAAGAACTTGAATTTCTAATATGAGTCAAAATATTACGGTAGATCACAAAGCAGATATTGAGGGATTTGTGAGGAACTTCTTATAGAACAACTGATGAAGAGTTTGCGTCATATCAGGAACGCGAAAGCGAAAGGATTTGTACTACATGTAGATGCAAACCATTTTAGTAGCAGGATGGTACTTCTCTTTTGGAGGTAATAAATTCTTTTGTGCCGAAAATCCACTAGAAAGGCTACCGTACTCCCCTGAACTTTCTCTAGATTTTCACGCATGACTAAAGTTGGAGTTTGAAAGTATTCCATGATGTCAGATGTATAAGAAGCCATATATGGCCCACCTTCTAAATCTCCTGAGAAGCATGCTGGTGCAACATTTTATAGAGCTAATATTCTAGGAGAATCAATCTGGGAATGAGAAGCCAATTAGAGGCACTGGGCTTCGTGGCGGCATTGTAAGGAAGAATCTTATCGCAAATCGTTTTGGACGGCAATGTTGATGCAACGGTAAAGAGAAAGCTGCTAAAACCTTACTAACGTTTTTAGCTTGTTAACAGTGCATCAAACCTCACCGTCTAATTTAGCTGTGAAGCAGTTAAGTCTGCCGAGTCTTAGTGTGCCAGTCGGTGGGGTAAAAATACTACGTGATAACTATTGCAACGATGACCTCAAGAGATTCTGAACCTTACTAATTGCTCAACTAGTAACGGACCCCTCCGTCTGTCATCTAAGTGTTAATGGCACACAACTGCTGAGGTCGTACAGAACAATTTTATCCATATTATATTTCTGGCGGTGCGTGCAAATGAACGAGCAAATTTCAGACCTGCAGGGAGCTGGCATTCCACACAAGGAACGCTATAGAAAACAAGGAAGATCTACTAGTAGTCGGCGGCGATCACAGCTGTGCAATGGGCACCTGGAGTGGAGTGGCATCAGCGCTTAGACCACACGGCGATCTCGGTCTCATCTGGGTGGACGCTCACATGGTAGGTGTGAAACCTATGAAGCTGTCTCTTCAGCTCTGAAACTTAGAAATTTGAAAAGTCGTCTTTTCTACATTGAAAAAAAAAACGGGACAGTAGTGAGACAGTTAAACATTATAGGCCAGACCGCTAGAGCTACAGTGGGTCATAGGTAAAGTACCCTGCACTCTCTTGGACGAAAAAGCTGTATATATTGCACAGCTTGGCTATGAGCGGCACCTAGTTGTCGCCCATATTGCTGGCCAAATTTCGTGAGGTGACAGTGACATGTCGGCAGCATTTGTCTACAGTCATCTACTTCAGCAATTTTCTTTAGTCGATTACGTCAGCCTGGCTTGTCCAAAGCTTTGTCTGACTTCCATGACCATAGTTTTCGGTCTATAAAATGTACAGGTTCACAAAGCTCCGCCCTGCCCCGCTTCAGCCATTGAAACAATGCAGCTGCAGTCTTTAAAGCCGCAGCAGATACGAAACTGGTTTCTTGTGGTATATCGTGTTTGTCTTTTTTTGTTTGATTGCTGTGGCTTTGGTCAAGTGCAAACAAAATCGAAAAGCGATAAGGAGAGCCTAGAGTATAGAAAAGTACTAAGAACTGCGATAACCGTGTGACAACTGTTGCCGATGTTTTCCGTGATCACAATGTGACTAAAACGAACAACGAAGCACACGATCAGAACTGGAGACATTCCGAAAATCATGTGATAAAATGAGGACATCGTGTGTAGAACGGATACATTTTGAACTTCTGAGTCTGCCAGGTTTAAACTAGGGTTTAGTTTAAACGGCTAACAACCTTCCTGTATAGCGACGACCTTGACAAGCCTAATATAGGCTGTCTAGAATTACGATAAACGGTCGGAGCAGGATTTGAAAAATCTGGGTAACACAAAGGTATAGGTAGTCAAAGCAAATAAGAATGACTTCTGAAGCAACGCTCAAATTCACCTAACTGGAAATAATGGCCTAGTTGCTCTTTAGAGTAAATATATAGATGAGACCTGTGCTAGCAATGTGATCTGGAGGTTTTCTGGATGTCCGCTAACAACGTCATCTACGTAGCTTCCCCTTGAGAAAGGGTTCCCTTGCGAAGGGCAGTGTCCTATCCAGCTTGTAAATCCTAATGACGTGTCAAATTAGGGCTGCTTCTGACAAGTTTCACTCCTTTGTTCGTATTCCATCCGGCAGTTGCTTTCTAAGAACGGTGTTTAGAGCTAAATGCAAAGGAAACCCACCATCATTCTAATTAACTACGAAGGTGTACCAAAAATTTTCAAGGAAACTGACAACCACATTCCTGAGCTGGCATTAAAAAGCACCACATTTCCCGTGTTCTGATAAAAAAGGAAAGGAAATTTGAGTAAAGATTCATTTCATCGGTACACTTCAAACGTTTTAGGATGCGCACACACCCTCTTCGACGCCATCGGGTAACATCCACGGAATGCCTGTAGCGCATCTTCTCGGATTCGGTGACAAGAATCTGATCCGGCTGGGTGACCGACTGCCGAAGATTCTCCCACACAATATGTGCATGGTCGGTATTCGAAGCTACGAGGACAAAGAACAGGTTTGTGCTACAGTAATCAAGGGCGCTCCGCGAAGGATCATCTTTAAAGGTGGTTTTTCATGGCAATGACTTAAACAGGACGTGAGGCACGCTGTTCTCACGAAAAGATGTCAGAGATACTGTAGAGTCATTAATTTGCAAGGCCAATTGCAGCGAACGGCACCATACACACTGTCTTCTTAGTATCACATGCCACATTTCAGGAGCTTCTTGATCGCCTTGGAGTGCGCATCTTCTATATAGACGAGGTTGAAAGGAGAGGAATCGCAGAAGTCATGCAGGAAGCTCTTTACATGGTGACGAGGTGGGCTCAAATCGGAACCTGTTCTTCGGGGAGCGATTTTTTTGAGATGCGGCGAAAGTTACACTAGAAATCAGTGATTGATAAGAGTCTTTGAAAAACGCATTCCTTTGCCGTCGAATCTCAGAGAACGGTCACTGCACTCTTGCAAAAGTAAAGTGCACGTATCGTTTCAGAAACACGATCGGATTTGGATTATCGATCGATATTGATGGGTTTGATGTTGCTGATGCGCCAGCGGTCGGTACGCCAGCCGATAATGGTATTGTAGCCAGTGAGTTCCTCCGGGCGATGCTCACACTGGACCTTTCGAAACTGGTGGCTACGGAGATTGTTGAGTTCCTGCCTGTACTCGACGACCAGCAAAAGTCCAGGTAGTAGCAGTAGATTCCTGCACATTCCCTCCAGAACCACTGCAGCTTCTCGCGAATCAAAATGCTCCTTATTTCAGTGAGAAGCTGATCGTCAACCTAATGGAAGCAATTTACCTCACAAAGTTCTTCCAACACAACACAACGGCGGCTCTGGAGGAGCGCATGCATGCCACGGCTTAAGGACTAATGACATAATCATTTTCGTTGAATTCCGGCTAATAATCTGTACATAGCGTATTATATGTTTCTTGTTGTTCGTGAAACGGGATCAATTGTGTAATTGTACATTTGTTTAAATTGTAGATGATATGATATATTGTATAAAGAGCTTGAAGACTGTGCGATTACAGTTCCACAAAACGAGAATGTCCCAAGCTGTGCCCACTCTCTACGTTATCATTCTTCTGGGGGATCATAAAATTCTTACACCTCCAACTGCAGAAAAATTCTTTGCTTAACACTGTAGAGCCAAATGACAAGAGCCCTGAAGTGGGCTCGTAATGTTTACTTGCTTGGTTGCAGTATGCGTGCCATTCTCCCGAAATTTTCACTTGAGAAGAAAATAGAAGTTCCTGCAATCGGCTTTGCTGGAACTTCGCATTGAATAACTACTCTGATTACTCTCATACGCCCTACTCGTCGTATTATTTAGTTGAAGCAACAGTTCTGTTTACGCAAAATTAGTTTACACAATTTTGATCCAGATCTAGCACGCCGAAGTTAACATCAAACGTCGGTGAGCACGTTCCTTCAAGATAAAGAAAAAGGTTTCATGGCTTCAATAAGTTTAGAACTTAATGCACTATAGAGGATCATGAATTGCGCACAATTTGCCCTGGGTTTTCTCTGAGGACGCTTAGTAGAGCAGTGGGAGGAGACGTCACTTGTCTCGCGCATCCCTTGATTCGAGTTTCCTAGTTCGGGCCCGTCCTGGCCAACCAAGCATTCCACCTCATCGGAACCGGTGTATTGACGGCAGACTTGTCTGAAAAGGATAGAACGTTGGTTTATCCATCGGTTTCCATTGCAATTCACCTTCATTGGCTGGTCACCAAAAGTTGCTGAATAGGCAAAATACGCTGCACTCAAACTGCCTTTACAGTATCCGGCAGAATAAGAAGCGTGACATATTTCAAACAGAAATGGACGACGGAATTGTATCAACGCCATGCCTTACCTCATTGGCTCATTGTGCATTGGGTGGCGTCGGCTGTTGCATCTAGAAGCGGACTTCATGCTTCGGGTCCCGCCCCGGACATCCGAACCTTTCATCAAGGTCGGTTGGTACCAGTCTTGTCAGGGATTGCTCAAGGGCTGACCATCACAATTCATTGTGCTGGATAAAAACGAACTCCAGCAAGTTATTCCGTAGAATTATTTAGAATGTATGGGGCATCTCAAACAAGGATTGATTAGCGCTGCCTTTATCCTTCATCTTCAAAAAAAGGCGAATAATATATAATATACGATTTTTTCTTCGACCGCTGTGTAATCCATGAATTTCTGTAACCAGCGAATTTTAGAGATTGTCTCAAACAATATGCATTTTATCGATAATATGGCCATGTAAAAGCATTGGTCTCGTTTCAGGATTCTGTATACAATTTGAGGGAAATAAAATAGTCTCTCAAAATGAATGCTTCGTGACGAAAATGAGTGCCAAAACATTTACACTTTCCAAAGCAAAACTTCACGCAAATGGCATTAACACTACCAATCAGGATAAGGCCACGACATGTTAGAAAAGTGCATGGCGCGAAAATGGAATAAGTCATATCACTTTCGCTTTGGTGATCTTTAAAATGAGCTATGGGACTATCTTGAAGTCAGAAGAACGCTGCTAAGTTGTATAATAGGTCAGACTTAGCCAGCTAGAAAACCAGCTATAAAAAATTGCTATTCGTTATGGACAAGACACCACAATACGTTGTCCTCTGAAATGGGACGTGGAGCTCTACAAGAGAGGAGATCAGACGAGAACTCACCATTCCGTTTTAAACACGACGCTTCGCATTTTACAATGGGTGCCTTCTGTCTTTGATAGGACACTTTTGAAGGGTGACGGACATTTTCAAATCAAGGCATATGAACCTAATGTATTAGTCTGATGCAGAAGATCTTGGCCATTTGTGACACAAGATATTCGATTTATCCGCATCTAGAGAAAACTCGCGATCATTTGAAAGACGTGCTGTTAACTTCGGTCGACCTCTGCAAAGCTGCTGGCAGATCACAGACACCTTCGTTCTAGAACTTGCAAAGCTGGGCTTTAGAGGACATCTTGGATATCTTCGATGTTGCTGCGGATTATGCAGTGAGGTCATTTAAATGGCGTTGAATGCTGAAGAGGTAGTAATCGGGACGGGAAGGTCTAGGAAATACGGTGAATAGTAAACGGTAGGTCTTCCAGTCTCAGTTTTCGACGACTTGTGTGTGGTCTAGCCTATGTTGTAGGTCGTATACTTCTCTCCAAGTGTAATTCCAAGAGGGCCTTCCAAAAGTTGAAAATTCTTAAGGTAGGCGTCTGCCGTCACTGCCATTTCCTCAACTTGTTCCCTATGATCTACGCTCCTAATGTTCTGTCAAAAGCACAGCATCGCTTTTTTTACGACTTCGTCAGGTCTCTGGATGTCTTCGAGCTCGTCTATCCATTGGACGCGACAATAAACGATAGAGCAATGTACATATGTAGCTTCTAGCATTGGTGGGTAGATCACCCACCAATGCTAGAAGCTACATATGTACATTGCTCTATCCGATCAGCCCTGGATAGCTTTTATCATGGTAGAGATTAGGCGTTTCATCCGACATCTGGTTTTTCGGTTAATCGGGTGATTCGAATAGGCCATTTTTCCAAACTCCGGATTTTAGGATGATTCAGAAAAGCGATTTTTCTTCGGAACGGATATCGGATATCCGATACGGGTAACTCCGGATTAAATAAAAAATGTTGTAGTAAGAGAGGAAAACAATTTCTTCAGTATAGAGTGAATAAGAAGAATACATCGCTTATAAGAATCTTTAAAAAGTCATCGCCAGCGAAAGCTAACAAATTCTTCAAAACCTGGATGAGTAGAAAATAACCGAACATGAATACACATCAAAAGCTTAGACGGCATTAAGTGGCTATAGAGCGGGAGGGGATCATTTTATAATGTCGTAGTCCACGTAATTATGAATGTTTTGCCGATGGGAGACAAACAATTTCTTCAGTACTCTTCGAGTAACAATTTTTTTCAGCCGAACTGGCACGCTGTACACTTCCGCATGATAGCGCTGGACAAATTCGAAAGTAGGTGGTCGATCATATGGCGTGCTAACACAGGTGAACCAACCCCGTGCAAATCTTCTCTTGAGCCATTAGCCGCCGAATGGAGGGCTAAAAATGCTAAACATAACCCTTATACATGCTGTTACATGTCCTTGAAAGAATTGCTGCACGATTCCAAAATTTGTTTTGTGGACGAACCTTCGGTCTCTATAAGCAACCCACGCAAAATAGCTCGTTAGTCAAATAGCAACTGCAGAGCTTGCTCCGAAAACGTCCGACTATTCATCAGCAGTTTGCGTAACTACGATTTACGACATTTTGGACCGTAAATCGCCGAATACATACTGATATCGCCTACGCGACATCTCCTAGAAGTAGAATGCGTGGCGCATCCCAAAAGGGATTGGATAACGTCGTCTTTTATTCTTTATTCTTTATTCTTTATTCTTTACCAGAACTTGAAGAAGAATAGAATCCGAAGTCTAACTTAGCCGGTCGCCCCATTCCAAAGAATAGACGTTGTCGGAGCATTCAAAGAAGTCGCTCGTATGTAAGATGTATAAGATACTGCGCGTTCAGGCTGAAATCAGTTCCAAAATGCTGCAACACTTTAATAATTGTAATAAGTGTACAGAGGAAAACATTTCTACGACTGCCTACCGCTAGTGTGATCTAGAAGCTCCTCTGGTACTCGATGACGTAATACCAAGGAAATCATTTGGCCAAGTTAGTAAGACTACTGCAATCATAAAAAGGCATCCCTTGCAGAATTCAAGTTGACGGAGCGGAGGAGCTTCTGAACGCACTCAATCTGTTAGCAATTGCGCGTATCGAGTATCACGCTGATCGTTCTCAGCACGCTCTATGACATCGGTCAGGCTATGGAGGTGCTATTCTTTGGAATAGATACCAACGTCACTAGGAGACGTGCAAATCTTACGTGAAATTTCTCGCATCCACGATACTCATTTATATCTTTGGAGTTTTACTTTCGGAGTGGCACCGCTAAACATGGTTCACAACGTCCGTAGTTTCCTGGTGGAAGGTCTTAACCGCTCTGCTGATCTCGTTTCAAAAGAAGTGAACCCAGTATTGATGTGCCCAAAGCTAGTGACAAAAATTTTGAGAAAATCTCAGTGCAGGAAGCGGACGGATGCCCTTATAAATAAGGCAAAATTAAAGAAATCGGTAAGCATAGAACGTCGCTAAAGAAAACTAGATTATTGTACTATATAATAAACAACTTGCTCGAAATTTACGGGATTCTAATGCCCCTTCAGGTAGAGAAAATTACTTCCGCGACAAGTCAAGGCTTCTCTTATGTCACCGTGATCGCCTCGAGGAGGTCTTCAGAAAATCTTGCAACAAAAAATCAAGTGTTTAAACTACACTTAAACTACCAATAGTCATTAGCATTGAAACTTTATAGAGCACAAGTGCTCCGTCGCGCCTGTCGGCGTGCCTCGCACTTGTGCGCTTCGAGTGATGTTGCAGTATCACTAAGCTAAGGACAATTGCATCAAGCTTGCTGCTCTACTTATGCAGCTTTTTTCCCTACCTAGGTGTACAAAAGGATCGCAGTGCGTACAGTATATAGTATGATAGGGCGATCTATTGGTTCATCACTACTGGTTAGTGAAACGTTCTCTCATTACTGGTACTGGTCCCCCTCAATGATCCCCCCTTTGCGGATGACGTCTTCGGCACGTCTACCTGAATCCCCAAACATGTTGAGCGGCGTTTTTGGCACGTCTATGAGTCCCAGGCACGTCATGCGACGTATTCCGCATTCCTCTGAATCCCCTGGCACGTAGAAGACGTCTGGGTATTTTCCGCTATTTTCGCGCCCGTAATTTGATCAGTATCGATTGACGGTGATCGATACGTTGCACGAACCTTCAGAGCAAATGCTACACCGGATGCGTCACTGTATTGCAGCCATTTCATTGCGACTTAGAGATGTCTATGAAAAGAGGTGTACGCCAAGCTGATCCCATCTCTCCCAACCTCTTCTCAGCGTGTTTGGAATCAACCAATCGTCGCTGTAATTAGAGCGACTGTGGCATCGAAGTTGGTGGTAGGCGACTGAACCATCTGAGATTCGCCGGACGATACTGTCCTGATCACAAAGTCCACGGAGCAAGGGTCACGAATGTTGAATGAGCTTCACATCGGAGGAGCTGAGGCTGGACTATCGATCAACATGTCGACGGCGAAGTTTATGAAGGACGAGTTCGCGGGCGGTGACCCAGTACTGTTTGAAGGCGCTCCTTTAGAGGAAGTCGAAGACAACGTCTACCTCGGGCGACTGTTGAACGTGAAGAACGACCTCAGACATCAGGAAGGAATAGAGCAGCATTGGCGGCGTACAATTCTGTGAGAGGCGTGACCGAGAGCTGCAGTGACTGTGAACTGAGGGCTAATATTTTCAATTCCACAGTTCTTCCAGCGTTGTGCTACGCGTGCGAAACATGGGCCGTAAAAAAGGCAGCAGAAGATCAATTACGAAGAGTGCAAACGGTCTTGGAAAGGAAGATGGTCAGTATCTCTCTACACCAGCAGCGACTCTCCGGACTGCACAATGAACAGATACGGATGTCCAGGATCCGGGACGTAATTCTACATATCGATGAAGCGAAGTACCATTTCGCTGGACATTTGATGAGACGAAAGGACGGGCGTAGGGGTACCACCACTGTGCATTGGGAACCACAACAAGAAACAACCAGTCGGTCGTCCTCCTCTACGATGGCCAGATTCGCTCGCTTATCGGAACAACATCCATATCTCTAACATCAACTCGATTAAGGTGCACGTCCAGCGGTCAACATTGGCTTAATTTCAAACAAGGTGGCGAACAAGATGGGACCCGCGCAAGAGGCAGAGACGCAGGCTTCATCGTGTGAGTTGCTGAGAAACGGCTAGCAAGTATCGCAAGTAAGTAAGTATTTAAGTAAGTGGCGACTTATACACTGCGACCGGAAAGTATAGGGACACCAGCAAATTGCGTAATTCTGCTAGCTACCCGCAGGAATTGATCTGAAAATTATACTGTGGAATTCCTCACGGCAAAAAACATATATACGAAAGAAATGGGCAAAATCCCCCGAGGTGGCAAGGAACGGGAAAGGATAACGTGACGGGACCCTGTTTTTGAGTGACCAGAAAGTATAGGGACACCACCAAATAAGGTGCGCGGAGAAAGGTACGTTGTTAAAAACTGTTTTGCTATGCAATATACTGCCTCATAATTTGCTCATTGTAAGGATGGGTCGCGGATCGATGCTATCAATAGAGGAACAAGCTCAAATCAAAGCCCTCATAGATGCAGGACTCAGCATACGCCAAATTTCGACTCAACTGGGACGATCAAAGAACGTTATTAGCAAATTTCTACGCAGTCCTGATTTATATCACTCGAGCAAGTCTTCACGACGTCCCAGGCTTCTTTCGACTCGAGACGAGAGGCAAATCGTGCGAATGG
Source organism: Heligmosomoides polygyrus polygyrus (assembly GCA_947396885.1). Classification (NCBI taxonomy): domain Eukaryota; kingdom Metazoa; phylum Nematoda; class Chromadorea; order Rhabditida; family Heligmosomidae; genus Heligmosomoides; species Heligmosomoides polygyrus. The sequence continues at coordinate 24,227,917 of OX377206.1, forward strand.
TTTCCAATAAATCAATCAGTTGGGAGGAAGTGCGCAAGAGTTTGAGTAAGAAAGTCTCGGAAGAAACGATTCGGTGCTGCCTAAAACGCAATGGGAATGTTGTATATACCCAGCTCCGTTCTGCTCCACGTTTGACAGAAACGCACAAGAGGAACAGGCTCGAGTTCGTCTCTAGGAACAAACGACGTCTTTGGACTAAGGCTGATTTTTTGCGTTGTCAGTTCTGACGCTAGGTATTTTAACATTTCATAGTTCTGGTGATCTTCTCGGACGAAAAGCGCTTTAACCTCGATGGTCCAGATGGGGACCGATCCTACTGGCATGACTTACGCAAGGAGAAGGAGTATTTCCCAAGAAGGAATTTTGGAGGCGGCACAGTTATGGTGTTGGCGGCATTCCACGCAGAAGGAAAGCTCCCTCTTGCCTTCACGTCAGCAAGGATGGACGCAGATGAATACCAGCAACTGTTGGAAACCCATCTGCTCCCATTCCTTCAACAGAATGCTGGTCAGGGATGGGTTTTTCAACAGGACACCGCCGCGTGCCAGCAGATCCACAAAAGGCTTCCTCAGAAGAAATTCTGTTGAAGCTCTCGACTGGCCTGCATGTTCTCCCGATATGAACCCAAAGGAAAATATCTGGGGACACCTTGTAAGGAAGATTTACGAGCATAAACAGACATATTCTTCTCTGCAAGGACTTCGATCAGCAATTCTACGCGCTTGGGATGAACTTCCTCTACAAACACTTCGAAATCATGCTGCTTCGGTGCCAGCCCGACTTGTAGATGTTGCAATGAACCGCGGAGGACCAATTGAGTACTAGTTATCAACGACTGTTTTTTATCTTGACAATGAAGTTGTTTTTTACTAGTGTCCCTATACTTTCTGGTCAATTGAAAATGGTGTGTCTCCATATTTTATTTTCTTATTTAGCTCACATCAAACCGATTTTGCTAAAATCTTTTGCTTCGAACTTCCTTGCCGTAACGAATTTTACAGTAAAAAATTCAGGTCGATTGATATCGATTAGCTTACGAAAAGTACAATTTTTAAGTGTCCCTATACTTTCCGGTCGCAGTGTAGGCCTCTGTTATACTCCCGCGGGAGCATCCGCGGAACGTCCGCGGACCAATGGTGCACGGCGGAGGCTGGCGTGGCGGGGCGCGGCGATTGGCCAGGTGAGGGATCTCGGCGCGATTCCCGCCCTTCCGCGGATGCTCCCGCGGGAGTATAACATAGGCCATAGTGCTGCTTTGAACGCCGAAATGCTAGCTCTCTCACAATTTTACGCGGATAAGCTTCCACCATGGCCTGAGTTGTTCGTCGTTAAGGAGTGATTGCGGCCTACCTCGGTCTTCACCTTCGAAACTTTTATGTTCAGATCGTAACCTTTCGAACCATTGGCGAATCGTGCGTTCCTTAGCGCAATTCTTCCCAAATTCAGCGTTGATGTGACGAGCTGCGGTAGTGGCGTTGTGTCCATTTTTCCATTCATATAAGTAGAGCACCCAAATAACACGTTAATTCATACTGTAAGAATGACGTCAAAAACTCGAAAAGAGGCAATGGTGTCACAAAAGCTATAAATGTTAAGAAAGCGGAGATTGCGGAGATTCTGCACTTTCAGAAACTATATACAGTGCCTGAAACGGGAACTGTCGTAGCCGCGAAAAATCTACCTGGGCCGGATTCATCAACGACTAACCCTCGGGTATAGGGGGTAGAGATACCCACGATGAAGCCTGCGTCTCTGCCTCTTGCCTTATCACTACCTGACTCTTATTTTATCTCTACCTGTTATACCCCGCATACCCACGGGTTTAATCGTTGATGAATCCGGCCCCTGAAATTGAGGTAGCAAAATCGGCCACTTCATATGCAACGACCTAATAGTTTGGCTTAAAGGATCCTTAGTTTAAGTTAACTGTGTTATCTGGTGTTAATATGTAGGTTACGTGCGAGTTAGTAGGTTTTTTAAAGTTTTAGTTAGTTTTTTTAGAAGAGGTTGGGAGAGATGGGATCAGCTTGAGCGCTACACTGGTACACCACGACAAGGTAGAACCCAAGTGGCAGCGCCATTGGCAAAGTAAAGAAATTGGATAAATGGATCCCACACAAACTGACAGCAGGGCAGATGCTGAAGCGCCACGACACCTGTATTTCGTTAAAACTGCGCAATATAAACAAGTCTTTTTTTTGGACAGGATCATGACATGCCACGAAAAATCGGTCTTTTATGACAATCGTCCTTGCTCCGCACAATGGCTGAACAGGTATGAGAGTCTCAAGGAGATGTCGAAACCAAGTCTCTATCCAAAGGAGACCATGGTGATCGTGTGGTTTGTGTAGTCCATTACAACTTCTTGAAGACTGGAGAGACTACCTCAGCGGAGAAGTACTGTGCTGAAATTTAATTATTTATTTATTTATTTATTTATTTCACTGAAGGGCGCGTGTAGCGCAGTCGGAGGAGGCGCCACTGTCGCGTGCACCCGATACCAGGTTCCTGGTTCGGATTTCTCGCCCAGGCCAACCAAGCCTTCCATCCCCCCGGGGTCGGTGAATTGGTACCAGACTTGTCTGGGAAGGATAAAGCGCTGACTTATTTATCGGCTGGCCACCGCAAGTCATTGTATGGCCAAATACGCATACATGTCGCCTCCACAACATCCCGTAGAAGTAGAATGCGCTGGCGCATCCCAGAAAGGATTGAGTAACGTCGTCCTTTATACTTATACTTATTTATTTCACTGCGTGAATCACATCGGAAATGCAGGCCTAGAATGAGATATAAACAAGCGAACGAAACAAACAAAACCAACTGCAAGGAATCAAAAACGTGCAAGTTCCAAGTGAAAGTAGGTTCAACCTTCTCTACTGTCAGGCATGTTAAAAGCGGAGTTCCACAAGGAGGGGTTTTGTCACCGCTTCTGTTCTCGATCTATACTGCGGACATTGCTGATAAATTGGAGGATTTGGGGGTAGTGATGAAACAGTTCGCGGATGACGTTAAGATTTACCGTGAAGTGTCAAACCTATCCGATTGAGGGTTACTCCAACAGGGGGTTGATGGAATGAGAGAGTGGTCAGTGACTTATAATCTTCCTTTAGCGCCGGAGAAAACCATGTGTATGAGGATTGGTACATCGGCGGTACAAGCGGACTATTTTATTGATGACCAATGCATCGCTAAGGTTAATTCAGTTAAGGATTTGGGATTTATTTATGATGAGAAGCTTGACTTCTCAGGTCATGTGAAAATGTTATACAGAAAGGGGGTAGCTCGTTTACGTCAAATCTTCAAAGGTTTGTTTACTAAAGACAAAAGAGTTCTTACGATGGCATACAAAACATACGTCAGATCCATTGTTGAATTCAGTTCTATAGTTTTTTCTCCTTATAAAAAGAAGTACACTGCTATGCTTGAAAGAGCTCAGAAGAAATTTACTAAATGGGCGTTAATCAGAGTGGGTGCCTTTTTGCACTCCAGGATTCCAAGGTCCAATATAAGGAATAGCTATCTGGGACTGCACACTCTAGAATCACGTCATAAGTTGAGAGATGTTTGTGTAGTCTTCAAGTTGCTGACAGGTTGTTTAAGATGCAGAGTTTCGGAATCCTATTTAGTATTGCCGTCAAGAACCCGCGGTGGTCTATGTAAGCTGTCTTATGTCAAGCCTAGATCTAATTTTAGGGCTACATCCTTCACGGTAAGAGCAGCTTCTGCCTATTGCGCGTTAAGGAATGGTATTCCAGCCTCCTCATGCTCGCTTCAAACTTTCAAGCGTATATCGAAACGTAAATTGCCTGTCTGTTGAAGGGTGCATTTGTGTTTTTTTTTTTGTTGCCATGCTGTGGTTTCATTTCTGATGTGTTCTGTCTTTTGTTGCGGTTTCTCTATAACGTGTGTCTTAAACACACGTATTCAAATAAATAAATAAATAAGTAAATAAGTGAGGACGGAATAACCTAAGAAAGTTCACTTCGAATAAGCAGATGTTTAAAGTGAGAGACAAACATATCAAGAAAATCTTTATTATCACCGATGAAAAGGTTTAGCCCCTAAGGCGTCTGTAAGTGAGGAAGTTAGACCTAACCTGCGACCTTGCAACCGCTGCATACAATCTAATTCAATCTGCTCTATTAATCAATCGTAAGTGGTACTCCAAAAAACTCAGCAGGATTTAGAGACAGTTTCCTAGTGAGGATTTTGAACAACATAACTAGGTCTGCTCTTCTTCTTCTACTGCTTAAACTGTGTATGACGAGCACTTTAGCCTACGTGGAACTGTTAGGAATGTCTTGGTAACCCATTTTTAGCCCCTAATGAACAACTTAACCTGTGAAGTTATTCTGAACGCTTTCGAGAAGGTCGATGTCCTTTTGACAAGGGTTAAAAATAGAAGCACCAAACTCCATAATAGGTCTTACATAGCACTTATAGGCACGCAGGAGAGCACCCGGATGATTCGTTTTTAATGCCTTGAATAAATTGTAAATCCGGAAACTGGCCTTATTTACAAGTAATTTGTAATGTAGGTCGAATCTTAGCTCGCTCGTTATAAGGGAACCTTATAAGGAAGTCTCCATCGTCAGAACTTGCTTCAAGTCCTCGCCGTTGAGTCTGTAGAGCGGAAAATAGGTTTGGTACCTTGATTGTATTACACTTGATTGACATTGCGTCTTTTCCAGCAGCAAGTGGAAGATTCCAGTCTTCTGCCCACTTAACCATGAAATTAATAGCAGCTTGAACCTTAGGAGAGCTGCCAGCTTTGTCCACTTTTTTGTAGATTTTCACGTCGTCAGCGTACATTTTGCACGCTACGCCTAACCTAGGGACGGAGTCAGGCAGGTCGTAAGTATATAGGAGGAAAAGCAGCGGCAACAATATTCCTCACTAGTCGTTGAAAAAACCTCCACTCTAACCTGGCATGTTCTATCTGCAAGGAAACTCCTTATCCACGCTAAATCATCGGATGTACACCAACTGTTTTTATTTTAAATACTAATTTTTCTACAGTAACCTTATCGAAGGCCTTGGAAATGTTAAAGTAGACGACGTCCACTCGGCTTTTGATTTCCAGAGCGTAAGTTATTTAAAGAAGTAAGAACTGCAGTCTCGACCGAACGCTGCTTCAGGATTTCAAACTGTTCCTTAGAGATGATACTGTGTTCTAAAATGTGTTCCAAAATATGCTTTTTAAGGATTTTTTTGAATGTTTTTACAAAAATTGAAGTTATACTAACGGGACAATAACTTCCTGGGTTATTAAATGAAGGCTTTTTGGGATAGGGGTAATAAACGCATGCCTCCATCTACGAGGAACATCGGCTATCATGTAGCTTATGTTGTCCAGAGCGTAAACTATGCAACCGACGACATTTTTAACAAAAGGTAGGGGAAGAAAGTCTGGTGAAATTGAAGAAGACTTAGGCCACTTGCATAAGACTTCAACAATTTCATCTTCATCAAACCATAGCGATGGCCTCATCCGAGGAAAATTGGGTAGATTACCGTCTTTATTAGAGATAAAGGGCTAGTTCCTGAAGACTTTTTGAAAACTTTTTGAAATTCGTTTGCTAGTAGATTTTCCTTCACAGGAAAAGACGATACTAAAGTACCATCCCTATATACTAGGTTTGGGATAGCTTTGTTTTCTCCAGAACGAGACTTGATATATCTATAGAGAGCCGCTTTGTCTTTTGAATAGTTATTTTTTCCTTCTACATAAAGGTTGTATCGAGAAAACGCCTTATCCACCTTTTTACTGAAGCATACGCAAGAAGCTCTACACACGCAGAAGCCGCTGATGGCTTTAATTAGGTTTATGAATGAAACTCAAGTGATGCACCGGATGTTGATTGAGAAACAGCCGGCTTTGATCAATCGAAGAGGCCCAATCCTACTGCATGGCAACACGCGTCCGCACGTTTCAAAAATTGTTGTCTCCAGAAACTGGATAAATTGGGATGCGAAACTCTGCCACACCCAGCATTTTCACCAGATTTTTTGCCTACCGATTATAATTTTTTAAAGCATTTAGATCGTCATGTGAAGAGTAAAAAATTCAGCAAACAAGATAATGTCGAGAAGGGCTCCTTATATTCTATTAATTCTCGTTGTTCTGGTTTTTTTTAAGGATGAAATGTCTAAGCCATTGCCGCGTTGAAAAAAGTGTATTATTTGTAATGGTGCTTATTTCGATTAATAAAGTTGCTTCCAAGCAAAGTTATGAATTATAAACGCTTTCAGTCAAAATCGGCCATTTCATATGCAACAAGCTAATACATGAGGGACCCCTTAAGCTGCAAGTCGCCTATACAGGTGGCATTTAACTTAATGGGCCCTCTATGTAGTTTATATAGTAGTCAGAGTAGTACGCTTACTCAAATGTGCTGAACAAATGTGCTGAAGATGATCACAAAAACAAGACTGCCCTGCCTACTAACTCGGTCTGATTACGCATACATTACTACAGATCTTACTTCACAACGTTGGTATTGGGGTGACGTAATCTGTAGAGCGCCAATATCAATGTGATTCATTGAACAACAAGTACTTGTAAACCCAGGATGAGCGGATTAACCGTTATCCGTTATCGAAATCCGCAAATGTTTGGCCGGATAACGAACAACAGAATTTGACTCCGTTATGACTGCTTCGTTAAATATAAGAACATTTTTTAAAGATCGTTTTGTGTTTTCTCCACTGATGGTCGAAACACGCTTTCAATACTAGCTCGGTGCCTTCTCTTAGTTCTCAATGGTATAGTTAGACTAAACTATCAACCTGCTCATAGCACGCTTTGAAATGCAGAGCACTGCCTTGCTCACTTCTATTTGTAGAGGTTTCATCAAAATGCCTTCTAGCATGAAGTATGATCTGAAAAAAAGCAGTCAATCAGTGGAGAAAAGGGTAAACGTTCATACGAATCATTTCCTTCTAAGGATGTGTCAGATGTTCAACATCCTCGCGATCTTGTAGTTCTTTGATACTACGTTTGGTGTATACGTGGTTTGCAGTGACTGGTCGTTGAAAACCCAGTACTTTAATATTTCCAAATAATTCCAAAGTCGTGATGTTTCGGCAGAACCACCTCCTGCGTATGAAAAAGCAATACTCAGGGAAGTACTCGTACGAGAATTACAGTGGGTTGTAGTAGTTTCTTAAGCGAATGGAAATACAGAACGAAGGAGGAGAACCAAAAGAACCTGGCCATGACTATGGAAACAGCCGAAAGACTGATAAGCCACCCTTGAGAATTACTGTACTTGAAATGATCATTGGATTAGCACTTCCTCTTGCTATTCTGGTCTTATCAAGGCTCACAGTAGTAGTAGTAGAGTAGCGCGATTCTACTTCTGTCCACAATTCAGGATGGTTCAGTGGTTAATCATTTATATGGATAATGAGCAGGAAAGGGAGATAGGACCATTCGTCACAACCGCATAGGAGCACTCTGGCGTATGCCGCCCTCTTCTGGCCATGGTGACCTGTTCCGCCCAGTGGACGGCTGGTGCCTCTTCTGGCAGAGGCATCATCGTCGCCGACGATACAGCTTGAAGGCGATTGGAGCCGGCTCGACGATTGACGATGGGTACCGGCTTGTTGATCGTTGAAGGCGGTGGGAGTGGTGGTGAAGTACGGCTTGTGGAGGGGTGAAGACAGCGGGAGTAGTGGCGAAGAGCGGCTTCTTGAAGACAGCGGGAGCCGTGGCGAAGAGAGGCTTGTTGACGGTTGAAGGCATTGAAGAGGTGGAAGTGAAGGCAGCTTGATATAGAGTGAAGGGTTACGACGACGAGTAAATGGCTTGACTACGGACTTTTGGTTCCGAGGTATCGCCAATGTCTTGGCGACCATTTTCGGTAGTTTACGGGAATTACTATTCATCCCATTGTTTCCTAAGTCTGATGTCATCGCGTAGCTAATACTGCTACTTCTACCATTTTGCGAGTTTACTGGACTATTTCTCCCCGATCTTTGACTGGTACTCCATGAACGTGGAGGGGAACTTCGGAAATTTCTGCTCCCCTTCGTACATAGACTGCTGTGGTGCTGTTTACCGCACTGAGAACAGTCAGGAATTTGACACTCATAGCTGGAGTGGTTGGTTGAACAACATTTCCAGCACCTTCTGCCATCTGTTAGTATCTTGCGGCGTCTTGCTTGATCGGTGACCGTTCTGCAAATCATTGAGTTATGATTACCCCTATGGCAGAACAGACACTGACGAGTGGCAGAGTAGCGTCGCCGCATGGTGCACTTATCTCTTGATAAGCTGAGCGCACTGCTCTCTCTGTGACCCAGCCTGTTCTCCACGTACGCTTTAGCGGCGATCTCTTTCTTTAAATGAGCCATGAGGTCGCCGATTGTTTGCCTATCTTGCGAATAGCTTGATAGCAGAACTGGTTTGACCATCTCGTGAGGAAATTTCGCTAGGATGATCTCACACCACATCGGGTCACAAGTTCTACGGACATCATAGCCTGCGGACACCATCTGATTAATTAATATTTGGATGTGATTGAAAACAGATGAGCAGCTTTCCGCAGAACGGTTAGCTGGCTTTAAATTGATCAGTTTATGCGCTATATGTGACCGATTTACGGGATAGTTACAGTACCTCTCCTGTAGTGTTTGGATAATCCACTCATAGTTTTCAGGCTCAAGTTTTATCCCTTCCACTGAGTCTTGTGCCTTTCCTCTCAGGCTTTCCTTGAGTAAAAGGATTTTCTCCATAATATCGAGTTCCTTACTCTTGTGAACAAGAGTCTCGAAAATTGCCCAGAATTCCGAGAAGTCTTCAACGTTGCCGTAGAATTTCGGCAATGTTGCTTGCGGTGGTTTTATCGAACGACATGGTCGTGCCTCGCTTTCAATTACAGCCTCAGGAACCGAATCTAACGGTATTTGTGAGGGATTACTGTCCTCGGTTTCAATCGGCTCGGTTTGGTCGGCCTCATCTTCCTGCGGAGCAGTACTGCACGATGATGCGTTTTGCAATATTAGGGGGGGGGGGCCAAAAGTAATGAGACAAAAATGAAAAAAATCTTTATCTCCTTATAACTCAATTACAACTCAACGATGCTGAGGAATGTATTTGCCATTAAGGGCAAGGACCTTGCTGCCATCGCTCAGCCAACTTCCTGATCCCATCCTTCCAGAACTGCTCGAGCCTGGTGTTGATCAACTGCTCGATATGGTTGTCAAGGACTGCTCGGGTTTTTGTGTCCCTTCCGACTAGGAAGTCCTGTAGGCTCAAGTAGTAGTAGTAGTTGCATGGAGAGATGTTCAGCGAATACGGTGGGTGAGGCATGTGAACGTAGCCCAGCTGGCCAAGCTTATCCGTGCTTACTTGTTCCCGATGGGGTGCGGAGTTGTCGAAGAGGAGAACCTTCTTGAAGCGCTGCGAATGAATAAGAGCGAGTCGCCGGCCCATCTCCTTTATTTCGTTCACCATGGCCTTGCAGTTCATCGCGGTGCTCTTGGGAAACAGCCTCCGGTAAACCGTTCCATGGGCGCAGACCCAAAAGCTGCAAAGATGCTTCTCGCCGTGAACATCTCGCCGAACGAAGGTCGGTAACAATTCACCAGGCCTCACCCAGACTCGCTGCTTGGCAGGGTTAAGGTAGAAGACGTACTTCTCATCTTGCGTGAATATTGAGCCCAAACTGCTCGGGGTTGGGAATTGGGGGAGATTTGAGCGACACAGGTCGACTCGTCAGACTGGGGTTTCGGCATGAGACAGGCTGGGGTTTTTGGCATGCTTCTGGAAAGAGCGGAAGTGTTAACTTTTCAGATGGGCTTCAGTAAGTAGCATACAAACATACAAATACAACAAGCACGAAACCAGACTCCAGCCACGAGATATATGGACACGGCGTGGGGTGTCTCATTACTTTTGGCCCCCCCTAATATTAGGGCTCTTTGTGAGATATACCCTAATTTTACGCTCATCGTGTCCCTTACGCACTTGGATTCCTCATGACGTGCCATAAGTTTGTAGATAAAATTATCCGCACTAGCTAGCTCTTTATGCAGCTGTGACTCATTCTCTATCTGCTCAATTTCTAGCATAATGTCTTTTTTATCGGACTTATTTTTACAAGTTTTGTACTCCTCTCGAATCTCTTTATAGAGCTTCTCGAGCTTGTCTTTTCCCTGTTTTACTTGCTTTATACTGCTTTGCAAAAGTGCAGTAGTAGATTTACATTTTTTGCAAGTATTTTCATCCGTTAGCGGATACTCTACTCTTACTGTGTACTCTGTGTACGTTATCACAAGGTTTTTCAGCGTTGACGCGCTGCTCATGATAGGGGCTCTGTGGAAGTGCAACGCATTTTATGCGGGACTTCTCGTAGATTTCTTTGAATTTAAGAGATAGTGTTCCTAGTGTTTTGGACACTGGGAATTTCTTTCGGTGATGAAAGAGATTTTTCTAGTGCTATATGAACAGAAATTTGCGGCTCTAGGCGTAGTTACGCGAGAGACTTACGATTCTCTATTATAGAGAATGCGATCTGCAATAGATCGACTTGCGGCTCTAGGCGTAGGGACGCGAGAGACTTACGATTCTCTATTATAGAGAATGTGATCTGCAATAGATCGACTTGCGGCTCTAGGCGTAGGGACGCGAGAGACTTACGATTCTCTTTATTATAGAGAATGCGATCTGCAATAGATCGACTTGTTGCTCTAGGCGTAGGGGCGCAATAGATTTACGATATGGCTTATTAGGCCGATGCACCAAAATATACCCGTTGTACGGATAGCGGAAGAGGTACAGACAGCGAAATGTTAGAGGAGTAACGCGTTTCTACTTCTGTACACAATTCAGGATGGTTCAGTGGTTAATCATTTATATGTAATGAGCAGGAAAGGGAGATAGGACCATTCGTCACAACCGCATAGGAGCACTAATCGCGTACGCCGCTATCTTCTGGCCATGGTGACATGTTCCGCCCATGTACAGTGGGCTGGTGCCTCTTCTGGTAGAGGCATTGTCGTCGCCGACGATATCCTTAGACTGCGCTACCTCGTGCCTTGAAGAAAAACACAAATAAAAAAGCTAAGGTGGCTTATTTGACATATGGTGGGATATGACGTAGACAGTGTTTCAACTACCGACCTACTCTTGGACAAAGAATGGTTAAAAATAGTTTTAGTTGCTGTTGTCTGTTCATAAACCGGCCATTTCTGGGCAAACTTAACCGTTATCCGTGTTTGAACACTTTATTATCCGCTCATTCCTGCTGTAAATGCCAGAAAATGAGCAAGGTCAATAGTGCGGAGACTCGAAGAGTGGAGAGCCAAAGAAAGAGTCAGGAGAACCAACCACACCTGAGGGATGCGTTCCACTTCTGCCTCATACAAAACAGTGATAACAAATTCGTGCTAGGACATCCTAGTTACGCAAATCGAGTCCATATCTGCGCGTTTCGCGCCTGACGTCAAACGTGAACTTGCAAGTTACTGAACTGCGCATGTGTACTTGCAAGTTGCTTAATAGCGTACGTGTACTTGCAAGTTATTTAACCGCGAGACGTAGTCGCATGCAACTTACTTTGGAGACCAGGTAATTTGTTTAAAAAGTATGCCTGTAGGCAGAAACTGTACTTCGCAATAACACCCCTCGCACGCAGGCCTCTGCCAAGTCTCGACTGCGATTGGTAGTTACCTGCAACTTTAAAACTCCTGCGTCCAACCTTTCAGATTAGTTAATCTCGAGAAATTAGTCGCAGGTAACCTACTTTGAGGGCGCGTGTAGTGCAGTCGGAGGGGGCGCGACTGTCGCGTGCACCCGACACCAGGTTCGTGGTTCGGATTTCCCGCCCAGGCCAACCAAGCCTTCCATCCCTCCGGGGTCGGTGAATTGGTACCAGACTTGTCTGGGAAGGATAAAGCGCTGACTTGTTCATCGGCTGGCCACCGCAAGTCATTGTATGGCTAAATACGCATTCATGTCGCCTCCACGTCATCCTGTAGAATAGAATGCGCTGGCGCATCCCAGAAGGGATTGAGTAACGCCGTCCTTTATCCTTTATTTATCCTTTAGCCTATTTTGGAGGTCTAGAGCCGTGAACAACTTATTTTAGGGCTCAGAAAGCTCATGTAATTTGTTCAAAATTTTCTGAGTAGCCGGTGGTCCACACTTTAACACTTCAGCCCGCTCAGCAGCCTAATCGTCCCTGTTCCTACCTGTTCCTTGTCACTGTTCCTGTTCATGTTCCTATCCGGCAAAATACACCATTTTAATGTCTGAAGTCAACTCACCAGCTGCACTGCGGGCTGTGCAGCGGAAATCACCGGCGGCTCACCCGTCTGTGATGAGTGTCCAAACGATGCTCCGGTAGTTCAACGCCAACATCACGTTGACCGGCAGTTCACAATAGAGGATTTCAGCGGCCTCGCAACGCTTTGGTTTTCTCTGTACTGGCTTAGTCATCTCAGCGGAATGCACCACCGTTTCTAGCATTACCTAATTTTCAGGGATTTACAGGTTTTACATCAGGTAACTGCATATCTTGGGTCATCCATAAATGGCGGCGGCCAAAGTTGAACGCCTGGAGAGGGCAATCAACACTTTGGAGGCCGCTCTTAAAGCAAACGATCTTATCCTGGCGAATAGGTACGGATCTATATTTGAAAATAGTGTTAGAGTCATTACCAAGGATGCTAAAGTTGCAGAGGACATTATCATCCTTCTTTGAATTGCAGCGTTTTGGTTTCGTTTTTTAAAATTTTCTTTCTGTGAGTTTATTTTACTTTCAACGCTCTCTACAGTTCCAGGAAATCTGTCTCCTTCGACAAGGAACGTAATGCCTGTTCAGAAATCAGAGGAATTATTATATCAAATGACTTCAATACCCTCTACAAGGTACTGTTTGGTTTTAGTGAAGTCACTTGGTCAGGCAGGCAGACGTTTCCACTTCGTCTTCTATTGGCATTATTTTCTTTTTAAAAGGCGTTATCACATCTATTTTTTCCTTTCGCCGACATTCAAAGACTAGTAGATATCAGATGTTTCATTTATTTTCTCACGATTCGCTTAATGTGGAGAACTCGTCAGAGGTGGTGTTTTGGTGATGAATGTATGAAAAAGAGGGTATTAAGCTCCTTCATTGAGAAAATATGCTAAACGAAGATGAGGAGAAAATGTTTGCCAGGCCGGATTATTTCTCCTGTTTTTATTGAGAGTTACTTTCCTGTGCATTTTTGAGAACAAGCGAGCACGTTTCTGGTTAGAGAGTATGTATCTGTGATCTTTGGTAGAAAGGCGGGGAAAGTCGCTATGTGGAATTGCTGCTACAACGAACGACAATAAGCAAAGTCGCTCAGTGAAAGCTCACTTTCCTTGTCTTGTCAAAGGATTCGCAGTCGCATTAGATTTTCTAGGCCTAGATACATGTCGGTTTTGTAAGATGGGTTGCAGACGCATGTTAGGCGATTAGAAGATCAGTTATTGAGAAGGACATTAGGGTCGGGTGATGGTGTTCCTTCATAATTCCTAATTCGTCCCGTTGCATTTATCGGTACTGAGCGGGGCAGTGCCTGATCGAAATTGCGAGGCATCCTAACGTAAGGTATCCGTTTATCCACCAAACGAGCCACTACTTTGAAGGGTTTCGAATAAGCGAAGAATTCTAAGACTTCAATAGGTCCTAGCATCGCCTGCATATCGTTTACATGATGGCTACCTGTTTTTGACGATAGGCGCTTCTCCGTTTATTCATGTACTTCTCCCTAATTCTTACCTGAGGAAACACTTACAAGAGAAGGGCCTGAAACGTGTCTGAAGGGGGAGCGAGTCATATAGGAAGAATCCCCACCCCCCCCCCAATTAGTATTAAAATGAGCTTCTTTTTTGCCAAGTCGTTAAACCGAAGAAGTAGGGGTTCTTGAAGTTACAATGCAATCGGCACCTCATGAATTCGATGTCTTGTACACCCGCGATGCCTCTGTCTGCAAGCGGCTCGATGCGCAGTGGGTAGTGACGCCGCTTCATACGAGGGAGGTCGAGGGTTCTTTTCTGTGATGCTGCATTTTTGTATTTCAACTGGTTGTTTGAGATTTGAGGGATTCTGACGTCTATACCATATTCAGACGTTTCCTGCGCACTTTTCTATCTGTTTGCTGTGGAGGGTAACCTTCTTGCGAATTGTTTATTACTGACCGGGTTTTTAACCAAAAGGTAGTAGGAAGCTATTCAACATAATGATGTAAAACGTTCAAAATCAGGGGTACACGGGCACAAAGTGAATGAAACAGAAGCACTGGTCACAACACGGACAACGTATAAAGGCTGAAGACTCCTCACAGTTTACTGCCGTACATGGACCAACGACATCGGCTCCATAGAAGAGATCAAAATGAGGACATACCCTTTCCTCCGAAACAAGAGCTCTACCCGAAGACGTCATATGTCCACTGCTTCCTAGCCTCTACGTCTATCAGTTCATCTTGCGGATCCCAACCTTCTTCTTGTTCTTCCACTGCTTCCAGCTGTTCGTCGTCATCAACTTCAAGTTGACGTGCTTTGAAGTCCTTGAGTACGCTGTCTATCCGTCCGGCAGCTTGATTTCCTTTGTCTAAAGGGGGACCACGCTTCAGTGTGAGCAGGTGGATCACACTCGAGCAGCGGAACACATCGGACCTCTGATCTACAGGTGACATGCAGAAGTGGAGGGAAGAGTGTATCGACTGTTTAGATCAATTTGCGGAATCCACAATAGTTTCACATTTTAACCACCTATGACGTCACGTCCTGGTCTCTGAAAATTCGAGCAGGATGGTTTTTTTCGATGTCATTGGTCCACATAGGAAAACAAACTGTGAGAAGTCTGCAGCTTTTATATGCTGTCCGTATTGTGACTAGTGCTTCTGCTTCATAAACGTTGTGTCTGTGTATCACTGGTGTTGAACGTTCATACATCACTACGTTGAATGCTCCTGGAAAAAATGAGCAGAAAACACCTGAAAATGGAACAGACGTCAGGACCCTCGCATGAAGCAACGTCACTATCCACTGCGCTCCGAGCCGCTTGCCGGCGGAGGCACGGCGGGCGTACAAGATCTCCGAATTCGTGAGGCGCCGGTTCCATTGTAACTTCAAGGACGCCTATTCCTTCGGTTTAACGACTTGGCAAAAAAAGAAACACATTTTTATAATAATAAGGGAGGGGATTCTTCCTACATGACTCGCTCTCCCCTTCAGACATACGCTTTAGATCCTTCCCCTGTTCCGCTGTTAGAGAGGGTCACATCTGGCTCTTGCGAATTAAGCTAATCGTGAGTCCGGAACGATTGCTTTGGAAGTGAGGGTGGGGGAGGGGGTACGGGAGTATGAATCTGAAGATTAAATCCACTACACTTCTGGATGAGAGAGCGCATCAACATGACCTCTGTAAAATATAATTATGAATGAATACGAATACTCATTCTGCAATTCTGGTAGAATATGTTTTGCGTCTATCAGAAACTTTTTTCAGGCGGATCGTCGCTATGGAGATTTCTTGACAAAGGCTGTAGAGATGATATTTAAAATGGTTAATCATATAGATCAGGATACACGGACATATGCAGAGGAATCTTTGGATGCAATCCTTAGAGTATGTTTCTCGTCATACTATTTTTCTTTTAATAATTGACTGGTTCTGCAATGTAGTGCTTGTCCAGGCTTATCACATTTTTCTTTCTTTCGGGTTGTTGTTGATTATTTGTTTTCAAGATTCTTTTTCGGTTCGTTCTACTGCCAGCATGTTCTGAGAGTTAACCTTAGCATAAAGTTCAAATTAACCTTCAGTGATTCACTGAAATTCATGTTTTCGCATTATAGCCTTTGCAGTGCGTACAAGGAAACATCGCCCGGTGAAATTTTAGAGAGTGAAATCGGCCCTGATCTTCCACCACAATATCCGAGGAATTTTTCTTCAAAAACCTACGAAATAAAAACTTTTAAAAAATCTAGGCCTGTTTTGGTCTGCAAAGGTAGTCAGATTTGGAAGAAGTTTGGGGTGAATTTTCCTGTCTGGATTTGATTCCATCTACCTGCTCCCTTAATATCAACCTGACCTTACATCAGCATAGAGTACTGGGATACATTTAAGATACAGTAAAGATAAGTCGAGCGGCTTGTTGATTTTGACAGAGGTTTTTCGCATATAGGGGGCGTGTTTTGGAAAGGTTAGTGATGCTTATGTGAACCTTAGCTTCTTTTTCTTGTTTGCTTCGTCAATGAGTAGTATTTTTTCGATATTTGCGAATTATGAAGGAAAATCAGATGTACATGGCTCGCTTGGGAGACCTCGATATTATTCGTAAACCATCGTGATCTGTTCTCACACAGGCTGATCACACGTTGCGAATCTGAATTAATTAATTGATGCTAATTTCGACTGGGAAGGTAAAGCAGTACTCGTTCATCGGCCTATCTCCAGAATACACAATTACCAAATGCCCTTTCATAGCACCCCAGCCTGTCAAGTCAAAGTGCAATGCGTAGGTGCATATCAAATTTTCTCAACGTCTATCTTAATCTTTTTACCCCGAAGAGGAAGCACTCATTCGTAGGCTGCATAACCTCAGAACACCTAGCTTCGGCGTTATCGAGTCTTTTATGACCTGATATCGTCCCGATGTTACTGGTTTAGAGTCTGCTGCTTGGTTTCTACCACTCTCGAGTACTTGTTATGCTTATCACGGAGATCGGTAGAAATGTGGCAGCTCGTTCCATCGTCTGCGCTTTTCGTCGTCTTGCTCAGCTGATCCACTTCAGTAAATGCAATCGGGTTGTGTAAGTATTTCCACTTTTTCTTATATTTGTTTATTTGCAGCCCCATCTCTTATGAACTTGGTTGAAGAACATGAGAAACTTTCACTTATTTACCTGCCCAACTGTGCTGTAGACTTTTCTGTCCATCAGAAATGATTATATGGTTTTACAGCGATTAATGATTTTCCCATCCCTCGATAATCATATTCAGAAGAGGTGTTATCCTATTTCACTTATATTGTAGGTTGTGCGTGACCCACTGAGTTATTACTGCTCGCAATATGTAGGCTAAATAAAGAAGCAGTTAAGCATCATTAGAGAAAATCGGGTATTAAAAACAGATTTATTGCCGCAGTAAAGTTACGATTTCTGAGGGAACATGGACAGAATCAGAGCGGCTTCTTTTTAGCACTTGGTAAGCCCTAAGTAGCCTTTTCTCTTTCAGCAATTAAAGCAAATTCTGACTCACATGCATCACATCGTACACGATTTTCTATGCTGTTTAGGAGTTACGGCGTTCATATCATGTCTGCTCTAACATCCATGTTGAAAAGACCCGAAGAGTCCATACAGAATGCCATAATATCATATAGCGGCCTACTTTTCGACACACTTGGACCTCGAATGCGAAGCCAGCACTCGGAAAAAGCTTATGTAAGCTTCTGTTGTTGATGCAAAGCTTTTCTTTTGAGGCATTTTATAGCTAACACGACTATTACTCTAGGAACTCTTCTGCGCAGCTGCTGAAAATCTTGAAATAAGTGGCACTGCCAACCGAGCAGGTGTTACGGTTATCGCCCAACTCGCCATGTATTATCCTTCTGTCATGAATAAGGTATGCAATAGCGACTGTAACTGCCTAGTAGAATCTAAACCACGGCTTGCTTCAGGCTTTCCTCAGGTGCATGGTGAATGTTCGTGAGGCAGACGATACGGTGAATAGGACGCGACTTATCGGATCTCTGAATACGCTGAAGACCATTTGGTCATTGCTTTCTGAGCCGGGATATGCTGTTTCACAAGATAATATTAAGATGGTGAGTCTTTTCACATTTCTAATGAATTGTGTTACTCAGAGAGAGATTCATTTCAGGTGATTTGTAGCGTGCTGTGCTGCTTGTACTCGGCCTACAGCGAAGTGGTAGTCCCAAGTATAGAGCTGCTCGAGAAAATTATGACGAATCCCTTGCCGTGAGTTGGTTTTGAGCTATTGTTTATTCTAGGTTTTTTTTGTGATGAAGTTTTTTTGTCTTGCACGAATAGAACGCTCAGACGCGTTTTCTAACAAGAAGTGAGAACAGAGAACAAGATGTTGGTTCGGACGTATGCAGGATACTTCTTGGCATTATAGCCTTGGGATACACCGGACAAGAAACTCATGCCCTAGTGCGTATTGTTGAGAGGGTATGTGTTGAGTCCTAGTTCTGATTAGGATTTAGCCCGTATAGGTTCGATTAGAACTCTGATTACGCTTTATGAAGTCCACATACCTATCTCTTCGGAACAACCATGGAGAAGTTCGGGGTGCTTGTTGAGAAATATACTTTGCAGGATAGTACAAGAAACTGGGAGCCCTTTTTCATTAAAATCTGCTTTTCTAACTTCACCGTCTGAGAAGATATGCTGCGGGTGCAGAAATATGAATGAAAGGCACTTTAAAAGAATGCAGCTGAAAGTATCCTGTTCCTTGTCCTTTCCTAATATCTATCCAATGTCACCATCAGCTACTACTAAAACAACTGCATTCATGGTGATCGTCACTGCATTTTTTCGGCATCATGGGCAAAATCTGTGTAGTATCGAATTCCTCCCTTTTCAGTGCAATTCCTTGTTCTCCTAGTTTTTATATACAGATTTTCAATATTGCCGCAGCCCGGAAATACGCTTGCCTTTCTTAAACATCCCCTTCAAACAACATACCTCTTTACATTCAGGTGGATACGAGAGTTTATTCCGCTGAAGTTCGACATAACGCCTTCGTTTCGATCAAAGTTGTCAAGTGTTGATCGCCCGTCGAGAACGGCATCACCCGTCCGAGGTTGTTTTCTTGTCATGTTCCGTGCTTTGGCACCTAATCAACACATCTGTTTAGCGGAGGAGTCGCGACCATCATCGTCTCTTGGTTCCATGTTCGACGTGACAGAGTCCACAGATGGAATTTCAGATTTCAACGTACCACTACAGCTACCGGAACGAGCGCAGAGTGGGCCGTCCACCAGCAGTGGAAGCTCGGTGGGTGCCATTTGGCGTCTGTCGTTGGTATTCGTTGTATAATAGCTTTGTGTGTTGCAGTCGCCAGCAGTGGAGGACGAGATCATCGATCCGTTGCTACATGCGGATCTCTATGAAGAGGTTACGAAATGCGATCGATATGTGGTCGATCTAAATTCGTCCCTATTGTCCAATTCTCCCGACGATTCTGTGGGAATCTTGAAGCACCTACCTCAAGATCTTTGTAAGAATCCTCTTATGTTCCTGATCTCACTAGTTTTTGCTATGCGTGTGCGTGTGTGATTGAATATCCGTTTAAGGTGATGCATCTTCAAACTGTTTTGTGTATACCGCCGCTATGCTAGGAAAGCGGTTTCTCCTTGCTGGACTGAACGGATTAAAGAGTGATCGTGATGTGCGGATATCACATAAAATACTCGCACTCAACTGTATCACCACAATAGCGAAGCATCAGGATCTCTCAAGAGTTACGCTGTTGTTCGGTGGGTGCTTTAACGATTCGGTAATCCTTTTCCTTATTTTGTAGCTTATTTAATTTGGGAAAAACAGAAGCCCTCTCGAGTCGGCAAAGTTAGACGGGGAACGTTTCCTCGTCGAGTCGGCAAAGTTAGACGGGGAACGTTTCCTATTCAACAAGTAACGAGATATGGCTTTGACCGGTTTCCTCTACCAACTTGATTTGCCCTTGTCTTTGTTTGCATTTCCTAATAGCGAATTTTGCCTATTGTTCTTGTGTGATCCATACTACCCTAGGTAACTTCTCCTTAAGCATGCCTTCAAAGAAATTGCTGGCGCTTCTGCTTCCAACAGCATATCACTGTCGTCAAAACATTTAGCTTTGCAGGTGATTTCGAACAGAACCTCAGCGAGGTGTCTCGATTCGTCCTTCATGATGACGATCAGCTGTGTGCATCTACAGTGGCATTCCTGTTTGGGCTTGACCGGTATGAAACTGGAGTAATCGGTTGGTTCTCGATAATTCATTTGCCTTTACCTTTTTATTTTCCTTCATTTTATTTACTGCGTTTGTTCTCATGTATGGGTATTTCACTGCATCATCGGATGAGCCTAAGCTTACATTTTTAACTGATATTTTTCGCGTATATTTTTTGAATATTTTTCTATTATTTTAATTACTGGACGTGTATAGCACAGTTGAAGGAGGCGCCAGTTATTGCGAACGCTCTGAATTGATATGACTCGGACGCAGCCAAGGCTAGCCAGCCCTCCCATCTTTCTGGAAATGATGAATTGAGCAGACGTGACTTGGAGGAATAAAAACTAAAATAAAACTTTTCCATCGAGGTTCTGCTTATGTTGTCTAGGCGGACGGCTCACTCCATTTGACTTCACGACATCACGAAGTATTAGAGTGCGTGGCGTATTCCAGAAAGGAACGAAGTCATTGAATTGAGATTTCCTGCTGTGGCATAGGAAAGTAATTGTAGATAGCGCAGTACGAGGAAATTCCAATAATCTGTGCTCTTCATCAACTTTACTAGTTGTTGGTGGCTAAGCCTTTAAGAGTTTCCATCATCATCATGGTCGGATAAATTGTATAAGATTGCCAGTGTAGGGGTACGACACCGACGTATTCATAGACTGACCACCTATGTAATTCTACAGGTCAGCTATAGTCAGGATGAGACTGCGATATGACACATAAGTACATGGCGTGGCGCCTCGTCTGCGTGGGGGTGTTGCTTGACATCAGCCTTTTTCTTTTTATGCATGATTCACTGTCGTGAGGAAGCAGATTCCAAGTTTGCCCAGAGAAGTGAAGGAAATTGAGCGCCTTACCATCTGATACATCTGGAGGGATTGTAGGTCATCTTCGGCCCTGGTAATACAGTTTGAGAACGCTATCTGCTTGGAATTCTGTAAAGACTTTGAATGCTCGCCAAACGTATTCACATAATTAGTGGAACTAGTGGACGGACCATTCAGGATGTTACGTGCGGTCAAACAGCGCCGGTGGTGTAAGGCGAACATCGCTGCCCGGAAAGCAGAAGATGTGGGTTCGAGTCCCGCCTTTCGCAAGAGTTTTGATCGCAACAAAACATCCTGTAACAACGTATGGACCATTCAGTGTTTTGTTGTCCTTAGATGACTCTCGTCTCAATTCATCAAACACTTAGAGATGAACTCTTGGTTGGTCTGGGCGGGATTTAAACTTATAACTCATTTTTGTACCCAAGATGAGCGCCTCTAGCCAACTCCTCGGCCACACCCTCCAAGGCGTGCTGAGGATGTTCCTCCTTCCCGCATTACGTGAATTTTCTGCGGAGATACCACCCGGGGGTGGGTGTTTGATATGGTCAAAACGGCGATTGCGTATTGAAGTGAGCTGCGATTCATTCCCATACCTTTGCACCTGAAAGGAAATATTTAGTAGAAAGCGGAACCTTTTTAACTTTTCTCGAAAAGGACGATCTAAGTGAACCGCAGGCAGTAATGAAGAGCTTTTAACAACCCTGGCGGGCACAGAATATTATTCGGGTGAATCACTATATGCGAAGGTTTCGACACCGTCGAACATGGAGTGCAAGTGGGATTACTCCTGAGAAATGTGATTGTAGCTAGCGATAGTTCAGGAGGCACAAAACTGTCGTCAGTCCAGTATCGGTAGGGGTGGTTTGAAGGGGGGGGGGGGGGGGGGTGCGCACTCTCATCTAGGCGTGGATGTTTGAGTGAACAGCGAACAGGTAGGAGGTAGAATGCTTTGCTTTTCTGTGGAGTGGCCCACTCCGTATTGGGATTGCGCTAGAATTGTGAACTATAGTTAGAGAAAAGGTCAGGAAACTCGTCGGTAGAGTGATCCTTCCCTCTAACCCGCATTGCGTTTTGTGTGGTCCTGTGCATTAAGTCGATATTTCAAGGACAAACCTCGTATTTATGTAATTTATGTTTCATATGTGCTAGGCAAGTTTTCCTTACAGACACTGCTCATAACTACCGCAGAGTGATGAGAGCGTTCCAGCCGATTAGAAAGCGCTCCGTTCTGCAGGCCTCAATTGGACAACAGCATATTCTTGAAGCGCTAGGGATTTTGCCCGAAGCATTATATCTGGCCTCATCTGAAGTGTCGTCTACGTTTTTCCTTCTGAAAGTGAGTTTCCTATGAGTAGCATACGGGTGAGCGCTGATGAGTCCCACGAGGTGTGGATGTTGCGTTCGATCAAACAGCGCCGGTGGTGTAATGGCGTAGAGCATTCCCGCCCGGTCAGCAGGAGGTGCGGGTTCGAGTCTCGCCTGGCGCTGGAGTTTTGATCGCAGCAAACCGCCGTTGTAACAACCTATGAGTATTGTCTTACGGTTCGACAATGTTGCTCTGTTCAGGTAACTTGTGCTGACTTTCTTAGCTCTTTGAGATGGAATATGATGAAGACGGCGATCAAGGAAGAGTGGCAAGAACGGTGCTTGATAGCCTATTTTGACCTGTTGTTTTCGGATGATCAAAAAGTTGCCCAAGCGGCGCTTGCTGGGGTAGAACAGTGAGTTTTTGGTGATACATTCCTTTTTCGAGGCTATGCTTTACTTATGTTGATTAACTAATTGTGAATCACCTCAGGCTGGTGAGAAATGCCGACTTCACTGAGTACTCAGGAGTATTTGCCGCTCGAATTCCTGACGATCTGATATCATTAGAGAAAGATTCGCTTCCTGCGGTAAGTGTTTTCTTTTACTTTATTTATGCGTCTTTTCCTGCGCTTTTCTTCGCTAATTTCGTCTACCGTTAAGGTGTTAAATATGCCTTCTGAATTCCGCTTCCGCGGTGAATGGACCGACTTTGTTGTGGAATCGAATTTAGAAGTGATCCTCTGCACTCTGATGGAATATTTCGCCAAGAATGTTCATGTTCGTACGGTAGGGTTACTCTATTCTTCAGCAGCTATAGATGCTTTTCTGTTTAGTATACATACATCAAATAATTTGAGTTCTACTGACCTTTTATCGCGCCTTGTGTATACAAAATCATGAAAGGTTTAGGCTGGATTGTGTGCCACTATGGATGCGCTGCTGAAGGCATTTCCGGCATCGGTGTTCCCAGAGTGTTGGGGATGTCTAAGCAAGTACGTAAACCTTTTACAGATGTGTTTATAGTCACGCGAATTACAGGTAATCCTGTAATTCGTATTATAACTCCTTCCCATGCACTTCTTTCTAGGCGTAGATTTCTTCGATGTTCAGCTCACGGTAGTGTAGCACGACGTTGTTTGTCGTGGTCCAACTTAGCTCAAATTCCGTTGGAATATGAAGTTATATCGTAAGAACACTGAGTAAGAAAAGTCATCATCACAACAGTGCCCACCCCTAACACACACTGGATTAGCTATTATTTATATAGTTTACTCTAATCGAGGTCTAGTGATATCTACACAAGGTGTTTCTTTACCGTATAAGTCATTTTTAAATTCCTCTATTGTCACACGGTCTTTAACACTATAGTATAATCTGCTTCCCTACGTCTCCTTGAGAGTTGCGTAACAATGAGCTTCTGCCCTTGTTGAATGGCATACTAATGGATCAATGCAGTATAAATAGTAACTAGGGTTTAAATACAGTTGCTTAAGCCTTGAACGGCTGATATAGAGGCAATATGTTGTTACAGGGTGTTTTGTTACGATCAAAACTCTTGCGCCAGGCGGGACTTGAACCCACACCTTCTGCTTTCCGGGCAGCAATACTACGCCTTACACCACCGGAGCTGTTTGACCGCACCGCACGTAACATCCGCGATATCCTCGAGGTCTATCAGCACCTATCCGTGATATCGGTATGGGCCGGTCGCAGATATCAGCATGGAACCGGTTAAGCTGAAGACCTTACTTTAATAATGTTTAAACACAGTTGCTTGAGCCTGGAACGGCTGATATAGAGGCTGTATTTCGTTACAGGATGTTTGAATGCAAGAGTTTTGATCATAACAAAACATCCTGTAACAGTAAGTAGTGTTATTTCGAATTCTTTGGTTGCATGCTTTTTTGCTCAGTGGATTCACCAGAAACACTCTTGAACACGTCCTGAGCTTTATCTATAATTTACATAATTTTAATGCATAACTTTTAGCGAAGTGTCTCAGAATTTCCTCATTTTTTTATCGAAAGACTATTCGTAGTGAATTTGTGTTATTATTTGGTGTCACAGGCAGCCATCATCGTCTTGTGGATTCCTCTCAACAATTCTCGAATTGTGTGAGCTCAACCTTAACTCACCTCAGAAGCTGGCCAATGGTCTAAAAGTTACTTCTGCGTTGTTCGCTGGTATGTTTGATGTGCATGTTTTTGACAGCATTGCCTACTTTTCCTGTTTAGGATACTGTGAAAGTTACATGATGAATGTGGTGCAGGAACAAGCAACTGTAGACCGCACCACTCTTCCACGGTTACCGGAGCAATTACTGCTTGATCGCTTGATATTGATGCCTTTGAGGTAAAGGGATTCATGTTGTACTAGATTATAAGTCATATAAGTCACTCAGGCCATTTTATTTAATGAGTGAAATCGATTGAGTAAACGAAGGCCTTCTAGTGAGACTGTTTTGCTTCCTCTTCTTTAGATTCCATTTCCATACAGATTTTCGCTTCAATTATGAAACACTGTTTCCAGTTGTGATTTAAGCAGCTGCTTATTAGTATAGTCTCCCCCATTACTGTGAAAATCTTATGATCAACCTACTTCCAGAGTGCTGAATATGTACTACTCCTTGATAGCTGAGTACCGCTCGGTCACTTCGCAGTCGTCAACGTCTCTATTATCACGTCCAACTCTTTCTCCTCTGCCGGCCAAGAAGGTGTCACCTTCACGTATTGCTGACATTTCACGACTGCTGGGTACCAGTATTCATCCAACGTTACCGACAAGTTATCTGGAGTGTCCAACAGTGAAACAAATCTTCCACAGTGTTGAGGGAGCTCATCGAAATTTTCTCGTAAGTGTTGTTTCTGTGCTGGCTACTTTTGTGAATGTTTGTTTTTTTGCGTTTGAACTTTTCTTTTACTTTTGGAAATTCGCTTCTGAGAATCGAGAGAGTATTCATGTTTTGTTGGCTCCATTTTTGTTTTGAAAGAAGGGCATAACAGTTCGGGGTAATTGCAGGAAGGTTTGGATCGCGAGTGTGAAACGCGATTCATCTTCCTACTTCGCGCGGCACTGGAAGCATTAGGAACTGTGTGCGAGATGTTAACATTTTCGCAGCTGCGACCGTTGCTTCAGGAGATTTTGCTCTACGTCAAGGTTATTCATTCCTAGATTTGTTCGATTTTGCATTGTAAGTCTTGTTATATCAGTAAACTTGCCTGTATTGGGTGTCACAACGTTATGTTTAGGTGACCTTCGAAGTATGCCCCGATGGATGCACGACGCTTCTGCATCAGCTCTTCAAAGTGGTTTTTGGGAAGAACACAGCCAATATCAACTTGGACATCCTTCAGTCTATGAAAATGAAGGATCCACTTCCTCCATTAAGTGAGTTCCTTGTTTGTTGGGTGGTCTGAACGTGATAGTGTCATTAGTCATAAAATTCAGATGAAGCAGAGATGTTATACCTCCGTTATGCTAACGAATTCACATTGTTCTCTGCGTTTGTTAGTCGGAAGGAGTACATGGATACTTTCGTCTTGCGGTAAGCACACCTTTTTTGTTGTAATGGTGCTGAGGGGTTCGTGCGTTGAAATCTGTCTGATTCTAGGAGTTTGGGTTGGCTGAAAACGGATATGCTTTCGCGAGTCCATAATCCACCTCCGAATGAGATAGCACCGGCACTAGAATTGTTTGAAGGATTTGTTACGGTTTTACTGCAAGTCTATGGTGCCTTTCAATCGATTCCGTGCAAACGAGGGGTAGGTGGTTTCTTTTGAACATATTCGTGGTTATTGCAAGCTACAGAAGATGCTTCTTCGTGTTTTGTTTATGATAGTCAGCTTTCTACCTGCTGAAATATGCTATGCTGTGAGCAATCCCTTGAGTGCTCGTGGATGTCGAACCCACTTCCTTTCTCTTTTGCTTCAATTTTATTCCTGCCGCACCGCTGTGTCCAAAGTTATGTCTGTCACAACAGTATATTACTAACCCTTCAACAGTATATTACTAACCCTTAACCCAGAATCCATACTATCTCTTTCTTTGACACGGGGTACCCTCTTTTCATATTTTTTAAAGTTGATTACTATCCTTCAGCGATATAGCTTCGCTCTGTTGTTGCACTTTCATCATCTTCAGATTCTTGGAGTTATGTGCGAGTTGCCGAGAGACGGCATAATCTATGCAATGGCTGATCCTAAGAAAGTGCTATTTGAGGCTGTAACCACCCAGCTATACGACCCTTGTGCTGGCAATAAGGAATTGTTAACGGAGGTCGGTTTAGTTCTTCAAAAGCACTTTACTTTTTCTGTCACTTTTTTTGTAATAATAGCTAGTTTCTTTGCCTTGAAATCCGTAATTTTCCTAGTATGTCAGATCTTTAATGCGAAATTGGCAAGTCATAATAACAATGTGCGTTTTTTTTTGCTTTCGTATAGCATTTTTCGATATTTCCTTAGGCGGAACTAGATCATGTCTACTTAAATAACAGTATGATAATCGACTGCGTATGAGAAATTCATGATTGTAGACGTGAATTCTTTGATAGCTGAAAACTATTGTGGTTGATTGCAAGAGATCAAATTTCTCTTACGGTTTCAGATTGCCCTATATCTAATTGTGTTAGCGAGGACAAATGTGATCAAATATGACCAAGTGTCGCGTGTAGCTGTGGAGCTAATCGAGAAGGC
The DNA here is from genome assembly GCA_947396885.1 of Heligmosomoides polygyrus polygyrus. NCBI lineage: Eukaryota > Metazoa > Nematoda > Chromadorea > Rhabditida > Heligmosomidae > Heligmosomoides > Heligmosomoides polygyrus. Next base: position 24,254,695 of record OX377206.1, read on the forward strand.
AGTGCAAAGCAATGTTAATGAAAGTATGCCACCATTTATAGCTTTTTTGTCTAAATCAGTTGCGACACTATTTCATGGATGACGTTTAGTTATTTCTGCCGTGGAAGTTATTCTGTTAGAAACATTGTTCGTGCTGCGAGTGGATGCCGAAATCATTTATATGGCATTTAGAAGCAAGTCAAAGACACTGTTTACATTGGCTAGCCAACGTACACTGCTGTTGTGGACTCTGTTTCTGCATGCATCGAGAAATGATGAGAATCGGTAGGTTTATGGGGATGTTCTGTTGAGAGAGCTACTTTTTATATGGTATCGTTGTTTGGTGGGAAAAATAATGATGACCAAAGGTAATTGTGCTTCTAATTGTGTCGTCACGCTTTACGCTTCCTCTCTACAAACAAACAAAGACATAGAACGGCGTTACTCAATCCCTTCTGGGATGCGCCACGGATTCTACTGCTACGGGATGTCGTGGAGGTGATTTGAATGCGTATTTGGCCATACAGTGACTCGCGGTGGCCAACCGATGAACAAGTCAGCAATTTATCATTCCCAGACAAACTTGGTACCATTTCAACGACCCCGAGGGATGAAAGGCTTTGTTGGCCTGGGCGGGAAATCCGAACCAAGAACCTGGTATCTGGTGCACGCAAGAGATGGCACCTCCTCCGACTGCGCTACTCGCGCCCTCTCGCTACAAAACTGCAAAAAATCGCGAGTTTGACTGCCAAACTGATATTTTAGTCTTTTGGATCTATCCTAATTGGAGAGGATGCGGGGGGAACTATATGGCTAGAACTGTATAAACGATTATCAAGTCAACGATGAATACAGCAGTAGACGACTACCTAACTAGGATAGATCCACTTTTTTGTTTTTACACTATGTGGTTTCGCTAAAAGCATGTCTCGAATTTAGTTCTGAAACCAAATGCCTGGAATGTTCGCCTGGTCTGTGACAATTTCCTGATCATTCTTCTAGATGGTCTTCGACATCGATCGACTTCTTCGCAGCGTACTCTGACTATTCGTCGGACTGTGTCGACTCTGCTCTCAGTCACTCTGTATATGCTGTCGTTACTGCCCTCTCTTGTATGGCTCCCGCCATGTATCGACCTGTCGACAATATATTCCAATTGCTCCAAAACTGCTTTTCGGACGAGGTTGGTTCTGGCTTTTCCTATTGCTAAACATGGTTACGGCTATTGTTCTTAGAAGATCTCAGTTGCGGTTAAATTGAAGCGAAGCGCACCCCTGCTTTTCTCCATTCTGAACAATGTGGCGGAGGAGAAGCTACTCATGCGAGCTGAGCAAATGATCAAAGAGCCACTGGACTGGCTAGTTGGGTCAGCTACTCTCTTATTTTTTTTTCTGCTCAGATGTAGATGTGTATTAGGGCTGTAAAGTTTGGTCTTATGGTTGGATATTCACTGCAAGATGTGGTGGTTGCAGAAGTGTGTACGATCTATTAATGGCGAGCGTTAAGTTGTCACTTAAAAGCGGAAATAACATACCGACGGACTACATTTTATTGCTGCTTCAAACGGTTGTCAACGTCTTCAAAGCAGGTGAGCGCTTAACACACTCCATTGCATTGTAGTTTAGCAGTAAGGGATCCACTGCACGCCTACATATCTAGAGAGCTACCCGAAGTTGTCAGCGGGGCTGCAAGTTCGCCTGAAAGAGTTGGACTCGGTATCCATCCGCTCGCTCGGTGTCACTCAGCCAGCTATGCTGTCACAATGGTTGCAACTATTAACGCTCTACAATGAACCCCTGGATAAATACGTGGATCTTAGTCAGAGCACAGAGTGAGTTTGGAAACTTCTACAATTGCAAGAATCTTTAGTTCAGAATCGAAACTCCGCCCAAGGATTGATCCGAAGTCACGGGAAGGGGGGAGGAACCGCATTCTTCGTTTTCTTCGCTAGTCTAGACTCTCATCCGTACACCACCACGTTTCCTCGTTCCTTATATCCGGTTGAGAGTTTAAAAAATGCCGTTGAATCATATCTAGCTGTACATCTGTCGGCAGCCTTTTGGCATTATTTCTAACAGTTCGTATCAGGTCTCTTAATTTGAGCTAAACACGTTTGTAAATCTAATATGTTTGTGAACGGGGAAAATGAATACCACTGCTAGAATCTAAGTTTTATGTAGTATAAAAGTATGTCGCATTTCTGCAAAGTCCTTGAACCTTCGTACTCAGGGTCTCTGAAAATTTACTACGGAACCGCATGGCCGAGATAACTCCTTTCAATCCTCGTATATACAGAGGAAATGCAAAAATCCTTCGTCGTAGGAGCGTCGTCAGGTGTTCGGTTCCGTGACCTCCCGGATTTTTGCTTGTATTCTGCATATTCGATGTTTGGAAGGCATTGTGTTGTGCGATTGTGCCATTCTATACTAAACTATCGGTTCTTTTAACTTAGTAGGTGTTTCAGTTTAAGGGCGTTGCAAAAATAAAACCTACTCTTCTACTATTTGAAGGGTGGAGATTTCCGCAGTGGGATTTATTTTCACCGTTCAGATATATGCCGGAGACCCGTCTCTGATAACTAATAAATTTATGAGCTAACTGCAGCATATGGTACCATATTCAAGTAAGTTTAGGTATGTTGCAAGACTATGCTCTACGCTATCGTGCTCTTCACCAGACACTGATATGCACCAAGGCATTGCTTTCAGGTGAGCTACTTTCCTTTTCAAGGTGGTTAATCGCTGTCATTGTTCCGTATGTGGTACGTAGATACTCGTAGGATTGAGAGTGAACTCTAGTCGAGGATGAGGAGAGTGAACTAATAGAGCGAACTCTCACGTAGAGATAGACCTTCTTCACTTCTACGATGTGCTTGTTTCCGTTGTCAAGTTGTTATGAACAGATGTATGTTCCTTGTGTCTGAAATAGTTATTTTGTGTTTTTATGATCAACTGTTACTAAGTGCTATGTTATTTCGGAAAATAAAAACGCTGTTTTAGGCCGCCACATTCGTCAGCTATACCAATTGAAATTTCTCTGCTAGAATTCTGTAAATCGGTTTTCTCTGGATCACTGTGGTGCGGGAATCCAATTGTGTTTGATATGCTATTGTCGCTTGAATCTCAGGATATTTACTATGTATATGAATGTGTAGTAAGTTAGCGTATGCTGTTTATATGAAAAGGAACTTATGAAGCACATTCAGATGCAAGTTTTCCTGTATTTTAGGCAGAGGATCAGCGTTTTGCATTTCTGGGGAATCTATTGAAGTCTGTGTCTGATAACCTCACGGCCCAAATGGGTATGTTGCTTCGTTTTCTGATTGCATTTCCTTCTCATTTCTTGCTCAACGATACCGGTTGTCTACGATTTAATAACCAACCATATCTTCGGATACTCCTGAAACCGTATCCGTTTTTGATTTTGAAGGAATAACGCTTTTAACAACTCACAGAAGAAGATTATAACCCTGTTCTTGGAATGTAACTTCAAACGCAAAAGGGCGGAGGTCTATAATTAATAGAAGCGTGTACGATGTGATGATTCGTGTTGATGGCCTTACTGTTCAGTATACCCGGATGCGTACAAAACTGCTTCGACAAAAGCGAAGGAGATCTTGGATATTGTGTACGACTTGGTCGAATTCGAAAGTGCCGCGGATGCAAACGCTCTTCGTTTGAAGCTTTTCGTGCTGTCCAGGATACCACTATTGGTGTGTTCGTTGCATTTCTTCTATGGTTTTCCGAGGATTTTAGTGCTGAGCCTTTGAGTTCCAGAATAGCAATGATCTCGTGTGGGGCAACTTCACTTCCAATGAGGTTGTGGCATTCCTGGATTTCGCAGCAAACGAGATTGTGAGTGTAGGCCCTATTGTTGTTTTTTATGTTTCCTGTTGCTCTTGGGACATTTTCTGGTGCGAAGCGACAGTGTAACATTTTCTTGTTATGAAGTTTTTAAACACCTATAGCGCCTGGAGTTGGCGGTAGAACTGGGGTACCCAATTACTCAATTCTTTTCTCCTGCTTCTGCTATTTCCAACGGTTTGAACATTCTGTTGCAATGCTTCTTCAATTTAACCAATGTGATTCGAACTTGCTCTCGACAAATATGTCGGCGCATATTCCTTCCACAAAATGAAGAGTAACACAAGCTCACCAGGGGTATTCCACCGCGTTGTACGTCCTCTTCCCTCCATCGTTGCTATCTCCATTTAAATATGAAAGAACTGGAATTAACGATGTTGTTTTCAAGATGCTGCCTATGTGCAATCTTCAAGCAACGTGCGATGGGTTGGCGTTTATGATGGGTCATCCGTCTACGAAAGAGCTATTCATTCGTGATATATTCTTCGGCATTCAAAATGTCCGTAAACTTGTCGTCAGTATTCTGAAATTAATGGAGGAGGTAGGTTTTTGATTTGCACTTTTATTGAGTGGGCTTTCTTTTCAGTTGTTAGTGTTCTGATCCCACGAAAAATTCAACTGTTATTTAGAAAAACCCTGCACGTTTCGAGCACCTATCTGCTACGGATAAAATCAGCGTAGCGGCGAGCTCTGACGCTGTCTATTCTCCCGATTTCGACGACTTTGGTGGTCTAGATGGTACGAGTATGACATTCACCATGGCGTCCTATCCTTTATTGAAGTGTTTGTAGACAGTTTGGTATACATAATGCTTTTCGTGAACAAAATTATGGCAGCTTTTTTAGGATTCATGGTTACGTTATTCAACGAGGTGCATAATATTTGTCATATTTATCGATCTCATTGCAGAAAGGATTTGGAACATCTTGAAAAGCTTTGTAGGGGTAAGTTAGCATTTGATGTTACGCCGTATTGTCGTCAGCTGTCTTTCTCTGTTTTCAGTCCTATTTCGACATCCCGTTCTCCATCAATTTGCGATTGTCCCTTTCACAGCACTGAAGTAAGTCCATGAAATTATATGCGGTTTTGTGGGTTTAAAGCTTGGGTCTTTTGATTATTTACGTTATTCACAAAAAGCTTCAAATAGTACGTGATCCAGAGGGTCTACGCGTAGATAAGAAAACCACCTTATACATCATGTATGGTGGGATGCGGGTATACTCTGTGGGCGCAGTGCGAGTTGTGGGGGGGGGGAGGTACCCATTAGTGCTCAAAAAATCCTTTCTCGTTGCTGCTAGCATTGCAGGCACGTACGCGTCAGTTCGTGTACAGTGGAAAATTCTACGTCATCATATCCGATTGTTACGCTAAAGTAAATCGAAGAAGGTGGGCTGCCCCCAACCCCAACTCATATTGCGCCACTCTGTGTTGCATGTTGAAGACTTCTTTGTGATAGTTCATAGATGGTCTTTTAGGAAACGTTAAGGCAGTGCAAGTTAATGTCAAAATGCACAAAAAGTTTTTACTTTTATGGGATATTGTTTAAGTAACTCAAAAGGGTATTAAGCCTATGCAGTAATTTGCAGTGGCAATTCAAATTGCCTGTCGGTGCTTTATCCCTCCCAGACATGTACGGTGCTCCACTGGAGGGAAGAAATATTTAGTTCACTTGTGAGAGGCCCGAACCCTGCATCTATCGTCGTGCACGCGAAACCAATTACTCCTCCAACTTCGTTAGAAGAGTTACTATTCGAAGCGAGGCTTGCGTGTTCTTTATTGAACAACAGGACCGAAAGCAAAGCCCATAGAAAGTTCCTAATTCATTGTGTTTATAGGATGAACTGGAAACTTCGTATGGAAATAAGGAACAATTCGATTAATGTTCCACTTGTAAACATTCACCTTCTGTGTAATCTAGACATATTGAATGATTTCTCGTGGAGAATAAACTGGTAAGTTGTTCAAGTTAAGGTTTTCGCACATTGTTCTCCTCCTGTATGAATCAGTGCGTCCCGTGTATCGTCCGTTACTCTGCCCTCATAGAGGCTTCATCATTTATGGTTTGCTTACATGTAAGGCGATTGGGTATCCGACTTAGGACCAACACCTCGGGGATTATGCAGTAAATTTCAAATTATTATGCGCTACAGCATGTTGCAAGTCCAAATAAATTTCATATGAATAGTTTTGTTCTGGGAGCGAATATTCGATTTCCATGAATTATACGTAGAACCAGCGTCGGTCGCCGGCTTCGCCGGCGCCGACGCTGGAATGTGGGCCACGCTAGGCTAGCCGGCTTCGCCGGCATCGCATCCGCGGGTCACGCCGGGCTAGCCGGCTCCGCCAACGCTGGATGCGGGCCACGCTATGCTAGCCGGCTTCGCTGGCATCGCATCCGCGGGCCACGCCGGGCTAGCCGGCTCCGCCAACGCTGGATGCGGGCCATGCTATGCTAGCCGGCTTGGCCGGCATCGCATCCGCGGGCCACGCCGGGCTAGCCGGCTCCGCCAACGCTGGATGCGGGCCATGCTAGGGATGTAGCCCAAACCTAGATACGGATGCTTCCTCACCCAGCGTCGGTCGTCGGCTTCGCCGGCGCCGACGCTGGAATGTGGGCCACGCCGGGCTAGCCGGCTCCATCAACGCTGGATGCGGGCCACGCTATGCTAGCCGGCTTCGCCGGCATCGCATCCGCGGGCCACGCCGGGCTAGCCGGCTCCGCTAACGCTGGATGCGGGCCATGCTAGGGATGTAGCCCAAACCTAGATACGGATGCTTCCTCACCCAGCGTCGGTCGTCGGCTTCGCCGGCGCCGACGCTGGAATGTGGGCCACGCTAGGCTAGCCGGCTTCGCCGGCATCGCATCCGCGGGTCACGCCGGGCTAGCCGACTCCACCAACGCTGGATGCGGGCCATGCTATGCTAGCCGGCTTGGCCGGCATCGCATCCGCGGGCCACGCCGGGCTAGCCGGCTTCGCCGGCATCGCATCCGCGGGTCACGCCGGGCTAGCCGGCTCCGCCAACGCTGGATGCGGGCCACGCTATGCTAGCCGGCTTCGCTGGCATCGCATCCGCGGGCCACGCCGGGCTAGCCGGCTCCGCCAACGCTGGATGCGGGCCATGCTATGCTAGCCGGCTTGGCCGGCATCGCATCCGCGGGCCACGCCGGGCTAGCCGGCTCCGCCAACGCTGGATGCGGGCCATGCTAGGGATGTAGCCCAAACCTAGATACGGATGCTTCCTCACCCAGCGTCGGTCGTCGGCTTCGCCGGCGCCGACGCTGGAATGTGGGCCACGCCGGGCTAGCCGGCTCCGTCAACGCTGGATGCGGGCCACGCTATGCTAGCCGGCTTCGCCGGCATCGCATCCGCGGGCCACGCCGGGCTAGCCGGCTCCGCTAACGCTGGATGCGGGCCATGCTAGGGATGTAGCCCAAACCTAGATACGGATGCTTCCTCACCCAGCGTCGGTCGTCGGCTTCGCCGGCGCCGACGCTGGAATGTGGGCCACGCTAGGCTAGCCGGCTTCGCCGGCATCGCATCCGCGGGCCACGCCGGGCTAGCCGGCTCCGCCAACGCTGGATGCGGGCCACGCTATGCTAGCCGGCTTCGCCGGCATCGCATCCGCGGGCCACGCCGGGCTAGCCGGCTCCGCCAACGCTGGATGCGGGCCATGCTAGGGATGCAGCCCAAACCTAGCTACGGATGCTTCCTCACCCAGCGTCGAGCACGTTGAAACTTGCGCCTACTCCAGATTGATTCCTAGCTTGCTCCCACTCACATCTCAGTATAGCACACAGAAGAATGTCCTCAGCACTCCTTCTTCGTCTAGCGTTGTGTTCACAGCCTATTGCAGCTCGTCAAGCCTAAAGAAATGTCTCACATTTCTGTCCAGTCGTCGTGCTTCGAGCCGCTAGGTGTGGCGAATTCCGGGGAAGGTGACTTCATTAGCCACCAATTTTGAGGGAATGGCAATTGTCCAAGAGTTGACTGCCTGATAGAAACACATCGCCTTATTTGAAGCCCTTCGTCGCATCGGCACGCAGCTCCCTCGAGGTCCATTAATTGTGAGAGAAGCGATATCACCGCTGAGAAATTCGATAACAATTGGGCGCGAAAGGAAGCCCGGAAAATGGTTGCAAGGAAGAGGTGTACAATTGAACGGGAATGGGAGGTGGAAAGGTGAGAAGGAGAGGGATACTGCTGTCTAACTCAACGTCGAGGCAGTAGCGATAGAGCAGGCTCGGGCGTCCTATACTGGCTAGCCGGCTTAATCACCCAAATTTAGGGACATTTGGCAATTGTCCAGGACCTCATAACAGCCGTAGATAGTGTGGAAACCTCGTCATGGTGTGTTTCTTGGTGATCAACACTGTAGCCGCCGCAGTGTTGAAAGATCATCATTGGGGTTGGTCGTTTGTGATCAACACCGACGGTCGTCCGGTAGTGCAAGCGTCGTCGTAGTCAACACGGCCGGTCGCTCGCAAGTGCAAGCGTCGTCGTAGTCAACACCGGTTCGAAACCGCTGCCTGCCACGCTGCCATGTTGTGGTGCTTATGGTGGACGGTGGCGATGCGACGAACGTTCAGATATGGGTTCAAGGCGAACCGATTCAGACAGTAGCGAAGCGCTTCAGACAGTGACTAATGCCTTCCTCCTTTATATATGGTGGGATGGGATGGGATGGGATTAGTTCAGCGGTGGCGAGATAGGTGGAAGGCAACTTACGGAACATGGCTAAGTCTAGTCTTTAGGAATCTGCTAGAGTGTGAAAAATAAGTTTAAGGGAGTAGCAAGGTTAGACTTCTAGTTTCCTTTGGTTTTGTATTTCTATGCCGTGATTACCGGTTATTGTTCAAGGCTTGGGTGGATCTCACGTCAGCAGTTTGAAGACTTTTGGATGTCTCTTTTCGGAGTTCTTTCCTCAACTCCAACGGGTAGTGAATTAACCTCGGAGAACTCTGCGGTAAGTTTCTTTTACGCGTTTTTGGATATGCTTTAAATGCTGTTTTCCAGAACCTCACTGAGCAAATATTGTCGAGTAGTGTTGCTGTGTCAGTGCTCACTGACATTCTCCTGTATAGTCTTCTATATCCTGAACCTGGAAATCCATCAATTGGTCGCTTCATTATCAAGCATCGTGAGCGAAACGATGCTTTCTATCAGTCAAAGTAGGACAGACGAGTATAAAGCAAGTGTATGAATACTAGTCGTAATGTATTCAGATCCATGCAGCTTCTATGTGTACTGAAGGCGAGGCTGACCGGCGATCGGGAGCCACAGCAGGTTTATCGAAGGAATCTTGAAAGACTGAATTACAAGGTATTCTTGAGCCGTGCAACTTTTACTAATTCTGCGTCGTTTTATTCATGCTATTGTTGTTATTTTGGGCGCGTAGTAGCGCAGTCGCGGTAGGCGTTAGCTGTCGAGTGCACCTCTAATTCAGTTCTTTGTTTGGTCACCACCCAGGCTAACTCAGTCTTCTGTCCGTTCTGGGTTGTTGAGTTAGCGCCAGACTTGTCCTAGAATGGTAAAATACTCGGCTGGCCATCGCAAGTCATATAGGCCAGATTCCCATTCAAGTTGCCTTCACGTTATCCCATAGAGGTAGAATGCGTGGCGCATCCTACAAAGGGATTCATTAACGTCGTACTTCATCCTTTGTTGCTACTATTTTATTAGATGAGGATCATGAAGTCCGTTCAGTCTTTACGTAGGGGTTATTTAGGGTACTGATCACGAATTTGTTAATAAATACTGTTCTGCGCTGTTTATTGCCACGAAGTAGGAAAAAGCAGAACGACTAAAGGTGGCGAAAGCTATACTTTTGGTCTGAAGTTTTTATGGTTGGCCTAACTTCCAAAAAGAAACTCCGTATTTTAGCATCCCCAGTGATCCTCTTCTTCCTTCCTAGGCGAAGCATGGGAGAACTTCACGCTCGTGATCTAACCGGACACAAACGGATGTTGAGCTAGATTGATGGCACTGTCGTTACCTTCGATGTTATCAAAAATGGACCTCAGATTCGTGATTAGCATCCTAAACAACTCGCCCCTTTAAGGTTGTGTAGATCATGGAGTCACGAATGCTTAATAGTGGTGTCGTTCTTTGCCACCTTCTCGGATGGCTCAAGGTAACGTTTGACCATCTGTTTCATCCTTCCAGATTCATTTAGTCATGGACTAAGCTGTGCCAAAACTTAGGTGTTCTAACAAACATCGTCTCGTGGTAGATTTGGCCAACACCCCAAACGCAGATAAAGAAGAGGTTCATGTCCTTGTAAAATATTAGACTTTCTTAGGGCGATGTCTACGGCTTTGGTCAATTATCCGCGTTGTCACTTTGGACGTTGACTGGAGTTCTTAGCGACGAGAATCCTCAACAGTTAACGAAGGCGGATAGTCCAGTAAGTTCTCGATGTTCAATACTCTGTTTTACAATTGTGTTGTTGCTTTTTTTCTTGCGCCTTGGTGCAGATGGCATAGAGATAGGAATCGTGTTTGTCTGAATACGCTGCTAATGCAGTAGTTCGAGGAGTTCTCCTCAAAGTTTTATTTGAGAAGAGCTAAAATTAGGAATTAGAAGAACGTAGCTGAGAAAGTGCTTATAATTACGTTTCAGGTTAATATCTCTTTGCCCAATTCTTACTCACTGGATTTATGAAGAGTAGAAAATTAGGTACCGTTTTTTGACTACCATACACAATTTCTAAGAAAGATGATTTGCCAAATAAGCTCTGGAGATGTTTGGTTTCGTTTCTAGTTCTCTATTCAAACATCGTTGTTGGTTAGGCTTAGCCGCGGACAGTATACTACGTGGGTCTCAGCATTTCTTCGAATATTTCTCTTGAAATGCCAATCTTGGTTCCTCTTTAGAACTAGAATTCCGTCTACTTCCATCATGTCCCTTCCACCCTGTTATAGGTGCATTCATTACATGTTTACATTACTTTGTTATCATTATAAAACGGTAGTGAATACTACCACGCCGTTACCGTTATACAGGGTATCTCAAAAAATGTATGCACTGTTATAACTTTGCTTACAGTAAAGGTACTGAAGAAGTTGGGAAGAACTGATATGAGAGCTTAAGAAAATAGAAATTTTCTGATGTGAGAGCGGTATGGAAAGCGCCATGCACCCGCCTGAAACCTTGTACTTTACACTCGATTGATTGTGTTTCGCTCAATTACCTGCTATAATCCACAAAGTGGACGTTTCGATTGATTTGTGCTTCTTTTAAGGTTTGAGACTTAGAAACACACTTTGGCTTGCAAAAAAATTGCAGGTACTCGTACTACTTGGCCTGTTTATCCTGTGATGTGTTTCTTTTAATGTTTAGAGCTTGACAATCATGTGAAAGACGCGCGACATGCGAGTTTATTGATTGCACAATTTGAATGTGAGCAGGAGCCCCATCTTCCAAGACGGCTTCTGTGGATTGATGAAGCAACATTCAAGCTGATTGTTTAGGTTAATCGGCATAGGTACAACTACTGGGAGACGGAACACGTTAAAAGAAGCACAGCACAAGTTAATGTGACCAAGTAGTAGCAAGGCTATAACAGGCATTCAGCCCATGCACAATCACTCGAGTGTGAAATACAAGGTTCCAGACGGATGCATGGCGCGTTCCATACCGCTCAGATGTCGGAAAAATTTATATTTTCTTAAGCTTTCATATATGAGCCCCTAACTTCTTCAGTATCTTTAAAGTTATCCCCTTTCAAACAGTGTATACATTTTTTGAGACGCCCTGCATATGTTGTATAAAACATACAACACCGCTGTTTTAGACGTGAGGAAGGACTGCTAAGTTGAAATGTTGTCAGTAAAGGGTTAACCAAACCGAGCTTCAGGCTTCGAATTGCAAAGCCGAAAGATGTTATTAGTTCAATACAAGTGATGTAATGCGTTTTCGTTGACTTTTCTACACAACCTTATCTCTAGCTCGTGTTAAATTTGTAGCATACAAGCGTCATTTGTTTTCTTTTTGGTCTGATTTGAAACCTTAAACGGCTGGTTTCCAGCGGATGCGAGTTTCGTTGTCCGAGTTTATACTAAAAACGACGTGTGAACTCGATACCGCTTCCTCGGTCCGTGCACTGTTCGAGAATTTTTCGCACTGGTTTGCTCGAGGCCTGGACCATTTACCACTTCCTCTCTTGTCGTCTACTGTTCGATCGGTTTGTTTGTTTCTGTTAATTCAATAATGCATCCATAAAAAGATATTGCTCATAATGTCGTTTTCCAGATGGCTTTGCTGTCAGATTTATTTGACGATTCCGCTTCTTACGAATTTCTATACCTTCAGATGAGAAACGTTTACCGTGGAGGTAGGCTTGTCTCGCAGTTGTCGGTGTTTTTCTCCACAGTTGAGTATTGTTTCACCTTAGGTTACCTCGACCATCATTCGGATATCGGCTACGTTATCTACAGTATGCTCAAGGCAGTTACTGTAATTGGTCTCGACACAGCCTCTCGTGGTATGACTGAAGCAGATTTGGCAAAGCAGATCCTAGTCTGGGTATGGATAGATACACTGGTGCCTTCCCGATATTGTTTTGTAGTACCTTATGGGGGAATTGTTTAGATTGAATACGGGTTGACGTCGCACTCTCCATTTGTTCGTGAGGCGACTTTGCACGGGTTTATCTATTTGATGCAGTCCATGACTCTAGATCCGCTGAAGCCTGTTGTTCAGTATGTCACTGCGTTTCTGTTAGAGGAAACTGGTAGGCAGCTTTCGGTGACGGATCCAATCAACGTCTGCGAGTAAGTGGTGGTATTAGTATTTTATTTCACTTGAAAAATATGAGCTGATCATTTACTGGATAACGAGTAATAGTAATATAGAGCTGTTATTTGTCAAGCCAGTGGTGTACTCCACTGCAAGAGGTTTTCACTTGCAGTTCTGCATTGTTAAGCAACGTGTTCTCTGCTTATCCATTTACAGCGAAACATCTGAGTTTTTCACTGCCAGATCTGTAGCATTCACGAAGGTTTCCTTTGTGTCGGTCACTTTCTATTTCTCCATCGTCGTTTTCCGTTCAACCTCTAATATTTTGATAAGTTGAAATTAGCTTGATGAGCGTAGCCGGTTTGACTGCTTTGCTGAACTCTTCCAAATGAATGGAGACAACATTTTCTTCCAAAATTTTCTTGATTCAAAAATTACGAATTAGAATTAACCGTTATCATTTCCCTTTGTGGTAGAATGCTCTCCATTTTTGATAGTACTGCTTCGCTTGTTTTCACCTGTGATTTCATTACATTGATCATTTTTCCTCAAAGTTTTGGGTATTCTTCGCTACGTTTTGATTTCAAGTTTCAAGTTTTCATTTTTCCGTTTCAGCATGTTATCCTCTCTTGAATACTCAAATCTCATATGGTCCGTATCGTTCCGAATTATGGAGGAGCCGCTACAGGTGTCATTCAAGAACACACTGATTCAGGTTGGAATATAATGCCAAGTGGTCTGTGGACTTAACTGTTCTCCCACTTGTACGTGGTATTTGCCTTGCAATTATAAGCCCCCTGTTTTTCACTTCCCCTATGAGAACCCTTGAATAACCATTCAGCAGAACCAATGAACACCAAAACAACGGGGAGATGATAGAAGAGATGAGGACGGTACGAAAATTATTCGTCACTGTTTCACTTATTACAAGATATTTAAATGTTGATTAATTGGCTTTCTGGAGAGTTCACTGTATTGGACTTTCTGTGTGATAGGTACTCAAGGTTGGCGGTAAGCAGCGTTTTTGGCGATGCGATGATCTTCATTATGAAAAGTAAATCGAAGAGAAGAAAGAAGAGGCGAAAACTCTAAGTGGGTCTAAAAGGGTTTGTCAAAATAGTTATCGATCAATTTTCTTTTGCCGCCTGTAATGTGTTATCCGCGAGCAGTAGGATGTTCATTGGCTGCGTTATCTACATCGCAAACAATCGTTTATGTGCGCTTGTAACCCTTTTATTCACCTGACTACTTGATTATGTTGTGATCTCCTTTCATTCCCTTTCTTTTTTCCATTCTGGGCATCTATGGTATCATATGGAATGATTTTCACTGGATTGTGCCGCATAACGAAGTCAAATTCTGTTACACTGTTGAAAGATTCCTAGTTCTACAGTAACTGAGGTGTGCGACGAGCACACTCGGAGGAGGTGCTTCCTGCAACATCACGTTCTGCTCTCGCCTTGGCCATGCAAGCGTTCTATTACCTTGACTTCGGTGACTTGGCACCTGTCTTGTCCGCGAAGGGTAGAGCACGGGCTTTCAGACCGTCTGGTCACTGCAAGTCATGGATTAGGCCAAATGCGCATAGAAATTGCCTCCGCGATTTCCCTTAGAAGCAGAATGCGTGGTGAATCCCACAAAGGGGTGATTAACGTTTGTATTCTTTTATGGCTTTTTTAACAGCAAGTATGACATCTTTTAAGCGTACATGCGAGACATTCACTGTGATGAATCTCTCACCATATCTTCTGCCAGTGGTTACGAGTGGAATCGAAGAGCTTGCCTTACATAGCGCCAGTTATCTGCCACAGTTTCTTCAGTTAGTTAACGGTTAGTGACAGCACTCTTGACGTAACTGCTGTTGAGCGTTGATATTAACATGGTTCAGGTTGTTTTAAAATGTATGCAACTATATCTTCAACGTTTGCCTATGCTTTGCGTATTCTAATTGTTTGTGTTTTTAAAGGTATGTTTTATTTTCACCTGTTATTAATTGCGAAAGTTTATTTTAGAAAATTAACTGTTGAATATTTTTCAGAAGAGGCAGATCCTCGACGAGCTAGTGCCCAAAAATTTGAACAAATACTCGAAGAACTGTACAATGTGTACGTTTTTGATCACTTAGAATTTTTATTCATACACTGTGTTCCTTCTTAGTTGTTTAGTTCGTACGATTTCAGATACCGTAGATGCGATACACGTGACGCCGAGTTGATTTCTCTCGTACTTCCGTCGGTGCTACTTCGACTCTATGGAGAAGAACGGGTCTTAAACATCGTACTAGACTTCTGCGCTCCCAACAAGTCTGGTGGTTATCCGGTCCACATCAGCCAGTCCTTGAGGATGCTGTTCGAGGTGGTTTGCATGTTCCTTTCTACGTTATCCACGTTCGCTGAGTTTATACCACTGTTGCTTGGGAGGTAATACCGCTATGTGAGCAGTTGCTTACCTGTTTATCGGTTGGCCACCGCATGTAGTTGTGAGTTTCTGTTGCTTCCTTTCCGAGCTACTTCATTGTTTTAGCCAAAACTGTGCTTAGTTTCAACCATTAATATAACCAACTTTGCTATGAAAAAGGGCAAAGCTGGGCGTTAATCGGTCTCTAATTAAATGTGTTCTTCGCCTATACAGTGACATGCGGTGGGCAGCCGATGGACATGCCAAATTTCTTGTCGTTTCCATAGTTCGAAGGTTTGGTTCACGTAGGCGGGTCTCGAACCAGCTGCCATGATTTGGGTGCGCGCAACAACGGTCGCCTCCTCCGACAGTCCTTTCGCGCCTCTGAGCTTTACTGCTTTCTGCCTATATTTCTAGCAACACTGTTGTGCAGTGAAGCAGCTGGAACTTTACATTTCTTGTATCAATGGTAGGTGCATGTATCGCAGTCGGAGACACGTTGGCTATCGCGTGCATTCCTAGTGCGATCCCCGGTTCCGGCGAGGCCAGCCAAGCCTTCTTTCCCTCCGAGCACGACTAAATGGTGCATAACTTGCCTGGAAACAATAAAAACTTTCCTAATCATCAGTTGGGCACCGCAACTTATTAGTTATCTAAAAAATGCTAAGAAAAGACTACCTCTGCGATACCCCATAGAGGTAGAGATTGTGCCACATCCTTGGAAGAGATTGACAGATTTTTATCATGTTATAATAGTGGATGGGAACTCTTTATGTTGGCTTTTCTCTGAATTCAGTACATTTTTGGAGTTACATCGTTCATGGACTCTTTAAATGTCAATCAGAATCCACATCTTTTTACATCCAAAGAAAAGCTTTTAAAAGTTCAACAAACTTCAAATCCTTCGTTCAAGAGGGGCTGTTTTTGCGAGCATCGTGTTTCCGAGATTTTTTTCACAGACTATATTCCCACAGATATTTGGAAATTGTAAGTAGTCAAACTAAAGTTGGCGAAATCCGTCAATATTTTTGAAGGGTCCAACAGGACTTGGTAAATGTCGTGCAAGACATTGCATAGGTGAAATTATTTGCTTTCACGATGGTGTTCTACATAATATTGTTGTTGGTATGCATTTACTGAAGTTTTCTGTTTCAGCTTTGCGAACGAATGAGAGATAGTCAGCGTTTGTCATCGCTGATGGCATTTGCGCAGCAGGTAGTTGCACGAGTTCGAGAGCGAGCTGGAAGTACAAGAGAGGATCGTGCGGTGGCGTGTTGTCTTCTGACGGTTGTCTCTTCATACGAGGATATTGCTTACAGGTTTGTTAACCATACTTGCTTTGAAGTAACTGTACAGGAATGCTCACGCTTTTGACTACCTATTATATGTGGTCAGCTATTTTTGATCTACAGAAAAGTGTTTAATCAACAATTCGCCCACTTTTTTATTTTGTTGATCCTCCCAGTCACGAATTCATCTATTTATTATATTTATGGTTAGTGATCTGCGGATTTTTATCTGCTTCAGAAAGCGGAAGCTGAAACTCAAATATTACCTGGGTGTGGTCCAGTAACTTATTTAGCTTCGGTCTTATTTTCAACTCTTGCTGATACAGTTTTCATTCTGTGATCTATCTTTCTCGGGCGGTGCTTCTAGCCCGATTTCATTAAGAAAAATCACGTCTTCTATCCCTGTGGAAGCTTGGGCGACTGCTAGTTTTCGAACTGTTTCGTTATTACTGCTTTCTCTGTGTTATATAGGAGACTACTACCAGTTTGGCTGAATATTCCATCTTGAACGATCATAGATGCTGTGATGAATTTGATGTGCTACCTGCAATCGTCAATGAATTTGAAGTTTTTACCCTTTGATCGGTCCAAGGAGAGCGACAGAAACGATGAGAGGATTTATAACTGGCGGAAAATCGACGTCCAGAACAGTAAAGGGATTTTCCCACGTTCCCTACATGCTTCTTTGGATGAAGTGATCGTGAAGGATTTCTAGAATGCGACAAAACCTCGATAGTTCAACCCTTCATCAGACCCCATGATTGAGAAGAACGATAAGGAAGTTGTTTCAATTTTCATAAATACAACCCTCCAGTGGACATGGTACTATCGCAAGTGGGGTTCGAGCAGTCTATTTATGCTAGGAATTTATGCCATGTCTTGATAAGATTTGTTGGACGTCTATTATATTTTTCCGTGTTTCAATGCCATTTGATTTTTAAATAGTTATTTAACAGCTTTATCTAGTGCTTTTTATCCGAATTTTGTTTGTTACCTGTCTTCAGATTCCCCGTGTACCTTGCTGCCTTGACGTCATCATCACTGGAGTCACTAGATTCATCATACGAGTTCCTTCTGAGAAAAGCCTCTGAAGAGTGTTCGCCATCGGGTTAACGTCTTTCCTATCATCATTGGTCCACTATTCTTCGAATTCTTCGAAATTTTTGAGGTGCCCTGGTGATGAGGTTATGAAACTCCTTTTTTTCTCAGTGATTTGAACTAGCTGAATGAATTCCATGTATAATACTAAGATGCATATCAGTTTCCTTTGCGAATTTTTGCATTGGTTATGTCATATGTAGTTGTTCTAGTAAACGCGTTTATGACATATCATGCTTAGCGAATTGAGTCTCGGTACGATTGGCTGGGGCTCAACACAGTTGTTGTGCTAGCTGTCACTAGGTTTGTTAGGTGGACGCAGTTCTCGTAATTCTTGCTGAGTATTGACTGTTGTCGTTCTCTGGTATCGTGTCAGGATTATGTCGTTTATTTGTATTTATATGTGCATATGTCATAATTGCCGTCACCGAGTTGTCCAGCCGCTTCCATTGCTGTCGTTACCCCATTATGATACTTTGTTCTATTCTGCTCATTCCTGTCTTTTCCAGCTATCTTTGCTTACTTTTCCTATATACGAGAACTGGTGATGAACATTCTAAGTCCGTCAGGAGCGATTACACTAACATCCCTGCACACGGTGGTTCGATAAAATTCGGAACAACCAAACTAATTGGTCCTTTTGGAGAAGCGGGCCAGAGTGCGTACAATTCACCTAGGTGGCTATACTCTTTTGTAATAGACACGACTTATTTCATATTCGCTTGCATGAAGATCTTGCAGTGCACTGCAGAGGATGTGTGAGAATTTCGTGGTGAAGCAGCATTCTATAGCTCAGCCACTAAGCATCGCAATTGACTGTTTTAATGCCCTGAAGTACGTCCTACATAGCCCTTGAAAGCACGCATACATATCCGGAACATTGCGCCGCAAAGCCACGAAGAGCTTACAAGTGTGGTGGTTGACATTTTCAACAGAGGTCTACAGCATTTGGAGACACAGATCGCTCGTTATAAGGGACCTATGTCACAATTTTATCACCCTTGTATAGAATCTGGCCAACGTTACTAATTATTGCGTTAGAGGATAACTTCTAGGTCCAACCATCAGTTATTGCTTCCTCAACTGCTGGCAACAGTTCCCATTTTTCTGGTCAAGAACTGATGGAGTTAACAGCTAGCACGAGCGACTATGAACCTTGTACGTTCTCGATTCATTTGTAGATTTAACATTGATGGTTGCATGCGTGCCCGAAGGTAGGGTCGAGATCGTGATAGACACAATTTCCACTGTTGGTGTAATACCGTACTACATAAAACTTCCGTTTTCATCGATAAGGTTTGGTACCGGCGCACTTTTTTCAGATAACTCGACTGTACTAAAGATAGAGCCATCACATAGGGTTTAGGTGCTCCATTTGTCGCAGTGCACAACTAGGGACTCCTGAAGATAGCTGAAATCTTTAGACGCAGAGCAGTTTTCCGGAAAGGTGCCGTGCCAAAGTGAATTAATTTGGCATGCAGCGTGTTGGAGAAATGCCACGTGTTCCTTCCAATTTTGATTAGAAAAACGAACGGCGAAGGCTGAACAGCCGCCAGCGAACAGCGTAGGTGCGTGTGAGAGTGCGAGAATTCGTCAACGTTGCAGCGACGAAGGAAGACCTGCGCAGTGAGAGATCTGCTACTTCTCTTCTCATTTTAACTCCATAAGATGTCCAATGTATTTCGAGAATTTCCAGTGAGACCTCTCATTCCTTGGTCCCGCACTCTTTCGCCCTCCGCTCTTCTGCTACAACACTCCAGCCTCCACTTCTAATTTGAGCATGCAGGTACCTCTCCTCTCCCATAACCAGGCGGGCCGACGCATGCGTCAGCAGCATAAAAGAACATCAATCATTTCTGTCTCGCCTCGCATTCTCTCGTACCTCGTTTTTCAACTTCACCACTTTGCTGTCGATAGGGTATCCGCGCCATGCCCTATGGCGCGTCTATTGGTGCTCCAACTCAGCGAGCGAACTATAGTGCTCTCAGTTCACTTTTCGATTGCCCTTTTCTACTGTATGTACTTTCCTATTGTTTCTAGTAGCATGGGTGCCATGCTTGGCTACCGTTGCCGTTTGTTTCGTCGATTACTAGTCAAATTTCAAGATGTCCTAGTTTATTTATTTTTATTTATTTATTTGAGCAACATAAATAATGGCACGCATTAAACAGGGAGGATTTCAGATAATGGTTGGCATTCTGCAAAAGCACAGAAAAGCTGAGAAAAATGAAAGAAGAAGAAAAAGAAAAAAAGGGAAACGGAGAGAAATACGCCTGGCCGCTGCGAGATTGCATACAAGAGCGAGTGGTGACAAAAATACGTATGAGCTTGAGTGGAGCTCCTGGTGATGTCATGACGGAGGTGCGCTGACCATGGGTATGTACATTAGCAGATGCCTCACGATACTACTACCAGTAGGCAGAATAGACAATTAACCTTTGAGGCGGGTTCTGTATCTCAAAGGCCTCTCTAAACTGGTACGCACCCCAAAGGCTGCCTTGGGAGGTCGTGAAGATTTATTAACATTCTGATAAATACCCACAAATAGTGTAATGCAGCGAACAAGACGTGATTACATAGCCGTTTTCAATTGATACACTCATGTAGCACAAGCAGCGCACGAGGATAGCCAGAAAAGTAATCGGGAAGGTGACTTCTATAAAAGCAGAGGACTTTTGTGATCGGAACAAATTGTCTAATTCCTGCAGCTGAACGACGTCTGTAGGCAAATCCATCGACTACGCATTGGGAGGCCTCTGCCGAAAAACAGGACCTTCCTGAAATCCCAAGTATTGTTCAACATAACGTGCATGGCAACGCAGTCATGTAGACTAATTCTCTTGAACTACGCGACGACTGATCTTTCTAGAACTGTCTGCACGTCTATATAAGGGTCTGGAAAGGGCTTGCTATAACTTCATCGCTCGCTAGTCCTACCCGTTCTGGATTCGCCTCACCGCGGACAACTCAACGATGGCCACAGATGCAACCACAAGGAGTGGACAACCAGCCAGTAACCAGCGCGGACTCGCACCCCAAGGCCGACAGCAAGCGGAGAAAATCGCCACCGGCAAGAACAAGAGCTATTTTAAGTGCAATAAAGATTCGCAGGTCGCTACACCATGCAGGGTTCGAACCCTGGTCGCCTGTTTGCAGACAGCGCACAAGTTCGGGCAGGATTTTATGTATGAGTAGATCACTAGAAAGAAGACGAGAACAAAGTGAGAGCGAGGTTCCGACTGAATGATGTGATTGTCGGAGTAGACGATAGTAAGGGAGGCATAAAGAAGCTTTAGGTTGGCGTGAAGTGCATGATCAAGTGGCGTGAAGTGTATGATCAGGTGCAGTTATATGCATGCTATCCACCATTACAGGTTACTACGCTGGGTGAGTATGGAATCCCATCTAGGTTTGGACTCCGCTCTCAGCGTGGCCCACCATACCCGAAGCCGGCGAAGCCGGCAAGCCTGGCCTGGCCCACACATCCAGCGTCAGTCGCTGGCGAATCCGGCGACCTAACCACAGGGTCTTCATAAATAATTTTCTAGAAGTGGACACGAAAATAAACAGGTGGTAGTAGGCTCAAGCGCACGCAGTCAAAGCCGACTCGCTTTAAAAACAAATGCACTGCAACAATGCCTGCCTATTGGGACTGCCGCTTCAAGGGCGATATCATGGACCAGGAAGAAGCACTTCGAGTTTCAACCACTGTCTACGTCGGAAATCTGTCCTACTATGTCACTGAAGACCAGCTGTAGGAACTGTTCGGACGTGTTGGAGAAGTGAAAAGGGTGGTCATGGGCATTCATCGCTTCAAGAAAACACCTTGCGGCTTCTGCTTCGTTATCTTCTATACTCATTTCGAGGCGACGGACGCTATTCGATTCCTCAACGGGACGACACTCGGAGGACGACCGATTCGCGTCGATCTCGATACGGGTTTCGAGGAGGGACGCCAGTACGGACGAGGAACGGACGGGGGACAGGTTCGTGATGATTATAGGAACAAATACGACCCTAATCGCGGCGGCTTTGGCCAAATGGTCAACATGAGGGGAAACACCAACAATGCTTGTTAATGACGTGCTGTATCTAAGAAGATCTCAGATGCCATCGCTAACATGGGCTTTACCTTACCCTAAGGACTAATGCAGATGCACAGATTGTTAGCTTCATTGAGTTCATTGTTGAATGTTACTTCTTTCATTGCTTAAGAAAGCTATTGAAGTTCGATGTCTCAACAACTATCCTTGCTTAGTAAAAATAAATGTCATTTGCCTTCTAACGAAGGCAGGTGACCTCCCTCAAAGGTACTTATCGCCGTTCTTTTAAACGTTAGAAATTTAATTTCTCGAAAAAACCTTAGTTGGCATCGTTCTGTTACGGGTGCTAGCATTTCCAATCACTTTCCCTCAAATTCTTCAGTCTCTCGCTCAAAAAGTTATACATTTTTACATGTCACTCAACTGTTTAGAAGTTGCCACGCTCTAAGTCTAAGTACGCACCAGTTCACGTCTTACGCGTATGTCATGACTAGCGTGACATACTGCTATTAACTAGTTCTGTTTCCACTAAAAAGAAGGGAAGGAATAGGGACGAGCCAGCAGGTAGGACGTGTCCGCAATTGCGGACTAGACTGTACGACATGAGCGGGAAGGGCGCTCCAACCGCACTTTAAAGGGGAGACGAGGAACAACAGGTAAATGGTCTCGGACGGAAGAAGGATATCGAGCGCGGCGACCCCAGATTTCGAAAGGGCCCAAACATTTGGATTCCTGATTCTACTTCGTCACCGAGCGGCGATTTCGACTCTTACTCCTCGGCTCCAGCACCGAACAGCCGCTGTTAAGTTGGTGGCAAATTTTGGATCCGGCATTGGAGGCGGCTTTCGACTCCGGCTCCGGTGAGTATTTAGTCCTAATACAAATCAAAGTGGGATCTCTGTGGGCTAGGAGACATTTGGAGAGTACACACAAGACTCTCCCTGAGAAAACTCGGATGCTAGCCACTAGCTCCGAGTTACAGCACTGCACAGCAACGGCCGCGGTGCAGATCATGCGCGTAGTTAAACCGCGCAGCACGGCTGTTCCATGGTTATTCGGTTTCGTTTTTCGTTGTGTGTGTTTTCGTTCACTACCTATGACGCGCCGATGATTTTAGGCTTATGTACCATTTTCGTGGCGTAATATCGATGGGATGGAGTTTTGGCGACGAATTTTTCTAGCCTTATTTTCAGTTGAATGTTCGCTGTTCTACAGATGGACAGATCACTTCCTCGACGAGTGTGGTACTAGTTGACCCGGTGGGAAAGGAAAGGTGGAAGGTTTGGTTGGTCTGGTCGTGATCCGAAGCAAGAACCTCGATTCAAATGCACTTCGATACCAACGCGCCTACAACCACACTAGCGACAACAAAAGGGAAAATCAAAAAACGAGTGCGGTAAGCAAAGTTTATAATTAACAAAAAAGAGAAGAGAAAGCCGTCCACCACTGGAAACAGCATACCCTAACCACAGGGTCTTCATAAATAATTTTCTAGAAGTGGACACGAAAATAAACAGGTGGTAGTAGGCTCAAGCGCACGCAGTCAAAGCCGACTCGCTTTAAAAACAAATGCACTGCAACAATGCCTGCCTATTGGGACTGCCGCTTCAAGGGCGATATCATGGACCAGGAAGAAGCACTTCGAGTTTCAACCACTGTCTACGTCGGAAATCTGTCCTACTATGTCACTGAAGACCAGCTGTAGGAACTGTTCGGACGTGTTGGAGAAGTGAAAAGGGTGGTCATGGGCATTCATCGCTTCAAGAAAACACCTTGCGGCTTCTGCTTCGTTATCTTCTATACTCATTTCGAGGCGACGGACGCTATTCGATTCCTCAACGGGACGACACTCGGAGGACGACCGATTCGCGTCGATCTCGATACGGGTTTCGAGGAGGGACGCCAGTACGGACGAGGAACGGACGGGGGACAGGTTCGTGATGATTATAGGAACAAATACGACCCTAATCGCGGCGGCTTTGGCCAAATGGTCAACATGAGGGGAAACACCAACAATGCTTGTTAATGACGTGCTGTATCTAAGAAGATCTCAGATGCCATCGCTAACATGGGCTTTACCTTACCCTAAGGACTAATGCAGATGCACAGATTGTTAGCTTCATTGAGTTCATTGTTGAATGTTACTTCTTTCATTGCTTAAGAAAGCTATTGAAGTTCGATGTCTCAACAACTATCCTTGCTTAGTAAAAATAAATGTCATTTGCCTTCTAACGAAGGCAGGTGACCTCCCTCAAAGGTACTTATCGCCGTTCTTTTAAACGTTAGAAATTTAATTTCTCGAAAAAACCTTAGTTGGCATCGTTCTGTTACGGGTGCTAGCATTTCCAATCACTTTCCCTCAAATTCTTCAGTCTCTCGCTCAAAAAGTTATACATTTTTACATGTCACTCAACTGTTTAGAAGTTGCCACGCTCTAAGTCTAAATACGCACCAGTTCACGTCTTACGCGTATGTCATGACTAGCGTGACATACTGCTATTAACTAGTTCTGTTTCCACTAAAAAGAAGGGAAGGAATAGGGACGAGCCAGCAGGTAGGACGTGTCCGCAATTGCGGACTAGACTGTACGACATGAGCGGGAAGGGCGCTCCAACCGCACTTTAAAGGGGAGACGAGGAACAACAGGTAAATGGTCTCGGACGGAAGAAGGATATCGAGCGCGGCGACCCCAGATTTCGAAAGGGCCCAAACATTTGGATTCCTGATTCTACTTCGTCACCGAGCGGCGATTTCGACTCTTACTCCTCGGCTCCAGCACCGAACAGCCGCTGTTAAGTTGGTGGCAAATTTTGGATCCGGCATTGGAGGCGGCTTTCGACTCCGGCTCCGGTGAGTATTTAGTCCTAATACAAATCAAAGTGGGATCTCTGTGGGCTAGGAGACATTTGGAGAGTACACACAAGACTCTCCCTGAGAAAACTCGGATGCTAGCCACTAGCTCCGAGTTACAGCACTGCACAGCAACGGCCGCGGTGCAGATCATGCGCGTAGTTAAACCGCGCAGCACGGCTGTTCCATGGTTATTCGGTTTCGTTTTTCGTTGTGTGTGTTTTCGTTCACTACCTATGACGCGCCGATGATTTTAGGCTTATGTACCATTTTCGTGGCGTAATATCGATGGGATGGAGTTTTGGCGACGAATTTTTCTAGCCTTATTTTCAGTTGAATGTTCGCTGTTCTACAGATGGACAGATCACTTCCTCGACGAGTGTGGTACTAGTTGACCCGGTGGGAAAGGAAAGGTGGAAGGTTTGGTTGGTCTGGTCGTGATCCGAAGCAAGAACCTCGATTCAAATGCACTTCGATACCAACGCGCCTACAACCACACTAGCGACAACAAAAGGGAAAATCAAAAAACGAGTGCGGTAAGCAAAGTTTATAATTAACAAAAAAGAGAAGAGAAAGCCGTCCACCACTGGAAACAGCATACCCTAACCACAGGGTCTTCATAAATAATTTTCTAGAAGTGGACACGAAAATAAACAGGTGGTAGTAGGCTCAAGCGCACGCAGTCAAAGCCGACTCGCTTTAAAAACAAATGCACTGCAACAATGCCTGCCTATTGGGACTGCCGCTTCAAGGGCGATATCATGGACCAGGAAGAAGCACTTCGAGTTTCAACCACTGTCTACGTCGGAAATCTGTCCTACTATGTCACTGAAGACCAGCTGTAGGAACTGTTCGGACGTGTTGGAGAAGTGAAAAGGGTGGTCATGGGCATTCATCGCTTCAAGAAAACACCTTGCGGCTTCTGCTTCGTTATCTTCTATACTCATTTCGAGGCGACGGACGCTATTCGATTCCTCAACGGGACGACACTCGGAGGACGACCGATTCGCGTCGATCTCGATACGGGTTTCGAGGAGGGACGCCAGTACGGACGAGGAACGGACGGGGGACAGGTTCGTGATGATTATAGGAACAAATACGACCCTAATCGCGGCGGCTTTGGCCAAATGGTCAACATGAGGGGAAACACCAACAATGCTTGTTAATGACGTGCTGTATCTAAGAAGATCTCAGATGCCATCGCTAACATGGGCTTTACCTTACCCTAAGGACTAATGCAGATGCACAGATTGTTAGCTTCATTGAGTTCATTGTTGAATGTTACTTCTTTCATTGCTTAAGAAAGCTATTGAAGTTCGATGTCTCAACAACTATCCTTGCTTAGTAAAAATAAATGTCATTTGCCTTCTAACGAAGGCAGGTGACCTCCCTCAAAGGTACTTATCGCCGTTCTTTTAAACGTTAGAAATTTAATTTCTCGAAAAAACCTTAGTTGGCATCGTTCTGTTACGGGTGCTAGCATTTCCAATCACTTTCCCTCAAATTCTTCAGTCTCTCGCTCAAAAAGTTATACATTTTTACATGTCACTCAACTGTTTAGAAGTTGCCACGCTCTAAGTCTAAATACGCACCAGTTCACGTCTTACGCGTATGTCATGACTAGCGTGACATACTGCTATTAACTAGTTCTGTTTCCACTAAAAAGAAGGGAAGGAATAGGGACGAGCCAGCAGGTAGGACGTGTCCGCAATTGCGGACTAGACTGTACGACATGAGCGGGAAGGGCGCTCCAACCGCACTTTAAAGGGGAGACGAGGAACAACAGGTAAATGGTCTCGGACGGAAGAAGGATATCGAGCGCGGCGACCCCAGATTTCGAAAGGGCCCAAACATTTGGATTCCTGATTCTACTTCGTCACCGAGCGGCGATTTCGACTCTTACTCCTCGGCTCCAGCACCGAACAGCCGCTGTTAAGTTGGTGGCAAATTTTGGATCCGGCATTGGAGGCGGCTTTCGACTCCGGCTCCGGTGAGTATTTAGTCCTAATACAAATCAAAGTGGGATCTCTGTGGGCTAGGAGACATTTGGAGAGTACACACAAGACTCTCCCTGAGAAAACTCGGATGCTAGCCACTAGCTCCGAGTTACAGCACTGCACAGCAACGGCCGCGGTGCAGATCATGCGCGTAGTTAAACCGCGCAGCACGGCTGTTCCATGGTTATTCGGTTTCGTTTTTCGTTGTGTGTGTTTTCGTTCACTACCTATGACGCGCCGATGATTTTAGGCTTATGTACCATTTTCGTGGCGTAATATCGATGGGATGGAGTTTTGGCGACGAATTTTTCTAGCCTTATTTTCAGTTGAATGTTCGCTGTTCTACAGATGGACAGATCACTTCCTCGACGAGTGTGGTACTAGTTGACCCGGTGGGAAAGGAAAGGTGGAAGGTTTGGTTGGTCTGGTCGTGATCCGAAGCAAGAACCTCGATTCAAATGCACTTCGATACCAACGCGCCTACAACCACACTAGCGACAACAAAAGGGAAAATCAAAAAACGAGTGCGGTAAGCAAAGTTTATAATTAACAAAAAAGAGAAGAGAAAGCCGTCCACCACTGGAAACAGCATACCCTAACCACAGGGTCTTCATAAATAATTTTCTAGAAGTGGACACGAAAATAAACAGGTGGTAGTAGGCTCAAGCGCACGCAGTCAAAGCCGACTCGCTTTAAAAACAAATGCACTGCAACAATGCCTGCCTATTGGGACTGCCGCTTCAAGGGCGATATCATGGACCAGGAAGAAGCACTTCGAGTTTCAACCACTGTCTACGTCGGAAATCTGTCCTACTATGTCACTGAAGACCAGCTGTAGGAACTGTTCGGACGTGTTGGAGAAGTGAAAAGGGTGGTCATGGGCATTCATCGCTTCAAGAAAACACCTTGCGGCTTCTGCTTCGTTATCTTCTATACTCATTTCGAGGCGACGGACGCTATTCGATTCCTCAACGGGACGACACTCGGAGGACGACCGATTCGCGTCGATCTCGATACGGGTTTCGAGGAGGGACGCCAGTACGGACGAGGAACGGACGGGGGACAGGTTCGTGATGATTATAGGAACAAATACGACCCTAATCGCGGCGGCTTTGGCCAAATGGTCAACATGAGGGGAAACACCAACAATGCTTGTTAATGACGTGCTGTATCTAAGAAGATCTCAGATGCCATCGCTAACATGGGCTTTACCTTACCCTAAGGACTAATGCAGATGCACAGATTGTTAGCTTCATTGAGTTCATTGTTGAATGTTACTTCTTTCATTGCTTAAGAAAGCTATTGAAGTTCGATGTCTCAACAACTATCCTTGCTTAGTAAAAATAAATGTCATTTGCCTTCTAACGAAGGCAGGTGACCTCCCTCAAAGGTACTTATCGCCGTTCTTTTAAACGTTAGAAATTTAATTTCTCGAAAAAACCTTAGTTGGCATCGTTCTGTTACGGGTGCTAGCATTTCCAATCACTTTCCCTCAAATTCTTCAGTCTCTCGCTCAAAAAGTTATACATTTTTACATGTCACTCAACTGTTTAGAAGTTGCCACGCTCTAAGTCTAAATACGCACCAGTTCACGTCTTACGCGTATGTCATGACTAGCGTGACATACTGCTATTAACTAGTTCTGTTTCCACTAAAAAGAAGGGAAGGAATAGGGACGAGCCAGCAGGTAGGACGTGTCCGCAATTGCGGACTAGACTGTACGACATGAGCGGGAAGGGCGCTCCAACCGCACTTTAAAGGGGAGACGAGGAACAACAGGTAAATGGTCTCGGACGGAAGAAGGATATCGAGCGCGGCGACCCCAGATTTCGAAAGGGCCCAAACATTTGGATTCCTGATTCTACTTCGTCACCGAGCGGCGATTTCGACTCTTACTCCTCGGCTCCAGCACCGAACAGCCGCTGTTAAGTTGGTGGCAAATTTTGGATCCGGCATTGGAGGCGGCTTTCGACTCCGGCTCCGGTGAGTATTTAGTCCTAATACAAATCAAAGTGGGATCTCTGTGGGCTAGGAGACATTTGGAGAGTACCCACAAGACTCTCCCTGAGAAAACTCGGATGCTAGCCACTAGCTCCGAGTTACAGCACTGCACAGCAACGGCCGCGGTGCAGATCATGCGCGTAGTTAAACCGCGCAGCACGGCTGTTCCATGGTTATTCGGTTTCGTTTTTCGTTGTGTGTGTTTTCGTTCACTACCTATGACGCGCCGATGATTTTAGGCTTATGTACCATTTTCGTGGCGTAATATCGATGGGATGGAGTTTTGGCGACGAATTTTTCTAGCCTTATTTTCAGTTGAATGTTCGCTGTTCTACAGATGGACAGATCACTTCCTCGACGAGTGTGGTACTAGTTGACCCGGTGGGAAAGGAAAGGTGGAAGGTTTGGTTGGTCTGGTCGTGATCCGAAGCAAGAACCTCGATTCAAATGCACTTCGATACCAACGCGCCTACAACCACACTAGCGACAACAAAAGGGAAAATCAAAAAACGAGTGCGGTAAGCAAAGTTTATAATTAACAAAAAAGAGAAGAGAAAGCCGTCCACCACTGGAAACAGCATACCCTAACCACAGGGTCTTCATAAATAATTTTCTAGAAGTGGACACGAAAATAAACAGGTGGTAGTAGGCTCAAGCGCACGCAGTCAAAGCCGACTCGCTTTAAAAACAAATGCACTGCAACAATGCCTGCCTATTGGGACTGCCGCTTCAAGGGCGATATCAAGGACCAGGAAGAAGCACTTCGAGTTTCAAGCACTGTCTACGTCGGAAATCTGTCCTACTATGTCACTGAAGACCAGCTGTAGGAACTGTTCGGACGTGTTGGAGAAGTGAAAAGGGTGGTCATGGGCATTCATCGCTTCAAGAAAACACCTTGCGGCTTCTGCTTCGTATCTTCTATACTCATTTCGGGGCGACAGACGCTATTCGATTCCTCAACGGGACGACACTCGGAGGACAACCGATTCGCGTCGATCTCGATACGGGTTTCGAGGAGGGACGCCAGTACGGACGAGGAATGCACGGGGGACAGGTTCGTGATGATTATAGGAACAAATACGACCCTAATCGCGGCGGCTTTGGCCAAATGGTCAATATGAGGGGAAACACCAACAATGCTTGTTAATGACGTGCTGTATCTAAGAAGATCTCAGATGCCATCGCTAACATGGGCTTTACCTTACCCTAAGGACTAATGCAGATGCACAGATTGTTAGCTTGATTGAGTTCATTATTGAATGTTACTTCTTTCATTGATTAAGAAAGCTATTGAAGTTCGATGTCTCAACAACTATCCTTGCTTAGTGAAGATAAATGTCATTTGCCTTCTAACGAAGGCAGGTGACCTCCCTCAAAGGTACTTATCGCCGTTCTTTTAAACGTTAGAAATTTAATTTCTCGAAAAAACCTTAGTTGGCATCGTTCTGTTACGGGTGCTAGCATTTCCAATCACTTTCCCTCAAATTCTTCAGTCTCTCGCTCAAAAAGTTATACATTTTTACATGTCACTCAACTGTTTAGAAGTTGCCACGCTCTAAGTCTAAGTACGCACCAGTTCACGTCTTACGCGTATGTCATGACTAGCGTGACATACTGCTATTAACTAGTTCTGTTTCCACTAAAAAGAAGGGAAGGAATAGGGACGAGCCAGCAGGTAGGACGTGTCCGCAATTGCGGACTAGACTGTACGACATGAGCGGGAAGGGCGCTCCAACCGCACTTTAAAGGGGAGACGAGGAACAACAGGTAAATGGTCTCGGACGGAAGAAGGATATCGAGCGCGGCGACCCCAGATTTCGAAAGGGCCCAAACATTTGGATTCCTGATTCTACTTCGTCACCGAGCGGCGATTTCGACTCTTACTCCTCGGCTCCAGCACCGAACAGCCGCTGTTAAGTTGGTGGCAAATTTTGGATCCGGCATTGGAGGCGGCTTTCGACTCCGGCTCCGGTGAGTATTTAGTCCTAATACAAATCAAAGTGGGATCTCTGTGGGCTAGGAGACATTTGGAGAGTACACACAAGACTCTCCCTGAGAAAACTCGGATGCTAGCCACTAGCTCCGAGTTACAGCACTGCACAGCAACGGCCGCGGTGCAGATCATGCGCGTAGTTAAACCGCGCAGCACGGCTGTTCCATGGTTATTCGGTTTCGTTTTTCGTTGTGTGTGTTTTCGTTCACTACCTATGACGCGCCGATGATTTTAGGCTTATGTACCATTTTCGTGGCGTAATATCGATGGGATGGAGTTTTGGCGACGAATTTTTCTAGCCTTATTTTCAGTTGAATGTTCGCTGTTCTACAGATGGACAGATCACTTCCTCGACGAGTGTGGTACTAGTTGACCCGGTGGGAAAGGAAAGGTGGAAGGTTTGGTTGGTCTGGTCGTGATCCGAAGCAAGAACCTCGATTCAAATGCACTTCGATACCAACGCGCCTACAACCACACTAGCGACAACAAAAGGGAAAATCAAAAAACGAGTGCGGTAAGCAAAGTTTATAATTAACAAAAAAGAGAAGAGAAAGCCGTCCACCACTGGAAACAGCATACCCTAACCACAGGGTCTTCATAAATAATTTTCTAGAAGTGGACACGAAAATAAACAGGTGGTAGTAGGCTCAAGCGCACGCAGTCAAAGCCGACTCGCTTTAAAAACAAATGCACTGCAACAATGCCTGCCTATTGGGACTGCCGCTTCAAGGGCGATATCATGGACCAGGAAGAAGCACTTCGAGTTTCAACCACTGTCTACGTCGGAAATCTGTCCTACTATGTCACTGAAGACCAGCTGTAGGAACTGTTCGGACGTGTTGGAGAAGTGAAAAGGGTGGTCATGGGCATTCATCGCTTCAAGAAAACACCTTGCGGCTTCTGCTTCGTTATCTTCTATACTCATTTCGAGGCGACGGACGCTATTCGATTCCTCAACGGGACGACACTCGGAGGACGACCGATTCGCGTCGATCTCGATACGGGTTTCGAGGAGGGACGCCAGTACGGACGAGGAACGGACGGGGGACAGGTTCGTGATGATTATAGGAACAAATACGACCCTAATCGCGGCGGCTTTGGCCAAATGGTCAACATGAGGGGAAACACCAACAATGCTTGTTAATGACGTGCTGTATCTAAGAAGATCTCAGATGCCATCGCTAACATGGGCTTTACCTTACCCTAAGGACTAATGCAGATGCACAGATTGTTAGCTTCATTGAGTTCATTGTTGAATGTTACTTCTTTCATTGCTTAAGAAAGCTATTGAAGTTCGATGTCTCAACAACTATCCTTGCTTAGTAAAAATAAATGTCATTTGCCTTCTAACGAAGGCAGGTGACCTCCCTCAAAGGTACTTATCGCCGTTCTTTTAAACGTTAGAAATTTAATTTCTCGAAAAAACCTTAGTTGGCATCGTTCTGTTACGGGTGCTAGCATTTCCAATCACTTTCCCTCAAATTCTTCAGTCTCTCGCTCAAAAAGTTATACATTTTTACATGTCACTCAACTGTTTAGAAGTTGCCACGCTCTAAGTCTAAATACGCACCAGTTCACGTCTTACGCGTATGTCATGACTAGCGTGACATACTGCTATTAACTAGTTCTGTTTCCACTAAAAAGAAGGGAAGGAATAGGGACGAGCCAGCAGGTAGGACGTGTCCGCAATTGCGGACTAGACTGTACGACATGAGCGGGAAGGGCGCTCCAACCGCACTTTAAAGGGGAGACGAGGAACAACAGGTAAATGGTCTCGGACGGAAGAAGGATATCGAGCGCGGCGACCCCAGATTTCGAAAGGGCCCAAACATTTGGATTCCTGATTCTACTTCGTCACCGAGCGGCGATTTCGACTCTTACTCCTCGGCTCCAGCACCGAACAGCCGCTGTTAAGTTGGTGGCAAATTTTGGATCCGGCATTGGAGGCGGCTTTCGACTCCGGCTCCGGTGAGTATTTAGTCCTAATACAAATCAAAGTGGGATCTCTGTGGGCTAGGAGACATTTGGAGAGTACCCACAAGACTCTCCCTGAGAAAACTCGGATGCTAGCCACTAGCTCCGAGTTACAGCACTGCACAGCAACGGCCGCGGTGCAGATCATGCGCGTAGTTAAACCGCGCAGCACGGCTGTTCCATGGTTATTCGGTTTCGTTTTTCGTTGTGTGTGTTTTCGTTCACTACCTATGACGCGCCGATGATTTTAGGCTTATGTACCATTTTCGTGGCGTAATATCGATGGGATGGAGTTTTGGCGACGAATTTTTCTAGCCTTATTTTCAGTTGAATGTTCGCTGTTCTACAGATGGACAGATCACTTCCTCGACGAGTGTGGTACTAGTTGACCCGGTGGGAAAGGAAAGGTGGAAGGTTTGGTTGGTCTGGTCGTGATCCGAAGCAAGAACCTCGATTCAAATGCACTTCGATACCAACGCGCCTACAACCACACTAGCGACAACAAAAGGGAAAATCAAAAAACGAGTGCGGTAAGCAAAGTTTATAATTAACAAAAAAGAGAAGAGAAAGCCGTCCACCACTGGAAACAGCATACCCTAACCACAGGGTCTTCATAAATAATTTTCTAGAAGTGGACACGAAAATAAACAGGTGGTAGTAGGCTCAAGCGCACGCAGTCAAAGCCGACTCGCTTTAAAAACAAATGCACTGCAACAATGCCTGCCTATTGGGACTGCCGCTTCAAGGGCGATATCAAGGACCAGGAAGAAGCACTTCGAGTTTCAAGCACTGTCTACGTCGGAAATCTGTCCTACTATGTCACTGAAGACCAGCTGTAGGAACTGTTCGGACGTGTTGGAGAAGTGAAAAGGGTGGTCATGGGCATTCATCGCTTCAAGAAAACACCTTGCGGCTTCTGCTTCGTTATCTTCTATACTCATTTCGAGGCGACGGACGCTATTCGATTCCTCAACGGGACGACACTCGGAGGACGACCGATTCGCGTCGATCTCGATACGGGTTTCGAGGAGGGACGCCAGTACGGACGAGGAATGCACGGGGGACAGGTTCGTGATGATTATAGGAACAAATACGACCCTAATCGCGGCGGCTTTGGCCAAATGGTCAATATGAGGGGAAACACCAACAATGCTTGTTAATGACGTGCTGTATCTAAGAAGATCTCAGATGCCATCGCTAACATGGGCTTTACCTTACCCTAAGGACTAATGCAGATGCACAGATTGTTAGCTTGATTGAGTTCATTATTGAATGTTACTTCTTTCATTGATTAAGAAAGCTATTGAAGTTCGATGTCTCAACAACTATCCTTGCTTAGTGAAGATAAATGTCATTTGCCTTCTAACGAAGGCAGGTGACCTCCCTCAAAGGTACTTATCGCCGTTCTTTTAAACGTTAGAAATTTAATTTCTCGAAAAAACCTTAGTTGGCATCGTTCTGTTACGGGTGCTAGCATTTCCAATCACTTTCCCTCAAATTCTTCAGTCTCTCGCTCAAAAAGTTATACATTTTTACATGTCACTCAACTGTTTAGAAGTTGCCACGCTCTAAGTCTAAATACGCACCAGTTCACGTCTTACGCGTATGTCATGACTAGCGTGACATACTGCTATTAACTAGTTCTGTTTCCACTAAAAAGAAGGGAAGGAATAGGGACGAGCCAGCAGGTAGGACGTGTCCGCAATTGCGGACTAGACTGTACGACATGAGCGGGAAGGGCGCTCCAACCGCACTTTAAAGGGGAGGCGAGGAACAACAGGTAAATGGTCTCGGACGGAAGAAGGATATCGAGCGCGGCGGCCCCAGATTTCGAAAGGGCCCAAACATTTGAATTCCTGATTCTACTTCGTCACCGAGCGGCGATTTCGACTCTTATTCCTCGGCTCCAGCACCGAACAGCCGGTGTTAAGTTGGTGGCAAATTTTGGATCCGGCATTGGAGGCGGCTTTCGACTCCGGCTCCGGTGAGTATTTAGTCCTAATACAAATCAAAGTGGGATCTCTGTGGGCTAGGAGACATTTGGAGAGTACCCACAAGACTCTCCCTGAGAAAACTCGGATGCTAGCCACTAGCTCCGAGTTACAGCACTGCACAGCAACGGCCGCGGTGCAGATCATGCGCGTAGTTAAACCGCGCAGCACGGCTGTTCCATGGTTATTTCGGTTTCGTTTTTCGTTCTGTGTGTTTTCGTTCACTACCTATGACGCGCCGATGATTTTAGGCTTATGTACCATTTTCGTGGCGTAATATCGATGGGATGGAGTTTTGGCGACGAATTTTTCTAGCCTTATTTTCAGTTGAACGTTCGCTGTTCTACAGATGGACAAATCACTTCCTCGACGAGTGTGGTACTAGTTGACCCGGTGGGAAAGGAAAGGTGGAAGGTTTGGTTGGTCTGGTCGTGATCCGAAGCAAGAACCTCGATTCAAATGCACTTCGATACCAACGCGCCTACAACCACACTAGCGACAACAAAAGGGAAAATCAAAAAACGAGTGCGGTAAGCAAAGTTTATAATTAACAAAAAAAGAGAAGAGAAAGCCGTCCACCACTGGAAACAGCATACCCTAACCACAGGGTCTTCATAAATAATTTTCTAGAAGTGGACACGAAAATAAACAGGTGGTAGTAGGCTCAAGCGCACGCAGTCAAAGCCGACTCGCTTTAAAAATAAATGCACTGCAACAATGCCTGCCTATTGGGACTGCCGCTTCAAGGGCGATATCAAGGACCAGGAAGAAGCACTTCGAGTTTCAACCACTGTCTACGTCGGAAATCTGTCCTACTATGTCACTGAAGACCAGCTGTAGTAGGAACTGTTCGGACGTGTTGGAGAAGTGAAAAGGGTGGTCATGGGCATTCATCGCTTCAAGAAAACACCTTGCGGCTTCTGCTTCGTTATCTTCTATACTCACTTCGAGGCGACGGACGCTATTCGATTCCTCAACGGGACGACACTCGGAGGACGACCGATTCGCGTCGATCTCGGGTTTCGAGGAGGGACGCCAGTACGGACGAGGAACGGACGGGGGACAGGTTCGTGATGATTATAGGAACAAATACGACCCTAATCGCGGCGGCTTTGGCCAAATGGTCAATATGAGGGGAAACACCAACAATGCTTGTTAATGACGTGCTGTATCTAAGAAGATCTCAGATGCCATCGCTAACATGGGCTTTACCTTACCCTAAGGACTAATGCAGATGCACAGATTGTTAGCTTGATTGAGTTCATTGTTGAATGTTACTTCTTTCATTGCTTAAGAAAGCTAATGAAGTTCGATGTCTCAACAACTATCCTTGCTTAGTAAAAATAAATGTCATTTGCCTTCTTTCGAAACAATAACATTACAAAGAATAACAATACTGCCCTTTTTCTACTTCCTCATCAGTGTTTGTTCCGCTTTGTTGCGGCGACCGATAGTACAATACAATAGAATAACGCACCATAATACAAAAATGCAATATAAAGAGAAAAGGAAAAACTACAGAGCAGCCGTGTTCTACCGTTTGAACAGACGCGTGTTCGCGTGTTCTGCGCCTCGCGAACGTGACGCTGCGCAATGCAGATAGAACATGCAAGATCCGGTAGCATCAGTTTTTAACCAGGTGAGTGATAACTAAACGGCATGAAAATTTCAATAATTGTTTGTGAAACAAGTCCGAAAGTTTTGA
Organism: Heligmosomoides polygyrus polygyrus; assembly: GCA_947396885.1. NCBI lineage: Eukaryota > Metazoa > Nematoda > Chromadorea > Rhabditida > Heligmosomidae > Heligmosomoides > Heligmosomoides polygyrus. The sequence continues at coordinate 24,290,613 of OX377206.1, forward strand.
GGAAAAGCAGGATTGAGAACGATAGCACATATGATGGGACTGTGCTCCCTGAGATATTCATGGAAAATCACTATCCCGTCGTTTTAAAGCATTGGCTTCGGGAGGTCGCTTTGCAATATGTTATACAATCGTTGGTTAGGGATAAGCTCAGCTAAATTGTGGTGGAATAGACTTCCACTAATTGCCTAACATATTCAATGTAACTCATACACCTAACAGTTCCTGTTAAACTCGTGGCGTTCAAAGACGTTTCGATAAGTGGACTAGCCCGGGTTCCAATTAGATGTGGCCCAAGGGCGAAAAATTCTGCAACACTGGGCACAGCATATTTGAGCAGAAAGTGAAAATGTGAAGATGTTGAAACCAATCAGTAAGATTAAATGGAAGAAAAAGGAACAAAAGAGGAAATATGTAGGAAATAAAATACGGAGGAAATAAAAGAAAAAACAAAAAACGAAAAAAAGAGTTCAATGCTACTAATACAACTTCGTCGGAACTTATTCCATCTCGTGGCGAGGTCAGCAATAATATTAAACATAGCATACAACAACTCCGTACGCTGTGCTACAATACAACAATAGAACACAAGTAAAAAATAATGCAAAAAAATTCACTCATAAGTGACAATGTTAGCAATTTTTTCCGCCATGAATTCAGAGTAAAATTCAGGTTAATCGTTGCGGGACCACGTATGCGCTTATCCCTGTCCTAATCATTCGCTGGGTATCATGACATTCACCTGTTTTTCTGCAGCCCTGCGTATTCAATTGCTACTTATTTCCCTATTCTTCTTTCTATTTTCTATTCCATTTCAGTATTCATATTTGAGATAATGTTTTGTATTACACGGAGGACCTCTGAGAAGGACCGCTTTAGTTGTCGCTGCAGGTATTTTTTCTTCGTGAAGATATCGGGACAGTTGTATCGCTGCATCGACAGCCTTTATAGATATTGATTGTGGTTACGGTTGACATGAATCCGTAAACCTTTCGAGATCCCTGAACTTTCAACCTTTCGAGATAATCGGTGCCGTTGTTTGACCTGTAAGTGATCCTAGGTGGAACGCGTAAACCAGGATATAAGTAGAGGGATAAACGATGTCGTAGGTATTTTGCTACATTTTCACCTCTACTATATTGTCTGTCGACGCTGTGAGGAGCAGTTTACTGTGGATTGCTTTTAATTGTGTTATGTTTGTTCAACACCCAGCATCTAGGATGATGTCGGTATAGATGCTGAGTCTATCATTCAATAAACTGCTGTAAACAATTTGAGTTTGAGTTTGCAACCATCCCATCAATCGTTATCAGTTTTTACATTTCGTTTTGAGCAATAAAAGTTGGGAATGTTTTGTGGTGTCATTGTTTTATAATAGAAAAAGCACAGTAAGGATAGTTCTGAAATGTTATTTAAAAAACCCATCGCTCTCCCCCCTCCCTTCAACCAGATGTTTGGCGACCCATAACCCTTAGATGGAGGCTTTAGCTTATTGGGGGTTGCAAATATACCATATGTTGTGCGTACATAAACCTATAGATTCGATAATCAATTGATAGATCTCATCATTTGTTCAAATGTGCATCCGGCTCCTCTGTATCGATGTCATCATCGAGGGGTGAGTCGACGTCGAAGCTCAGTGAGCAATATAATATTTCTTCAGGATTAACTCTGAAATCCTCGAAAGATAGTGACCTACTTCTCATCAGCTCTCGAAGTTTCAACCTCTATAATTAAAAAAAGTATTGAAGGTCGATTATAGAATGGAGGATAGCTAGTGTTGTTTGTAGAATGGTTATGGCTTTAAGTGACAGAGCTGTTAGTTGATTGCCGACCTCGATCTCTGAGGCAATTCGCATGTGTACAGCGATTTTTGTGCGCTTTGTAATAGCGTCACCAACTTCTTGAAATATGTCCAAGTACGCAACGGTGTAGCTATACAGCACTTATTACACCCCACACCCCATTAGCAGGACAGAAAATTAACCTTGGCAACGTCGTGTATGAGTGAATGTAGTTCGCACTGATAGCCATGATGTGCTATCGTACCATCTTCAATGTGATGTAGCTGTAAAGCTCCTGCTTCCCTCTCCAGTTCAATCACTTTAGTTTGTGGGCCATGTTGGCTTCTTTTTTTGTGCAACATCTACTAAAGGACTGGAGCTGTTTATTCAACGTAATCTCGAGTTATATAGCCGGTTCGTCTACAGATTTGATAAGCATATCAGTTAGAATCATAATCCACTCTAGTATTATCGTATTAGAATTCCTCTTATGATTTTCCAACTTTATGTGTGACACCTTCAAACATAGACCTGTTCAATATATGTTCTTCCGGTTGAATTGTGGTCATCGTTTTTTTTGCTGAGTTTAAGTATAATTTTTAGAGATAGGCTTTTTGAACACATTTTAGAATTGCATTCAAGCACTTGATTTCGAGATAAAGTTGGGTCTTCTACGGGATGCGGAATTTTCACCGATACTGAGGAGTTGTCTTAAAGTCGCGACCACACTTTTCTGTTGGTTCTTCTGTATCATGTAAAAACCCTAAATGATACAATCACCACCTTTGTATAAAAGAGTTTGTCCGTCGGGTGATCTAACCGAAGTGAGGTACGCCTCATCATCTACAACGCGGGCAAAATTTTTTATTGAACGTGGGATCTTGCTGCAGCAGGGGAAACGCAGCCCTTTACTGGTTAACACAGCAGCACCTACGCGCGTTTCTGGGCGTCGAGGTCAGGGGTGTGCGTTAAATTTTTTTCGGTAAATTTTTAACGAAAAATTTTTGCGTTAAAATCGGTAAATTCGGTAATTTCGTTAAATAAAATTTCCCTTAGCTGCAGTAAGTTTGGCTGCACTTCTGTATGTAAAAGTCAGATCTTTTTCCTTACTGATTTTCTTCGACCCCATATGTATAACAGTTATATGAATACATCCCCACCTTTACAACGATTAACAACTTCATCTATCATCAACAAAACTGATAAACGAGAAAAATCTTTCAGATTCCAAAACCAAACAGTAACGACAAGACTCCTAAAATAGCAAATTTCGTACTATGCCTAGTTCGCTTAGCTTCTGGAATGTCGTTGATCTTCTGGGAAAATCCAAAGTGCTATGCACACAGCTCAACGTTTTTGAGCGTTTTCGTTCTTCCTGACAAAACTTTTTACAGAACCTAAGTTCGCTAGTAGACTTTTACAGCCCAGTATTCTTTTATAGTCCTGCCATAATTGTTTCGGAAAACTACAAAGTGATTTAATAAAGAACCAAGCAGTGACAGCAACGAGTTCATTGGTACAGTTGTTTTTATAAGATTTTTGCGAAGTCCATAGATCTGCCTGTTTCACATAAAGGTTCTTTTTGTCTCACAAGGTCCCTGCTCTCACTGTAAACGAAAACAGAGAAGCGAATAAACAGCCACGTACGGTTGACCAAAAAAGCAAGTTTCTTGCTCTACAGTAGTCAGCACTCCACTTTGCCTTTCTCCTCCCTAATCCCTCCAAATAGAATTCGCCACTGTCTGTCACTCTTTTACGACTTTTCATAAATTGACCACTCTGATTTTCTTTTCGAAGCACCTGGTACCATACTGTACAGCACATTTGCTAAAGATTCGAACGTGTACTGCGTTGTTCAATTTCTTCCCGATTTTGTAGGGTCCGTATTGGATTGACGAACTGTATTATAGAATCGCAAATTCGCAAACTAGATAACAAAATCCATGGAAGTAGAGAAATTTTTTGTTTCAGCCTGACCTGCAACTTCAAAGATATAGTTTTTCCGTAAAACTTCTAAAATTCTACATGCAATAGATTGCGTGTAAAGTATCAGTTTTTGGACTAACTTCATATGACTGACGAAGAGTGGTCATCGCTATCTCTTTTTTATTTAATTTTAGTCCTTTCATGTACATATGTTCACTGTTTCACGTGTATACTGACTGTGCTTCTCACAAAGAGAATTACCAAGAGTGCACACGAGGAAAATGTTTAGAAAAATCGTTAACATGCCTGGCATGAAATTCAAAAAGCGAAGCGTTACCAGCACCTATTTTCCCCGTTGTTTGTGTTTTTAGCGTTTTCTTCACGACTTCTATGCCTTTTCAAATTCACTCATGAACTAAATACCATAAAATGCGTGAAAACTGACTGGTTGAGAATTACGAAAAATTAACGTATACCAATCAATTGCGAGAAGAAATGGCGAAGTCAAGGAATACGAAATGACTGTATAGAAAAGTGGGGCACATGCAAATAAATTGGTTAACGAGCAAGAAAATTCCAACATTTCTCGAATCATGAATACGATACCGACTGCCCGTTTTCACTGATTCGAGCACGTAGAGGGTTCCCTCGATATCGCAACTATACTTCAAAAGCTCAAAAAATCGTTCGAAATTCATTTACATGAAGAAGGGGTGAAATTTCAAAAATGGTGTGCAGAATGTCGTTAATGCAATTTAACGGAAATTTTCGTTTTCGTTAAATTTCGTTAAATGTTTTTAACGAAAAATGCCGGTAAATTCGGTAAATCGGTAAATCGTTAATCGTTAATCGCACACCCCTGGTCGAGATTCAGAAGCCGACTTCGTGCCATTAGCATGAGAAGGCTACTAAAGGGGTAAGGGTAGAAGGGGGACTTTGAGGGTGGAGAACCGACGGCGATCAGGAGGCAGCGACTAGGAGGAGCATCGTGATGGTCGATGGGGAGAGCAATGAAGCAGGCCATGACGTGGCACCAAGAAGATTTTAGGCAATATGTAGGGATCATGAGGGAGTTACCAATCAGGGAAGGAGGACGTTAAGGAGGATCAGCAAGGGGATCCATTACCAGTAAGAGAGACCGGATTTAGAGGATGTGACACCGATGTCACACAATGAGCGTTCGCTCGCCGTCGTCGTGAAGGAGTATCGCGAGGGGGAGGAGGGGAGGAATTTACCTGGAAGAAGGGATCTGGAGGCAGGACCAGGACGGGGAATCAACAAGAAGGGAGACGTAAGGGAATTCATACGGAGAACAAGGAATCTGCCATATGCATAGCCTCTTCATGCTCGACACAGCGGCGACTGTGCGCGGTTCTGAGCTTCTTGATCCAGAAAGCGGGGGTCCTACGTCGCGCAGCAAGCATCCTGATTCTGAATACGTGTCACCCACCGTGCCGTGAGCGTGGAAGGACCACTAGGGGGGTGGTAGAGAAGCGCGGTAAGAGGACCTCTATGGTGGACTAGGAGAGCGACCAGGAAGGAAAGGAATAACCTGGAGGAGATGCCAGGACGGGGATACCAGCACGAAGAGACCAGTAGGTATGAGTAGTGGAAACAAAGAAGTGGGCCAGTAGTTGGGACCAGGAAGATGGCGGACTAAAGAGGGTGAGGGAACACCATTAAAGGCGGACCAGCATTTAGATCCAGTAAGAAGAATCGAGAGAGGGGAACCTGGCTTCGGAAGACATGTCAACGACAGCTTGAAACGCTTGCTGTTGAGCATGAGAACGATTGCGGAGGAAAAACCTGAGGGACAGAAGTACTGCGCAGCACAAACCAGTGACATTACTGGCCGGTCAGGAAAGAATGTCTATGATGAAGGTACCGAAGTGGTGAAGGGCTTGATGCCAATAACGTACGCACCAAGTTCCTAGATGCTAGCGAATTTTAGGTTTTACAAAAACTACTTTCCATATGTCAGTGATGCTACGGAGTCGCGCGAAGCGCGCAAGTGCGAGACACGCCGTTAGGCGTGTCGGAGCACTTGTGTAATATAATGTAATAGATAAGCTATAGCACGAGCTTCACGCGCTACTTTATGTTTTCAGGATTGTAAAAAGCAGAATCTGCAGAGGTTTGGTTCAGCAAAGCGTGTAGAAATCGGACGCTTCATATCTTCTATGTAGAGCAAGTCCTCCGTCGAACATGAGGGCTTTGAGTGCAAAATTAGACACCGGTTTCTTTGATTCGTCGAAAACTATTTCCAACTCACGAGAAGCCATTTCGCGGGCCAGCAGAAACGCCTGTGTCTGATTCGTCGGATACCCTATCATCGTTGCGAGCTTTTGAGAATGTATTGTTATCTTAGGCCTAACCTGCTTGTGTCTACGTGGTCCACTATGCATTTTATTTGGAGCAGTATTATAGAAAATAAGATCCAAAATAAGTTTCTCGTAGAACAAAGTATCTATAGACTTTAAGACCCCTTTTCAGACGCTACCGCAATCTTTACAGACGATTTTAATTTTTCCCTTCCGCTGTGTTTCTGCTTGCCTTATTTGCGCACTCAATAGCTTATTCCCTTCCATAGGAAGATCATGAACATTGCGCAGATGTGCGGAGGACGGCGTTCCATTCTGCACGAAGCTGAACTGCATAACAGCTGAACATTTGGAGCAAGATTTTTTAGAAATGGAGGGCGTGAATAAATAAAGAAAGTTTCGCTTCAAAGATGAGATACTGCCACATAACATATGACAATAGCGAGGAGTTCGTGCGTGAGACTGTCTGGTCTCTTCTTTAGTAAGAGAGCAGCTATAACATACTGACTGTGATGTGTATTGAGTCTGGGAAATATCGTGGTGGAAAGTGGTTAGAATTTCATAATTCACTGCTTTTGTGGAAACTGGTGTTGCAGCGACTGGATTAGTGAGATTGTTGACTTGAGGAAGCGTAATCATATTAAGGTTAAGAGTAATCTGTTCGTCTTGTTCTTTCTTATCGTATGCAACGCCATGTGCAGAACAATAGAAAATATTCACACATTCATTCAGGGAACGAAAAATATCTACAACAGGAAGATAATGGAACACAAGACTTGGTGCGAGAGGAAGTTTAATAAACTGTTTGGTAAGCTCAACTGTAGGAACGCGTCTCTTCTCTGCAAGGGATGTAGCTTTTACAACTTCGTCTCCTCCAAATATCGGCCGGTGACAACTGCGTCAAGGTTAACTGGTTCGTATCTGTTACTGTAAGGCGGAAGCTCACGATTTCAAAACCACCGTGTAGACAACGAACGCTGACCAGACCAACTGGGATAGGTGCATCTACATGCTCACTGGTGCACGCTTGGTAGTAAAATCGCTAAAAAACCGTGGAAATCACAGTCGACAAGGTGCTCGTCATTGCTTATGTAATGAAACAACAAACAATGAAACAAGCGATACAAATATCCAGGTGTGAGATCTTATCCAAAATCTCATCGCCTTAAAATCCAGTATTAATTTTTGCAATCCTACTTCTTCTCTATTCCACCATGATGGAAAAATGGATCGCCCAGTGAATTACAATTATAACGGCGAGAATGCGAAGAGGAATAAAAAGGAAAAAGAACACCACCTTCGCGTCCAATTCGTTTGTGCGGACGCGCACGGCGTCCGAATATTGGTAGTAGGAAATGCAAAAACTGAAGTGGAACACATTGAATACTGCTTAGAAATAACAGTAAACGAGATAAAGCAGCAAATTCAGAAATAACGGCATAGTAAATTGTGAACCACGTGGCTTTTGTACAGCCTTTTAAGACCAATATGCTAAACATAGTTTCATGTAGATTATGACCGCAGAAGGAAACATAGGCTTGCCGCAGCTAGGATAGAGCTATCATTTACGCACAAGGTTATATCACAAATATCACTTTGCTACAGGCAGTGGTGACACCAACCGCACCATTTACGTATTCGATTCACCTGTTGACGCAGCCAATCACTAACATCCACATTCGTATTTCCCCTCCCCCTTTCTATAGAATAGGAAGCGATTCAACCTGTTTAGGCAAAAAACTGATAGTGTAGTAGTTCACTGGGTGTCGTCTATCGTGCCACGTGGAACTTGTAGGCTGCAGTTGATGGCAGCTTCACCGATTTACTAGCATCAGTAAAAAGGAGCAGTGCAGTCAATGGGTAGAGGAGAACAAGTGACAGCACTAACTTCAGCAGTCTATTTACACGCTTTTTGGATGTGGTGCTCGTGAGAAAGTTGACATATATAATGCTGAAGAGGGAGAGGCACAAAAGAGAGATGCACGGTGGATGAGAATATCCAGCTTGCCATGGGAAATAGGCAAGATAGAAGAGACCCAGACAGAAAAGGACCGCGAGAAGCCAGAATTCAAATATCGTGCGACCTCAAATGACTACATACTAAGGCAGGGATCCAAGAAAATGAGGTTGTGACGAAGTCACTATAAATAGGCTCTTCTTGTAACTCCTCTGCGCCTTCAGGACATACGATTTCTGAGCGTCTGGAAAGAACTAAACATTGAGTTGCATTTTGCCGGTTTATCAGTCAGTTATAGCAGAACTTCGAATTTGATGGCGATGTGCCCACACTTAGGGCCTGAATTTATGGGGCACGTCATAGATTCATTAGAGCCAAAACCTAGTTCGAGTTGTAAAGGGAACAAAATATCACCCATCTCAAAAGTTCTTGTTTTTCGTTTTTCTCAACGATGCCCGCTAAGGAGATCGGCCCTTTCCAGTTCTTGACCTATACCTAATTGCATGAAAAACGCCACAACTTCGCAATATGCTCGGGTTGCCCTGTACTGACGAGATGCCTTCTATACGTTGCATCTAGAAAGTATGGATTCACTTCAAAATTACATATTTCTATATGATAATCGGCAGCAATCGATCCGAAAATTGTACTACAGGAATTCAGCGGTTCGGTAAAATCTGCCAGCAGTGAAATGAATGAGGAAGAAATGTATAAAGGCAAAAGGCAGTCTACTTTTGGCTGATCAAGAAGTATAGGACCACCTAGAAAATAATTCTATTGATTAGATGTAGATCAATCAGCGAGAATTAGTTATCAATTGGTGCTCCACTATCCATGTCTACATCAGTAAGGCGGATTGGCTTTGACACGACATGGCTTTGAATTGTTTGGAGAAGGAGATCGTCTCAGGCGTGCAGAATTGCTGCTTTAAGTCCTTCAATAGTTATCTATTAAGTAGTAGTATGTCTTGTTATTTTTATAAATCCCACTTGCAAGGTGCCCCTAAATATGTTCTCCATTGAACTAAGATTTTGTTGAAAAATCCAACCCAGGTTAGCATTTTCTGAAGGAATGGGAGCAAGTGAGCTTGGAGCACTTCTTGCGCAAGTCGTGCCACTGGTAAAGCTTTTCGGCCCATCGAGGATGGCGAATTCGACGGGCAAAATCACCTGATTTGTAAAATTCCAGAATAATTAGCTTAGCGGCTAATAAGAAAAATCTGCTTAATCCAAGAACGACTTTTGCTCTTGGAGACGAATTTCAATCTGCTCCTTTTGCGCGCTGTTGACAGACGTGATGCAGAACTCAGTTGAGTGTAGAAAATATCCCCATTGCATTTTAGGTAACAACAAATCTCTCGAGATTTTCTCAGAAAGACAATTGCACACCCACTCCAGGCTACTCAATTTATTGGACATCATACGCACGATTTTCCTTCTTTTATCAGGTAGAAAGGGCCCTGGAACACCTTGAATTCATCTTCGGCCGATATTGAACAGGCAGAGGGTTTCTCAGAAATGTGCCAATCACATACCTTGATTCCTTGAATGGAATAGAAATTTGGAGGCTGCGGAGTTTGTCTTCGCTGAGGGCCTTATTTCGGCCTGTTATCCAGTTGGAAGCATCGCATCACGGACCATCTTACTCTAAGCGATTTGATAAGAGGATCGTTGCTTAATTAAGCATCTGCCACTTACCTAACTTTCTGGACCACTCATCTTTGACAATGGCACCCTATTCTTTTTGAACAGTCCAGAGGAGAGTGCTTCCACGCAGTTCTCCCTCATTCGTCACATTTGTGGCAGATTTTGCCGAGACTGTTTGCTCCTATGTTTTTTTTTTGCCGTGCTGAATTCCCTAGTGCAATTTTCTGATCGATTGCTGGTGAGTAACATAGAACTACGTGAATTGGGAATGGGGGGGGGGTCCTATCCATTCCGGAAAGGGCGTAGAGCGCGTAAGTAGTGGCGGATTGAACGGCAGAAGAGCCTATTGAGGAGACGAGATCTGTTGCACTGCTCGCCTTCGCCTACTCATGCATCCCCTATTGTCTGCTCCATCGGTCTCCTTTTCTTCTCTACGTCAGTCAACAGTTTTTGACGGCTGCAAGTGCACACATTGACGAGGGGCATGTTCTAGGCTCGCAGGCACTTGAATCATGACAAGCTACACTAAAAATGTAAAGAACGACTTGCCATTACATAATTGATCTTATGATGTTCTCCTGTTGTTGTCTTTGATACTGAGAACTGTAAAGACTTTACCTGCAACCTTCCTTTGACACGACAACCCTTGAAGCCGTTATTCGTCGTTCCTTCCTTTTTCGTGTCCTTCTATTTTTCAGAATGCCAAATGTACCGAACGTTGATGAGCATAGAGAACGAAAAAAGGGAACTTTTGAGAGAGCGGTATGTAAACGAGAGAGTGTCACCTTTATTCTTGGAATCGAACTATCAGAACCCATCGGAGCCTACATGTCGTTGCGATTAGGGTTCGTAGTGTAACGAACATATTACTTGAAATATGAGATTTATTGAGATGACATATTCGTGGCAGTTGGCTTCACCATTGAGTATTGAGTAGATGGTCACAAAAAAAAAACTAGGGACGCCATGTAGGCGGGAAAGTTTCTAGATCTGTGGCTGTTCGCACAGTATGCTACCTGCACAAGATTTTCCATGCTTTTTTCGCCGATTAGAGAGACGATTTCATCTCGAACGATCAAGTTACCAATCATACCGCTTAATACTTCTCCTGGACAAGCTTTCGTCAGGATTTACAACTGCTGGTCGATTTCTCACGACTATGAATTTTTCTACATTGTCGCAATCGTTTGAGGACGAGGAGTGAAGGTGCCTGTAGTCAACGTGGCGCTAGAGTGAAGTGGGGATCGTGCTTTGGGACATCAGGAGGGTTGTCGACGAAGAGCTTAGGAGACGAAGGCACTGATTAGCACAAGCATCGACATCACTCCACCGTCTGGAGATGATGCCGATGCTGAGCGTAGTGGTGGAGGAAGAGATATGGATGGCTTCATACCGCAAAACAACTCTACTGGAGTCAGGTTCATCAATCGCTTGCTGGCCGCTAACGGTGAAAAGTACCGCCAAACCTGAGGCTAGTGAATCTTGGTATCTGGGCTTTGGCGGTACTTTTCACAGTTACCGGCCGGTAATCGATTGATGAATCTGGCCCCTGATCTTAAGGAAGGTAGAGCAAGGTTGGAACATAATAAGCTGCACAAGCAGAGCAGCTTGCTTGATGTGATTGTCTTCAGCTTAGTGATACTGCAACATCCAGCAGAGCGCGCAAGTGCGAGGCACGCCGACAGGCGTGACGGAGCACTTGTTGTGAATAAGTCTTCTAACGAGAAAGAAAATATGTAGAAGGAGAAGGAACTGCCAAAGCATAAAATTTAAAAACATGAAGTTAAAGGGAACAAAACTACATGACAAGCGCGACAATGGTAGCAAATAATGATCAACCATGATACGGTGTCTGAAAAACAAGAAGCCAAAGAACCGAGTGGTTTCATCAACTCTGAATGAATTTCACTTAATTACGGCCCAGAGGTCTGAACTCGTTTCTCAATTGACTGCGCAAATGCATAACTAATTAGAAGGTGGCATTCAACGGAATACTCTGTCAACATTTGGTCGTGTCGTCGAGGCAAGCTTCAAACTGAAACCTCTTTTGTTCTCTCCTCTCCCCTTTAGAAATCTCTTCAGAAGGCGAATGCAGGAGCTGAAGCTCCAGAAAGTTGAGCTCGGACCGGACCGTTATCGTATCAACTCTTCATAACGCTTCGGTAAGTCATCAGCGCTCTACTCCTCTCCTACTAAGTTGGCAAGTCCGACAAAGAAGTTGCAGTTGGACCAAATACTCAGGGCAATCGTAAGCAATCGTAACTTGAAAGACGCTGGCACCAACCAAAGCACTATGAAGGAGAAAAAAGTTGACTTCGTTCTGTGCAACTCAACAGCAGGAACCCATATCTCAGCTACATTGTCATTCGTGAGAAGAAATGAATTCGTCACGACAGCAGGCATACATCATCTCTACTGTCGTAAAAATAGCACGGGTTTCATTATTGTTTCCAGATGCACACGCAACTGCAACAATGTAGACCACTTCATAGCCGTGAGAAATCGACCAGCAGTTGTAAGTCCTAACGAAAGCTTGCCCAGGAAATTTCTTTCCACACTTCTCTGGTCTGGTTCCATACTACTAATTCTGGTCCCCCACTACTGGATCTGGTCCCACATTACTGGTACTGATCCCACATTACTGACCCCTTTACTGGAGCTGATCCCTCATTACTGGTCCCCTTATTGGAGCTGGTCCCCCACCACTGGTTCTGGTCCCTCATTACTGCTCCCCCTCCCTCTTACTGGAACTGTTCCCCCTCTACTGGTCCCTCTTTAGTGGAACTCGTCCCCCATTACTGGTACTGGTCCCTGTAACTGGTCCCCTTTCTGGAACTGGCCCCCTTTCTGGAACTGGTCCCCACCCAGTACTACCCCCCCCCCCTTAGCGGATGTGTTACTGAATCCCCAAGCACGTTGTACGACGTGTTCTACACGTCTTCTGAATCCTGTGCACATTGACTGACGTGTTCGTCACGTTTCTGAACCTCCACACACATTGGAAGGCGTCTTCGGCACGTCTTTTGAATTCCCAGTGACGCAGAAGACGTCGTGATATTTTTCGCTATTTTTGCAACCCGTAATTTTCCCTATTTCCCCTATTTTCGCCCATAGAAACGGCAACGACATTCACAAAAAATTGATAATTTGACCAATATCGGTTCATGGCGATTGATACAACAAAAGCGAAGTTCAGACTCGTGTTCAGCGACCGCGACTACCCTCAGGGCTAAGAAAGAAGACGTTTGGTGTTTTCCTTTATTTTCGCGACCCGTAATTTGATTAGTATCAATTGATGGCGATCGATACTTCAAAAAGGGACTTCAGATTCGTGCTCAGCGACCTCAAACGGCCCAAGCAGGGCTGAAATTCCCAGGCAGGTAGAAGACGTCTGGGTATTTTTTGCTGTTTTCGCGCCGTAATTCACCCCCTCCCTCTCATTTTCCCCCTATTTTCTCCTGAATTTTCCCACCTGTTTTATGACTAATTTCTGCAGCGGCCCGATCCATAGTATGACTCATTGCTAAGCGCGTTATTATGGAGTATGATGATTATCCAGAAGGGAAAGGATAGCTTTACCTGGAGCGCAGCTTCACAGATAAGAACAACATTATATATATATATATATATATATATATATATATATATATAAAGAGTAAGATATTCTCGAACGTAGTCACAAGGAGGCACCGTTTACGATTATCCACAGGAAGGTTCTCTCTCAGCAGCTTCTGTATTCATTTATTGTAGTTGTAGGAGCTGTAGGGGCTTGGATTTTTCTTTCTCCTATTGCTGTAGTTTGCCGACGACATCGGCTACATTCACTCTGAGGCTGGGGTCGCTTTTATTGGGTTGTTGCATATGAAATGGCCGATTTTGACTGAAAATTTTGACAGATCATAACCTTGCTGGGGTGCAAATTTGTTAATCGAAATAAGCGCCAATACAATTAATACGCTTTTCCAAACGCGACAATAGCTTAGACATCCCTTCATTATAAAAATCAGAACTACGAGAATCAATGAAACATAGGAAGTCACTTTCGACATCATCTTGATTGCTGAATTTTTTAAATCTTCCACATGACTATCTAAATGCTCGAAAAAACAGTAATCGGTAGGGGATAGATCTAGTGAATATGCTGAATGTGGCAAAGTTTTATCCCAATTCATCCAGTTTCTGCACAACAATTTCTGAAACGTGCGAACGCGTGTTGTCATGCAGCAGGATTGGGCCTCTTCGATTGACCAAAGCCGGCTATCTTTCAATCAACTTCTGGTGCATCCCTTCAACTTTGGCACATCACGTCCCCGCTGTTATAGTCTTTCAAGTCTTCAAAAACTTGTAATGGACTATACCAGCCATTGTCCAATCCCTCAATTGGTTTGAAAATGTGTTTATTTTTTGCCAAGTCGTTAAACCCAAGGAGTAGGGGTCACAATGGGAAACGACGCAGCACGCGCTTGGGGGTCTTGTACGCCCGCGATGCTTCTGAACCCAGTGGCTCAGAGCGCAGGTGGGGAGAGGGTTGACTCATGCGAGAGAGGTCAGAGGTTTGGCTCCTCTGCGTTGATGCACTTTTTTATTTCAACTGATTGGTAGAGATTTGGGGGATTCTGACGTCTATACTATTTTCAGACGTTTTCTGCGCATTTTTCCAGCTCTACGTTGTGGTATTCAACATGGTGATGTATAAATATTCAACACCAGTGATACACAGGTACAAAGTGCATGAAGCACCACTGGGCACCTTACGGGTAGCGTATAAGGGCTACAGGCTCCTCATAGTCTGTTTCCATAGATGGACCAAAGGCCTCGGGAAAAACCATCCTGCTCGGGTTTTCAACGGAGATCACGTTGTGACGTCGGAGGTGGTTCAAATGAGAAACAAGGTGTGGGATCCCGCAAATTTAGCTAAACGGCATCGATACACTCTTTCCCTCATGTCGGCTTGTCACCTGGAAATCAGAGGTCTGCTGAAGGTTTTCTAGAACCTAACACCAACAATGTCCGCCGACGGTCGAGTGGTGATCCACCTGCTCACGCTGAAGTGTGGGCCACCTTTAGACAAGGAGTCTTCGAGAGAAGAAATCAAGCTGGCCGAACGGAAAGCACGTCAACTTGAAGCCAACGAAGACGAACAGTTGGAAGTGGTGGAAGAAGGAGAGGAAGATTGGGATCCGCAAGAAGAACTGATGGACGTGGAGAGGCAAGCAAGCAGTGGGCCTATGATAACGTTTTCGGGTGGAACTCTTGTTTTGGAGGAAAGGGTACGTCTTCAATTGGATTTCGGTTGCGTGCTCATAACCATGGAGGAAGACACCGCGATTCACTACACGGGCACATTGTACTTGTGTATCACAGGTGTTGAACAATTTACCACCATATTGAATATCACAGCGTACAGCTGGAAAAATGCGCAGAAAACGTCTGAAAATGGTATAGACGTCAGAACCTTCCAGATCTCAACCAATCAGTTGAAATGCAAAAGCGTAGCAGCGCAGAGGAACCAACCCCCCGACCTCTCTTGCATGAGTCAACCCTCTACCCACCTGCGCTCAGAGCCACCGGCTGCGGACGCATAGTGGGCGTACAAGACCCCCAAACACGTGCTGCGCCGTATCCCAATGTGAACCCCTATTCCTTGGGTTTAGCGACTTGGCAAAAAAGAAACACATTTTCAAACCAATTGAGGGGTGAGGATTCTGCCTATATGACTCGCTCCCCCCGTTCAGACATACGCTTCAGACCCTTCCCTTGTTAGATGGCACAGCCTTCACGGAACACAGGTGTCGTGACGCTTCAGCATCTGCCCGAGGTCAGTTGGTGCGGGATCCATTCATCCAATTTCTTCACTTTTCCGATCGCATTTGAGTGGCGACTGATAGTGCTGTCGTCAACGCCGAAATGCCGTGCCAGCACTCACAGTTTGACGCGAATCCGCTACCACCATGGCTTTGAGTTGGTCGTCGTTAACGAGTTATGGCGGCCTACTTCGCTCTTTGTCTTCGAGACTTTGATCTCCAGGTCGAAACCTTTCAAACCAGTAGGGAATTGTGTGTTCTTTAGCGAAATCCTCCACAAATGCAACGATGATGTTACGAGGATAAGGAAGCGGAAATTCTGCGCCTTGAGAAACTATATAGATCGACTGGAACGAAAGCATTCGTAGCCACGAAAAAATCCAGAAATTGCGATAGCAAAATTGGTCATTTCATATGCAACGACCTAATAAAAGAGCTGATGAAGTTCTAAGGCTACAATATTCTGAGGTTTTGCAGCGATGACTACTACGGGAATGCTTCGGTTCCTAACTATTCTTTCATGCTCTCTATATTACCCAATATGTTCCCTCATACATTTCATCTGTGAAGCGCTAGTCCTAGCAATTTTCGCCGCTCTTTTTCTTTTGAGTTGAATAGCGCGATGTCGTATTTTTCATCTTTAAATCCTATGATTCTCTTGTCCTTTGTGAAAATTTAGCATATGCACAGCTTAAGAGTTAACCCCATGGCTAAATAAAGTATCATTCGCCTACATTTTTACAGTGTATATGGATTACGTGTTCCGTTATATGGAATCGTCTGGAGTGGATACTGTTGCTTGCTTACAAAGTAGGTCGTAGAGCAGAACATTCATAAAATCTGCATTTGGCGCCGCCTTTCTTCCATCCTTTCGATGCCGTGGAGGTGTTGGACCGCTCCCGAGCCGTGCTATCCCAAACTTCTGAAAGCTGCTCTTCCGCATGACCAACTACGGATTGCTTTCAATCGCGGACGGATTGCTTTTTCTTATTCATACCCGCATTTCGTCGTGGCTGTTGGATAAAATAAACATAAAGGTATGCCTAAGCAAGATGCCATGACATAAGTAAGGCCAGATGATGCAAACAAGGCAGTAAGGTTTGCCGACGATCCCCCAACGGCGCTCTTTCTCCTCGTCTCGCCCACAACGCAACCAAGTGCATCGCAATAAATTCTCGTCTTCGAGTCGATCGTTTTTTAAAGCAGACATCATCAGTCGTTCGTTGTCGATCCTCAACAGATGCAATGGTCACGTTCAGTTTGTTCCTCGAACCCTGATTTCGTGAAAGACACCTGAACAGCCGCGACGTTCAGTTCTTTCCTTGCGAGGTTGATGGATGAAATGAAATGTTCTGCAGAAATTTAACGCTTTAGCAAACTGCAATACAGTCTGTTCTGTAATTGTAGCCTTTGTATGTACATGTTGTTCATATACACGACATGTAGGGGTTTTCCGAGCTTCATAAAAATCTTTCCCATTACCGCGAAGCTCGCAAGCTTGTCTTGAAGCATTAATAAGCAAAAATTTTTTTGGTGTATCACATTGGAAGATTTCATTGACCTCGCCTAGTAATGTAACGGTCTCCAGTGGTTGTTGAGCAAATGCTATTCGTACGGATCTCCGGAATATTAATGGAAGGCTGTTAGACTGCAGAGCATCTCCTTGACGATCCTTTTGCTCAAACAGTAAGCAATTTATATACGTGTTTGAAATTTCTCACGTTTCTCATAAAACCTTTGCGCCGTACGCAGATCCACTGAAGGAACCTTGACGCGAAACTTGTCTTACTTTCACTTTTGACATGTTGGCCCGAAAGGGGTGTTTTCCAACCAGTCGCTTCCCTGAAATTGCCTTTATTTGTCACGTTTCCACATAGCATTTTGCCGAGTACTCTCTAGTGTTCCACGGATCTCCCTCGATAGAGAGCCTTCGGGCTCTCTTGTTAAGAGGGATCTCGGGCCGCTTGTCGCAGGGCCACGTGGCGCGTCCCCGGGTGGTGGATAGGGGAATTAAACGCGAACCAAATGCGACCGTGTACTGCCCAGAGACGCAGGTGGGATGCAGGGGATGGACTCCTTGCTCCTGCTGTGTCGGGTCGACGCGTTCCTTGTGCGTGGGAGCGGCATGTTCGTGCACAGTGTGCGTGGATATGTCCGTGACTGTGCGGATTGTAACTGTGTCGGCTCGGCCAAAAGCTTGCACTCGGTAGACTGGGAGTACATGTAAGGCGATTCGAGGCCGCCTTAAGTCTCGCCCCGTCCCTTCGGGCAGTCTGGCTGGCTGCCCGGAGTACCCCGCCCGCACGACAGAGCCTGACTAGCTACCCGTGTTCACCACCCCCTACACGCCGCCTACGACTCCGGAGAAGAACTGTTCCTCGGAACATGCGACAGCAGGGGAGTAGGCTGCGTTGGTGTCCTCGTCAACACGCACTTGGCCATGAACATCGATTCGTACGAGTCTCTGACAAGCCGAATCGGACGTCTGCGACTGAAGCGATGTGGCTCCGTGCCAGCCTTGACTGTGTTCGTCGCGTATGCCCCAACATCCGACTACGACGACGAAGACGTCGAGGCCTTCTACGTGGAGCTGGAGAAGTTCTATAAGGAAGATCACACCTTCTACAAGGTGATCGTCGGCGACTTCAACGCCAAGATCGGGCCACGAAGGTCGCCGGAAGAACTTCACATCGGAACCCACGGTTTGGACTGGAACGAGCAAGGTGAAAGGCTGTCTGAGTTTATCATGTCGACCAAGACCATCCACGGAAACTCGCAGTTCCAGAAGCCTCCCTCCCTACGATGGACCTGGGAATCCCCCGGTGGCCAGTTCCACAACGAGATCGACCACATCATCTTCAATCGCAAGTATTGCCTGACCGATGTCTCCGTTGTCCCCAAGTTCTACACGGGATCGGACCACCGCCTCCTTCGCGCGAGGTTCCGCTTTTCGCGTGAAGGAGAGAAGGCCGAGAAGTTCAAGAAGAAGAGTCCCAGAAAGACCATCAACTGGGATCTCTACACCTCTCTTGTCGGCCTTTGGGAAGACGCCGTCATGGACAACGTCGACGAGGAATACGATCGCTTCGTGCACCATCTCCACGATAGTGCTAAGGGAGCCGAGAGCTTAAAGACCACCAAGAGACGCCTGTCTCCGGAAACTCTTGAGCTGATACGCCAGCGTGGAGCAGCACGAGCGTCAGGCAACTACCAACTGACGTCCGAGCTTGCAAAGCTATGCAGAGCGGCGATAAAGGAAGATCTCAAAGAGAGAAGGGCGGAAGTGTTGGCTGAAGCAGCAGAGGCAGGGCTGCGCATCCGCAATGCCCGCCGGAACTTCGCCAACTTCAACACCAAGATGACCGCTCTCCGACGTCCTGACGGAACCATCACCTCTTCCAGAAGGACCATGGAGAAGGTCATCCACGACTTCTACTCCGATCTCTTCGATAGCCACGTCCACCTGCCCCCATGCCATCTTCCGCAGGATGGATACGTCGTTCCCTCTGTTCTCTCTTTCGAAATCCGACATGCCATCTCGTCGGTGAAGAAACGTACAGCACCCGGTTCTGACAGGATCAGAGCTGAACACCTGAAGAACCTCCCGCCAGCGCTCATCAACACCTTGGCGCGGTTCTTCACACGCTACCTGTCCGAATGCAAGGTTCCATCTCAGTGGAAGACCAGCAAGACCGTTTTGCTGTACAAGAAGGGAGACGTGCACGACATTGGCAGCTATCGCCCGATCTGCCTGTTGACCGTAGTCTACAAGCTGTTCACTCGAGTCATCCTGAATAGGATTAGTAGAACGCTGGACGAAGGACAGCCATGCGAACAAGCAGGATTTCGGAGAGGATTCACGATCGACCACATACACACCATTACGAAGCTCATCGAAGTGTCGCGAGAGTACAAGCTGCCGCTGTGCCTTACGTTCATCGACCTGAAGAAGGCATTCGACTCCGTCGAGACTGAAGCAGACATGGAAGCCCTGCTCACCCAGGGCGTTCCTACTCAGTACATCAGGGTCCTTCGAGAGCTGTACAGTGGATTCACGACCAAGATCTCACCATTCTACAACGACGTCGTCATTGACGTGAAGAGAGGGGTTCGACAAGGGGATACCATATCCCCGAAGCTCTTCAGCGCCACCCTCGAAAACGTCATGCGCGAACATGAATGGGAAGACATGGGAGTGAAGGTCGACGGCCGGCAACTGCACCGTCTTCGCTTCGCTGACGACATCGTGCTCATAACACCGAGCATCAGTCAGGCGGAACGAATGCTGGCCGACTTCGATCGTGTATGTGGAAGCGTTGGACTGCAGCTGAATCTTACGAAGACGATGTTCATGAAGAACGGATGGGTTTCTGATGCCCCATTCTCGCTCAACGGAACGAACATCTCCGAATGCTCCAGCTATGTGTATCTGGGTCGCGAAGTCAACATGGCCAACGACCTAGCACCAGAGCTGAGCAGGAGGAAACGAGCGGCTTGGGGAGCTTTCAAGAGCGTCGAAGAAGTCGCGAAGAAGACGAAGAACGTCCGACTCCGTGCCCACCTATTCGACTCCACTGTTCTTCCTGCCCTAACATACGCCTCAGAGACCTGGGCTATACGAAAGCAGGATGAACACGCGATCAGCGTCGCGCAGCGTGGAATCGAGAGGACGATGCTCGGAGTGACACGACTCACGCAAGTGAGAGAAGGCCTCCGGAGTTCCGAGCTTCGCCGACGTTCGAAGATCAGAGACGCTGTCGCATGGACCAAGTCGTCGAAAATTAGGTGGGCCGGCCACGTAATGCGATTCGCAGACACCCGCTGGACGAGAGTCGTCACAGATTGGATTCCGCGGGATGTCAAAAGAACACCAGGACGCCCACCAACGCGTTGGTCGGACTTCTTCGTGAAAGCCCTGAACGACCGATATGACGCTCTTCGTTGTCCCTCGAGCGAGGAGGATCCATTGGACCACTCTGGCACGCGACAGGGACGAATGGAGACGCTGCTGGCGCCCGCTCGAGCAAGTCGATGATCAACGGGACGACAGGTGATACAGGTGATACTCTCTAGTGTTACGGTGCAGTGCTTAAAGGGCCAAAATTGCAGCTGCCGTTCGTCGACCTTCACTTTCATGTCTTCCCATTCTAGTTTGCGCATGACGTTTTCGAGGGTGGCGCTGAAGAGCTTCGGGGATATGGTATCCCCTTGCCGAACCCCTCTCTTCACGTCGACGACGACGTCGTTGTAGAATGGTGAAAGCTTGGTCGTGAATCCACTGTACAACTCTCGAAGGATCTGATGTACTGAGTAGGAGCGCCCTGAGTGAGCAGGGCGTTGATGTACGCTTCAATTTCAACGGAGTCGAACGCCTCCTTCAGGTCGATGAAGTAAGACACAGCGATAGCTTGTACTCTCGCGATACTTCGATGAGCTTCGTAATGGTGCGTATGTAGTCAATCGCGCTGAATCGTCCTCGAAATCCTGCTTGTTCGCATGGCTATCCTTCGTCCAGCGTTCGACTGATCCTATTCAAGATGACTCGAGTGAACAGGGTGTGGACTACGAACAGCAGACAGATCGGGCGATAGTTGCCATTGTGATGAACCTACATATGTAGAATGCGAAGAGTATTAAGAATTTGAATGCAATCACTTTCTGTGATTACACTCTTGTGCGCTTCTAAATGAAGCGCTCCTGCGTTTGCTGAGTTTCTAACACCAGACAGCGAAAACGCAAAAGTTAGAAGAAGAGGGTCGAATGGTGTGTAGCTCATACGCTTCAGTACACTTCATTCTTTGCTGCACAATTCGACCACAAGCTTTGTTCAAATATTATATAGCGTGGTCAGAAGAGACATTGGTTTTCACGTGCACTCGAATCCAAGTACCTGGTTCGGTTCTCTCCGGTCCAGGCCATGCAGACCTTCTACCCCTCCGGAATCTAGAAGTACAGTGCGTGGCGCATCCCAAAAGGGACTGATTAACACCGTCCTTCATCCCTACCCTAAATAGCGCTCCTGTAGGGTAAGCAGAGCACAGTCTGTAGCAGATTTATAGGTTGAGCGACTGTTAAATAGTTGATGCCTGCGCGATGTATGGAGGCCTCTGAGATGTTCGAGCCCTTTCTTGGTCGCTAAATGACGTGGCAGCGCAAGCTTCAAACGTGCTGTACACTAGTTTTAGCTCATTGTCTTCTCATTCATCTCTTCATATCAAAGATCCCTAACGAGCTGAAATTTCTTAAACGTCAGGGGTAAAAAGCGTGCGAATTTTTTCAGCAGGACTTCTTTATAAGCTCATTTACGCCATCAACCAAGTCATTGCTGGACGAATGCATGATACTTCCCTCTTGTGTACTGAACCGCAACATTTTCGCTCCTGGATTGAAAGTATGTAGTTGCTTTAGTAATTCGAGGATCTTTAAGACGTTTGGTGTTCAGATGAAGCAAGAATCAGAGCTGCTCGAAAATCGGTCTTCCTCCGAGGCAGCTAAGCAATA
>OX377206.1:24312748-24547445 GCA_947396885.1 Heligmosomoides polygyrus polygyrus
TTTACGATTATCCACTTCTCTCTCAGCAGCTTCTGTATTCATTTATTGTAGTTGTAGCAGCTGTAGGGGCTTGGATTTTCCTTCTCCTATTGCCACTCTGAGGCTGGAGTCGCTTTTATTGGGTTGTTGCATATGAAATGGCCGATTTTGACTGAAAATTTTGACAGATCATAACTTTGCTGGGGTGCAAATTTGTTAATCGAAATAAGCGCCAATACAATTAAAACGCTTTTCCAAACGCGACAATAGCTTAGACATCCCTTCATTATAAAAATCAGAACTACGAGAATTAATGAAACATAGGAAGTCACTTTCGACATCATCTTGATTGCTGAATTTTTTAAATCTTCCACATGGCTATCTAAATGCTCGAAAAAACAGTAATCGGTAGGGGATAGATCTAGTGAATATGCTGGATGTGGCAAAGTTTTATCCCAATTCATCCAGTTTCTGCACAACAATTTCTGAAACGTGCGAACGCGTGCTGTCATGCAGCAGGATTGGGCCTCTTCGATTGACCAAAGCCGGCTATCTTTCAATCAACTTCTGGTGCATCCCTTCAACTTTGGCACATCACGTCCCGCTGTTATAGTCTTTCAAGTCTTCAAAAACTTGTAATGGACTATACCAGCCATTGTCCAATCCCTCAATTGGTTTGAAAATGTGTTTATTTTTTGCCAAGTCGTTAAACCCAAGGAGTAGGGGTCACAATGGGAAACGACGCAGCACGCGCTTGGGGGTCTTGTGCCCGCCATGCTTCTGAACCCAGTGGCTCGGCGCGCAGGTGGGGAGAGGGTTGACTCATGCGAGAGAGGTCAGGGGTTTGGCTCCTCTGCGTTGATGCACTTTTTTATTTCAACTGATTGGTAGAGATTTGGGGGATTCTGACGTCTATACTAATTTCAGACGTTTTCTGCGCATTTTTCCAGCTCTACGTTGTGGTATTCAACATGGTGATGTATAAATATTCAACACCAGTGATACACAGGTACAAAGTGCATGAAGCACCACTGGGCACCTTACGGGTAGCGTATAAAGGCTACTGGCTCCTCATAATCTGTTTCCATACATGGACTAAAGGCCTCGGGAAAAACCATCCTGCTTCGATTTTCAAAGGAAACCACGTTGTGACGTCGGAGGTGGTTCAAATGAGAAACAAGGTGTGGGGATCCCGCAAATTTAGCTAAACGGCATCGATACACTCTTTCCCTCATGTCGGCTTGTCACCAGGAAATCGGAGGTCTGCTGAAGGTTTTCTGGAACCTAACACCAACAATGTCCGCCGACGGTCGAGTGGTGATCCACCTGCTCACGCTGAAGTGTGGGCCACCTTTAGACAAGGAATCTTCGAGAGAAGAAATCAAGCTGGCCGAACGGATGGTCAGCATACTCAGGGACTTCGAAGCGCGTCAACTTGAGGTTGACGAAGACGAGCAGCTGGAAGTGGTGGTGGAAGAAGAGGAAGATTGGGATCCGCAAGATGAACTGATGGACGTGGGAAGCAAGCAAGCAGTGGGCCTATGATAACGTTTTCGGGTGGAACTCTTGTTTCGGAGGAAAGGGTACGTCTTCAATTGGATTTCGGTTGCGTGCTCATAAATGGAGGAAGACACCGCGATTCACTACACGGGCACTTTGTACTTGTGTATCACAGGTGTTGAACAATTTATCACCATATTGAATACCACAGCGTACAGCTGGAAAATGCGCAGAAAACGCCTGAAAATGGTATAGACGTCAGAACCTTCCAAATCTCAACCAATGAGTTGAAATGCAAAAGCGCAGCAGCGCAGAGGAACCAACCCCCCGACCTCTCTTGCATGAGTCAACCCTCTACCCACCTGCGCTCAGAACCACCGGCTGGGGACGCATAGTGGGCGTACAAGACCCCCAAACACGTGCTGCGCCGTATCCCAATGTGAACCCCTATTCCTTGGGTTTAGCGACTTGGCAAAGAAGAAACACATTTTCAAACCAATTGAGGGGTGAGGATTCTGCCTATATGACTCGCTCCCCCCGTTCAGACATACGCTTCAGACCCTTCCCTTGTTAGATGGCACAGCCTTCACGGAACACAGGTGTCGTGACGCTTCAGCATCTGCCCGAGGTCAGTTGGTGCGGGATCCATTCATCCAATTTCTTCACTTTTCCGATCGCATTTGAGTGGCGACTGATAGTGCTGTCGTCAACGCCGAAATGCCGTGCCAGCACTCACAGTTTGACGCGAATCCGCTACCACCATGGCTTTGAGTTGGCCGTCCTTAACGAGTTATGGCGGCCTACTTCGCTCTTTGTCTTCGAGACTTTGATCTCCAGGTCGAAACCTTTCAAACCAGTAGGGAATTGTGTGTTCTTTAGCGAAATCCTCCACAAATGCAACGTTGATGTTACGAGGATAAGGAAGCGGAAATTCTGCGCCTTGAGAAACTATATACAACGACTGGAACGAAAGCATTCGTAGCCACGAAAAAATCCAGAAATTGCGATAGCAAAATTGGTCATTTCATATGCAACGACCTAATAAAAGAGCTGATGAAGTTCTAAGGCTACAATATTCTGAGGTTTTGCAGCGATGACTACTACGGGAATGCTTCGTTTCCTAACTATTCTTTCATGCTCTCTGTATTACCCAATATGTTCCCTCATACATTTCATCTGTGAAGCGCTAGTCCTAGCAATTTTCGCCGCTCTTTTTCTTTTGAGTTGAATAGTGCGATGTCGTATTTTTCATCTTTAAATCCTATGATTCTCTTGTCCTTTGTGAAAATTTAGCATATGCACAGCTTAAGAGTTGACCCCATGGCTAAATAAAGTATCATTCGCCTACATTTTTACAGTGTATATGGATTACGTGTTCCGTTATATGGAATCGTCTGGAGTGGATACTGTTGCTTGCTTACAAAGTAGGTCGTAGAGCAGAACATTCATAAAATCTGCATTTGGCGCCGCCTTTCTTCCATCCTTTCGATGCCGTGGAGGTGTTGGACCGCTCCAGAGCCGTGCTATCCCAAACTTCTGAAAACTGCTCTTCCGCATGACCAACTACGGGATTGCTTTCAATCGCGGACGGATTGCTTTTTCTTATTCATACCCGCATTTCGTCGTGGCTGTTGGATAAAATAAACATAAAGGTATGCCTAAGCAAGATGCCATGACATAAGTAGGGCCAGATGATGCAAACAAGGCAGTAAGGTTTGCCGACGATTCCCCAACGGCGCTCTTTCTCCTCGTCTCGCCCACAACGCAACCAAATGCATCGCAATAAATCTCGTCTTCGAGTCGATCGTTTTTTATAGCAGACATCATCAGTCGTTCGTTGTCGATCCTCAACAGATGCAATGGTCACGTTCAGTTTGTTCTTCGAACCCTGATTTCGTGAAAGACACCTGAACAGCCGCGACGTTCAGTTCTTTCCTTGCGAGGTTGATGGATGAAATGAAATGTTCTGCAGAAATTTAACGCTTTAGCAAACTGCAATACAGTCTGTTCTGTAATTGTAGCCTTTCTATGTACATGTTGTTGATATACACGACATGTAGGGGTTTTCCGAGCTTCATAAAAATCTTTCCCATTACCGCGAAGCTCGTAAGCTTGTCTTGAAGCATTAATAAACAAAAAATTTTTTGGTGTATCACATTGGAAGATTTCATTGACCTCGCCTAGTAATGTAACGGTCTCCAGTGGTTGTTGAGCAAATGCTATTCGTACGGATCTCCGGAATATTAATAGAAGGCTGTTCGACTGCAGAGCATCTCCTTGACGATCCTTTTGCTCAAACAGCGGTAAGCAATTTATATACGTGCTTGAAATTTCTCACGTTTCTCATAAAACCTTTGCGCCGTACGCAGATCCACTGAAGGAACCTTGACGCGAAACTTGTCTTACTTTCACTTTTGACATGTTGGCCCGAAAGGGGTGTTTTCCAACCAGTCGCTTCCCTGAAATTGCCTTTATTTGTCACGTTTCCACATAGCATTTTGCCGAGTACTCTCTAGTGTTACGGTGCAGTGCTTAAAGGGCCAAAATTGCAGCTGCCGTTCGTCGACCTTCACTTTCATGTCTTCCCATTCTAGTTTGCGCATGACGTTTTCGAGGGTGGCGCTGAAGAGCTTCGGGGATATGGTATCCCCTTTCAGAACCCCTCTCTTCACGTCGATGACGACGTCGTTGTAGAATGATGGAAGCTTGGAATCCACTGTACAACTCTCGAAGGATCTGATGTACTGAGTAGGAGTGCCCTGAGTGAGCAGGGCGTTGATGAACGCTTCAGTTTCAACGGAGTCGAATGCCTTCTTCAGATCGATGAACGTAAGACACAGCGATAGCTTGTACTCTCGCGACACTCGATGAGCTTCGTAATGGTGTGAATGTGGTCGATCGTGCTGAATCCTCTCCGAAATTCTGCTTGTTCGTATAGCTCTTCTTCGCCCAGCGTTCTGTTGATCCTATTCAAGATGATTCGAGTGAATGGCGTGTAGACTACGAACAGCGGCAGATCGAGCGATAGTTGCCAATGTGATGAACATACTATATATATATATATATATATATATATATATATATATATATATATATCTACATACATATGTAGAATGCGAAGAGTACTAAGAATTTGAATGCAATCACTTTCTGTGATTACAACCTTGTGCGCTTCTAAAAAAAGCGCTCCTGTGTTTACTGAGTTACTAACAACAGACAGCGAAAACGCAAAAGTTAGAAGAAGAGGGTCGAATGGTGTGTAGCTCATACGCTTCAGTACACACCATTCTTTGCTGCACAATTCGACCGCAAGCTTTGGTCAAATATTATACAGCGTGGTCAGAAGAGACATTGGTTTTCACGTGCAGTCGAATCCAAGTACCTGGTTCGGTTCTCTCCGGTCCAGGCCATGCAGATCTTCTACCCCTCCGGAATCTAGAAGTACAGTGCGTGGCGCATCCCAAAAGGGACTGATTAACACCGTCCTTCATCCCTACCCTAAATAGCACTCCTGTAGGGTAAGCAGAGTACAGTCAGTAGCAGATCTATAGGTTGAGCGACTGTTAAATAGTTGATGCCTGCGCGATGTATGGAGGCCTCTGAGATGTTCGAGCCCTTTCTTGGTCGCTAAATGACGTGGCAGCGCAAACTTCAAACGTGCTGTAGACTAGTTTTAGCTCATTGTCTTTTCATTCATCTCTTCATGTCAAAGATCTCTAATGAACTGAAATTTCTTAAACGTCTTAAAAAGCGTGCAATTTTTTTCAGCAGGACTTCTTTATAAGCTCATTTAGGCCATCAACCAGGTCGTTTGCTGGACGAATGCATGATACTTCCCTCTTGTGTACTGAACCGCAACATTTTCGCTCCTGGATTGAAAGTAGTTGCTTTAGTGATTCGAGGATCTTTGAGACGTTTGGTGTTCAGATGAAGCAAGAACACTAGGGTGTGCCCTTCAGAGCTGCTCGAAAATCGGTCTTCCTCCGAGGCGCTAAGCAATATTGGAGATCTTTTTTGTGTGCAATTCTTTTTTCTTTCTAAACGTTATTGTGGCTTGATAATCATTTCTGTAAAACCTCGAGATTCTCATGAGTCTTCTGACTGTTCAGTGCTCAATTACGACCGCCGTGAAAGATTTCCATTACAGAAATCCTTCGTCATTCGCTTCCAACGATGTGCCTCTTTAGACAATTTTCGCTGTTGTCTAATTCAGCAAGGACAACGTTACATACTAGTGTTTATATGAACGTAGTGTATTGCCAGTGTTCATATTAACTCTTCGATGAACATCATTCCTCTATCAATTTCTTTTCATATTACTTTCTGTCTAACCAGCTCGTGCAGTGCGTGTCTGTTTAATCTTGAATCGGTTTTTCTTTGTTGAGCAATCTGCGCCTTTTCTGATTTCTGATCGCTCCAATTTTGCAGATGAATCAGGCAAAGGCAATTTCGCGAAGCCCGGCTAGGTGGCCCGTTAAACGAACGGCCATTTTCTAGATGCCGGATTTTGGACATCCGTTTTGAATATCCGGAGCAGCAAATCCTAAAATTCGCTCATCGAAAGAAGTTAGTTTTTTCTAAATTTAGAGCACGTTTAGGAAATTCGTAGTTTATTCTATTAGCTGCATTATTTCCACAACTTTCCTTCTTTCCTTCATACTGAAATGTCTTCAAATTTCAGAAGGCTTATTTTCATAAATCCATCATGGTCGTTTTGAAGCCTTTTTTAGCTAAGTTTGATTGTCCCGATTTGGCCACCAGAACCTCTCAAACGACGATTCGCGGAAAAAAAATCCGAACAAAGATGGAAATAAAGAAGTAGTAAAAGTGGTGAAGAAAAGAAAAAGTAATAGAAGGATTTGGAAAAACAATGATTCTAACGTTTACCTAATGTACCTTGCTTTTTATAAGTGCATTATTTCGAAGAAAAAAATCTGTTCTCGATAATTGGATGTCTTAGGGCGCGGATACACCGTGCTTTAGCCGAACCCATCCACAAGCTTTAGACTCAGTTGTGGTGCAGTTCGCTGCGCTCCACTGTTGGATGAAGGCTTAGAAATGTTCCTTTGAGGAAGCTTCTATTCCAGTCTTCATTACTGATTTCGAAGCAACATGGCTTCGTAATTTTCAGATTACCTTGAAAAACAAGCCAAGCAGAAAATACAAGAAGCATTTTAATAGATTAAATAATCGCTCAGGACTCATATGATAAAAAGTCCGAGAAAATACTCAAATTATGAATCTATCCCGGTTGGGAGTGGCATCAGAGGATTAGGAGTAAAACGATCGTCCAAACGTAATTGTTGTTGCGGGATGATCAATGAGTGTGGCGTAGGTTTCCAATACATTTCGCAGTCGTTGCTTTGCTGTTGTTCTTATTTATATGGTTGAAAGCAAAGTGGTGCCACAAAGTGCCCATTTATGTGGTGCCCGTCCTACCGACTAGAATAGATCATAAATTACTTGATTGATTAATTCGACTAAGTTAAATCACCGTTCACACCGTTAACGAGGAAAATAACACGATATGCTGAACAGGTGGCTCGACATCGTACCCTATTCCCTATATTCGACGCATCACAAAAATTTCTCTTAAATGGGCTTCAAAACAAAAGCTTGAAACTTTGAAGAGTAAGGACTTTGGAACTCTATGATTATTGAAACAGTTCTTACACTTTTTGGGCACCCTGTACTCCTTAGCAGTTATATTTTCGGTATTCTGATTCAATTTTGTCATTTAAGAAGGAATATCGAGTGAAACAGAAAATCAATGGACAGAAGCAGAAGGTTCGTCGACACCTACATAGCTGGCAGTATCGAATCGTTCACATCTCATCCAATCTGATTGATTGATCAGATTGATGCCTTGCCAGTGGGCACCTCTATTTTTTATTTTGTTTTAAATCATTATCAAGTTTCTCACGAAGATGTTGTTATCCAAGGCTGTGGTTTCGATTGTTGAGCGAGGAAATTACAACGATACAACGACAGATGTAATTTTAGAATTTCTTTGAAGGCGTTGTAGCTCAGTCGTGAA
Organism: Heligmosomoides polygyrus polygyrus; assembly: GCA_947396885.1. Taxonomy (NCBI): domain Eukaryota; kingdom Metazoa; phylum Nematoda; class Chromadorea; order Rhabditida; family Heligmosomidae; genus Heligmosomoides; species Heligmosomoides polygyrus. The sequence continues at coordinate 24,320,265 of OX377206.1, forward strand.
ATATGGTTCTTATAAAGTTTCTCCTAATGAGGAAAGGGTTTATAATTGAGTGTAGCATGCTAGCGTTATATTTGATTGAACCACCTACACAGTTGCTCTCAAAATCACAAGCATGACGCTAAATTTCCTTTGTAGAACGTCCGGTAGAATAAAGAAAATGAACAATAAAATCAATAAAGGCTGAAAACTGAGCGGAAAGTCCCGATTACACAACTCCGTGACCCCTCCTATCCTAGAAATATCTGGTGAATATAAAGCTCACCATTTACCCAGTCCTCTCCCTTAGTCTGCTTATCTTGCGGTAGCATTACCTTTTTCCAAAATTGATTGGTAGTGGTGCTTGGCTGCGTGCGCCTCCAATGGCTTCATTCTGCATTCAATTTCGGCAACATTTTCGAGTCCAACCTCGCTTTGAACGGCTGTCCTTGTTATTCAAGTAAGCGCTGCTATTCATGAGATTAGTTACATTGTGAACAGCTAAGAAGGGAACGTAAATGTTTCAGCAGGTGGATTAGTTTCCCGCCTCAAGCTTACAAAGCCGATATCTTAACGAATATGATAGGTAGGCAGCCGAAGATTTTCTCTTACTAATCGCCATGTGATCCATGAGCATGACCTGGCTCAATTCGTTTTCTGCCTCATTATAGTCCGGCGAACTTGGTGCATTGAACCTTTGCGTCTACTACTCGCTAATGATTCCTGAACTCATTAGCTTGAATGTTATGCAACCTGACATTGCCCCTTTCTTCATTTGCAGCGAGGTTTGTCGCATATTGTGGCAGAATCAAGTCTTTTCGGAATTGTTTCGCACTTGGAATATTACGTTAATATGTACGTTCGCAGAAATCTCTTTTCAGAGGTAGTCGCAGTTGACCAGACAGAGATTCCAAGAAATGTGAACAAATAGCAAAGGCGTCAGATAGGAAGTGTTTTCTAAACAGCTAGAATAATTCCAGAAACTGAAGAGTGTCCGCTTTTCTTTTTACATTCCTCTTGTAGGTATCACATGTCATTCCGGTCAAGCTACCTGAATATGCTCGAAAAGGAGACTGAGTTCGCAAGAAGATTTCGGATAGGGTGTAGACCGAACTCGCCCCCTCCCCTCTCCTTCCCTTCTGTTTCTTCACCTAACGCTATCGTTGTAAACGCGTAATGTGACACAAAAAGAAATGCCGAAAGTGGTGACGTTAGATAATGTGAAGCCAAGGAATGTCCATTTTAAAATAAAGGATACAGGTCGGCGTCCTGTCGTGGTATACGCCACGAATTCTACTTGAACGAGGTATCGTATCATAAACTTAAGTATGCGTTTGGCTATACAATAACTTGTACCAGAGGAAAAGGTCAAGACCTCAACTGTTTCGTCGCTTTTAGGGAATTCTAGTACCAATTCATTGACTTCAGAGGTATAGAAGGCATGGAATGGAAGGAGGGATCCGAGTCAAAAATCGTAATTCGATTTACATGTGAGAGACGGCACCACCTGCACCTGCGCTACTAGCGACGAAATATCTAAATTTCGATTTTTTTTTGAAATTTCGAAAAAAGATATCTAACAGCGATCTTTTACTTAGGCGTTCTAGCGCAGTTACAGCAAGCTCCACGTTTGGCGTGAACCTCGAATCGATCCGGGATTCGGGTCCGTTCTACGTCATGTGAGCCCTGCCGTCTCTCCATGGTCAATGAATGGGTTCCATACGCATCTAGAAATTACAAAACACTGAATTGCTCATCAATTGACAACCACATGTCATTGCTCAGGTCAAACAGACGATAAAATGGCTTCACAGATATTTTGGAAAACGGAATTCCCATCACACTCAAAGAATGCTTAACACCATTAGCCTTTTCCATTTGCCTAGCCGTTCAATGCCGACAACGGGTGCGCTTCATTATGGCGTTAGCGTATGAGTGTCAACATGTCCGCATGAAAACGTCCGGAGTCGTGTTTGAACAAACTCACACCACGGTGACGTGGTAGATAGCACCACAGACAAAAAAGTCGCAGTACGAACCCCTCTAGAAAGAGCATATACTTCATCATTATTAGAGTACAGAGCCAGATGAAAGTAAATCCTTGATTCTGGTCACAAATCACAGAGACAACAATTTTGGTTCTATAAGGAACGATTTTTTGCGATGCACGCCTGAAAGCAATATGCGATGAGCCGTTTTGAGCTCAATTTTTTCAGGACGGCTAAACCGTCATTGAACAAGGATTCTAAGCAGGATTTCTTGGGCATTCGTTTGAGCGGTAGGCAAGAACGAGGGACAAGTGAGCAGCAGATTGCTATCCTACGCGCTACTTGCCTTCATCCGCCACCATGTCAGCCTCAGCAAGCCAGATGATAACAGAGCAGTGTGTCAAAAGTGACTTTGTGATTCTTTGTAGTTCCTCTTTATTTGCCTACATAGATACTCAAATGGTCCGTCCTCATTCGTCGAGCGGAACACAGCATCGTGTTCGTTCGTTCCCGTCTTTCATGTTGTTGCATTCAACATTGGTGATACTGACGAAATGCTTTATTCGTCTCCAAGTTATCTCCAAGTTACAGTAGTAGTTACAATAGCTCATCCATACAACGAACACCTCAGTCCATTTTGTTGAAGATCCCGCTTCGCGTCTGCCGCTGGGAATCCCCTCCAATGAAAATTCACATTCTACATTCCACAAGTCATGCTCGGAGTTGAGTTGGTCATATGTACTTCAGAAAGCATCGTCCAGCGTCTTGGGTGCGGAAACAGACCTGTAGGCTGACCTTCGAATCGAATAGTCGATCTGCCCAGAGTTCCCACCGAAAGGTCTGTGGTCTGCTCGAGAGGTCTGTTTGCTCAATAAAAGGTCGGAGCACATGCAGGATCACATTTCGATGAACCGAGAACCTTTATTTGAACCACTTTTACATCAGAATTTGAACCACTCTAACATCAGAGGTTCGAACTGTGATGAACTCGCAAACTTCATGAACTGCTTCTCCTTTCGGTTCTCTCGCATTCCTATCCTAATAGTTCGGCAACCATCTCCATTGCTTCAACGGTAGATCTCCACCAGTGTTCATCGAATAACACCGCCAATTATGTATAATTTGGGGCGACTGAGTGCAAAACCTACAAGCTGCATCGAAAAGTATGTAGCTTGAAAATCCATGCCAGTTGTTTCGTATTCTTTACAGGTCCTGAAGCATCTGCGTGGTTACTGTTTTTTCTCAGGAACGCACAAAACGAGAACGTGAACAATCGCTTTGTCCCTCCTGTGGCTAATTTTGTGCTTCATTCGCTATTTTTCACGCCCTCATTCCCTTTTATTAGACCCGTTCTATCATATATGTATGTACAGAGGAGCTCTCCTGCTCGTCTTTCCCTCTTTTCCAATGTCCACCAGCATTTTTCGCACAATACCAAATGAAGTGCTCCACGTCTGTCAGTGTCGAACTCTGTTCATGGTTAACCGGGTTAACCTTTGTAGGTAGAAATCACGAGAACAGGTTGGCCGGTGGACAGGACACTAAGTAAACAGCATTGAACGGTTGATTAGCATAGACCTCATTTATAGATCTTCGTTAGGAGTGATCCGTTTCAGGTAAAAATCACCCTAAATGCACCTCATCATGAGTCCTGGAAAAGTTTTGTTTTGAGTGTTTTCTAGAAGTATTATACCACTGATGACTGGTATTCCACTCTCCGCGATTTTATGCACATAGATTTTGAAATTGCTAGTCTATAACCTCTTCAGAGTTTTGAAATTCATTCTTGGGAAGACTGATTTTCAAAACTCTGAAGAGGTTATAGATGCGGTAGTTAGTCCTTTTTTAACTAAAATACTGCAATACTGTCTAAAAAATCTCAGATTTCTCTTCTTATATGTACAACCTAGATCTAGCCTCCGATCAACTTTGTTTAAAACCTAACCGTTAATCAGATATCTCGAAGTTTGAGCATCGTTTCCGGATAGGATCATCAGAAATTGTGTTTCCTCAGTTGCAAGACACAATTTCCATGTTTGCGCCTGATGGCTACCGGAATCATAGGTTAGAAACGATCTTCACCGCAGTCAGTCCTTTTGCAGATCTTTACTTTCTCAGCATGCATCTTAAATTAGTGAGAAAGCTTGAAAATTCACATATATACAACTGAAACAGTATTGCAGAATGCACTGCGCCTCGGAGAATACGGCCTAAAAGAGAAATAGAATAAAGGACGGCGTAAGCCACTTCCTATTGGTATGCGCCACGCTTTCTACTTCTATAGGATATAGTGAAGTCAGTGTCTTATCCTTCCCAGAAGTCTGATGCCAATTCGTCTGTCCAGCAGGAATGGAAGGCGTTGTTGGCATGGACGCGAAATCCGAACCAGGAACCTGGAGCCGGGGACACGCAACAGCCGGCGCCTCCTCCGACTACGCTATCACGCGTCTGCTGCTGTGGTATTATACGGAACTAGGAGGTGTTGTGTTTATCGAAAGGGAAAGGGGGAATCCATGAGAGTAGCTCTTCCGTCTTGATGCCTGCCCATGGAGAAGCCCTTCGGTGAATGCAGCCGCTGCAGTCTGCACGAGTCGCTATCAGCAGTCCGTTCTTTGTCCTTCGAAGCGCATCCGAGCTCCTGCTCCACGCGGCGTGTAGCAGAACGATGTTTGATCGAGCGGTGGGTGGCGAACGACACGGGGCTTCGCCGGCGTGTCCCCGTGTGTGTCGTCATTCTGTTCGAATTTCGGGAGAGCTCCCGAGCCAGTGATGCATGCGGGTAACAACGGCGGCCGACAGAGTACTCCGTCGGATCTTTGCTTTTCTCCTCGTTCTCCCGAGTTCAACAGCTCACGGGTATCCTCGGCGCTCTCATCTCCACACGGGGGCGGATTAGGCGAGCACAGGCCCAATGTTCGCATGTTTGCTCATCACGACGTTTCACAGGCTCGCAACCAATGTCGGTACACCCATTTGCTCTTCTCGACCAACGACCATCTATCACTCTGCAGTATTTCCGCTATTGCTCGAATCCTACCGATTTTTAATGGATACACTGCAGTTTCCACTTATTTTAACCTCAGTGAAAATTTGGAATCAGCGATGCCCACCAAGATTTGTGATGAGCTTTCTGATGTACTCAAACAGTGAGTGAATGTACGTTGTCATCAAGGAATCCTAGGGTTCCTATCCATAGTAGGTGAAGCAGCGTGGAGCATAATAGTCGCAGGCCAACGCAAATTATAAAAATCGGAATGTTTTACTCATCGGGCCGGTTATGAGGTCCTAAAGTTTTCAAAGAAAATCGTTATGCCAAATTCACTGAGGCAATACAAAAGGCTTATTCTCTCCAGACAGCTACCAGATCATACTTGTTTGTCCATGCAGTATCTACATAGTTATCGCAATTTGTGTTGTCCTGCTCATTAACATGTTCTCTTTTGTTGTTGTTTTAACCTTGCGTAACTCTTCACATGCAAAAAATATGCAAATAAATAAATAGCTCTGTGCTTTTGAGCTAAACCAAATCTGTATAATAGCCGTATCGACTAGAGAGTGAAAGTGAGCAATGCCGATCATTCGGTGGAAATAACAAGAGGAGCACTGAAATTAGAAAATTAAAATACAACCAGAGCTATTTTTAATTTAAAAAAGACAAAAAGAGGCACCTGAAAATTGTCAAGCACGCTGCACTCTATAAAGCAATTGAAATCAAAATAACGGATAGGAAGGAAATGGCAAGATAAGAAGAGAGAAAAGAGGAGAAGATCAAAGAAGAAGTAGGAGAAAGGTTCGTTTCGCCACTTTATCCAGAAGAACCTTTGTTTAATGCTTCTCTCGTGGCTCTTCATTGAAGAAGGGGAGCATTAGAAAGGTCATCGTTTAACTCTGTCAAGTAAGGAGATTTAATTTATTATATTTTTAAATTATATATAATATATTTTTTCATTTTGTTATAGCTAATTACATTTTAATATTGGCGGCGAATCTAACGGCTCACTCTCAGGTTCACGAACAGATTAAATATAAAACTACGCACGTAGATTTCTTCCTGCACACAATGATTCGCTTTTGCGACCTTTTTGTCCAGTTATGTGGTGAGTCAGCACTCCCTCCTCACCTACATAGGTAGAACGCCTCAAGCATATTCGGCGTTCTGTGCCAATCTAACGCAGCAGTTATTCTTATTTTTCACGTAAGCAGATGAATTGGAAATACTGGGTTTCTCAAGCGAATTCCTCTGGGGTGGCTTGACTGGTTAACTGTGGCTTAACTGTAGCTTAACTGGTCACAACATTTTCATCAGTGACAATGAGGGTTTCTAACCTATTTGAAGTGTGAGAAGTCGAGAAACTTATGTTGAATCCAACGTAGAGGTTACTCAAAGCGCTCGTCTAACGCTTCTCGATCTTTGAGTTATTGGCAGCCTGAATGCCTATCACATCGAGCTTTTTCTATGAAACACTGCATCGACTCCTTCGGTGTAGCTTCGACGAATTACTAACCCGTAAGCAATTGAGTAGTTGCATTTTTCTTGTTCAAGAAGGCTTCTTGAGTGAAACAGCTTCTGTTCCTCAAAGAGCAAAGGGTTATGAATTATGCACGCACCCTACTTCTACTGGATGTCGCAAAAGCAGTCAGACCTGTACCGCCACATGCGGTGTTCAAGCGAAGGGGCAGAAGTGACTTGTTCTTGCCGGAAAAGACTGGTACCAAATCGCGGACCCTGGATAGATGGAAAGGTTCGTTGGCCTCGCCAGGATCCGAACCTTAAACCGTATCGGGGTGCAGGCGAGAGCTGGCGTCACCTTCAAGTGCACTGCAAGCTGTTGTATTACGTTTACTATGTATCATTTTCACTTCAAATTGGTCACTTTTCAATTGTAACTGGGGTTTCTGACGTCAAATTGAAGACTGTCTAGGAAATTTTGACGCTTTTGAAGTCAAACCGAACCCCTTCTAAATCAAAACGGGCACCTTATACATTACAATAAAGAATCCTAAACGGCTGGAATATTTTTTATTTTTAAGGAAATTTGATTATTGCTTTCTTTGGGATCATTTAATTCATCCGCCACAACTAGTGAGCACACTGCTTGCAAATTTGTATTTTCTCTAAGAAATTTTCTAATTAATAGTTTAACGCTTATTATAAAGTGCTGAAATGTAGCAATTTTTGGCGCGTTAAAAGAAAAGATCGCATCACGCCCGATTTTTATTTGATAGTGTAAATCCTGCTTACATGAAACAGCAAACTAAGGATATGTCTTCTGCAAATTCTTTACTGCACCGCTGATGGTTGTGTAACTCCACGCAGACAAAACTTTTGCTATCAATAAAAGGGAAACTGCGCCGTCCTGGACGGATGCATGGTGAAATCTTTTTTGTGCTAAAATTCTCGCTTTTCTTTACTTTAAAATGAGTCCTTTATCGTTATTATTTATTAGAAGATAACTTTCATAAAAGTTCAAACAGTGTCTTTATTTGTGAATCACATTAAAAAAATTCAAGAAAGACATAATCAATTTCCCTTGGGCAAAAAAATTCGTATCCTTCAAAAGGATGTTTACTTGCGATCAAAACTCTTTCGCCAGGCGGGACTCGAACCCGCACCTTCTGCTTTCCAATCAGCGATACTACGCCTTACACCTCCGGCAAACTCACCAGCTTCTATCTTCTATAACAGCCGCTCCAGGCTTAAGCAAAAATTTAAAATATTATTTTTATCATCTCGGAATCTCTACTTTAACCTAGAGGACGTTGGTTTTAATTGTAAAGGCACTGAAAGGATGAACATGATTTTTCACATTGTCCAAATTTTGTTGTTTTGTTTGTTTGTTTTGAAAATTGTCCAATTTTGTTTAAAAAGTGTACAATTTGAAGTGGAAATTATACACATTAGACGGCAAAGGAGCAGTTGCTAAACCGTCGCCTGAGATGAAGAAAATGAAAGTGAAATAGGCTCAGTAGAAAAGGTGTAACAATCGGCGGTGGGGAGGACAGAACTCGTGTACTACACCCGAAGCCCCAAAAAGTCCGTAATTGGATGAATGTGACCTACTAACCTACTACTAACCTACTCGTGGTTTCGTAGCGCGCTGGTGGTGGTGGAGAATGGTGCTGAACATTTGTGCGCAGGTGGGGTCTTGTAGTTATTGCTACCGGTTTCATGCGCTGATCAACCAAGAACTGCCGAGCAGCCGCAATCTAGCAGCATTTTTTCAGGAAACCAAGCTGCAAAAAGCAAAAAGGTATTTGCTCAAGTTTTTTCCACTTGGATTGGGAAACCTCTATATCTGGTAGAACAAAAACTCGATGAGTGCCATTTTGGTAACAGAAGTAGGAAACTAAGCCAGTGCGAACATTAAGACTAGAGTCCAAACGATGTGTGGAGGGAATAGGTTGCTGGATCAGCTGCTGCGTTATAACGAGGTTTTCTTGCGATCAAAACTATAGCTCCGTGCGCTGGACACGAACCCCACTCCCTGCATTCCGACCAGGATGCTCCACGCCATTACGCTATAGAATGGTCACTTACTGTGTTGACTGGGAAGTGTCCCTCTTGTCACGCCCCATTACGAGGTCGGGCAAAGATCCGATAAACGTATGAAATTTGGTAAGAACGTCTCTATCCACAATGCCTACCATATTCAAGTGCAAGCTCTTAACAAGTTCATATGAATAACTGGTAAAGCAAAGACTTGGTATTTGGCTCTCTGTTGCCTTTACCTTCTGTTAGTTATTTATTACTGCAGAAAGCAATGCAAAATTATAATTCGCTCAAAACCTTCCTATGGAAAAGGTTAGCATTTATCGCGAGCAATTCTATCTAGATTTTACCTGAATTTCACTGCTTTCTGAGCATGTAGCACTCTAGACTCTAGAATTTGAACGTGGTTGAAAGTTCAGATAGGGCAAGATTCAGAAGCTGACTGCCTTTCGGTGCATGTCTCGACTAAAGGGTTCACAATTTATCTCCTTTTTATCTTGCTGCAACAAGCTTAGGTTTCCTTTGTATTTATACATACTCCTAGGTATTCCTTTGTATATAACGTGCAGTGTCAATACACAAGGGGTTTTGAAAAAATGCCGGAATATTAGCATGATATCTAATCTTTCAAAATTTCCACAATTTCCTAAACTTCCTAGCTGGAGATGGAGGGTGGTTACCGCACCTACACTTTCACGCAATGCACAAATTGTCTAAGCATGCTTGGCGAAGCAAACATCCTGTTTTTCGAATTCCTGCAAGTTAATTCAGTTACCTTACAGGCAGTGCATTTTCATTTCTCATTTCAATTTCATTTTCATTTTCAAGTTCTATAATCTACAAGTGCGGCGACGACATTGTGTCGCCCACTTGATCACTTCGACGAGTGATATCTACCGCATAGATTGCTATAATATTTCAGATGTGAGATCTGGGAAAGCATAAAAGATTTATCCGCGAGACATCCAAATATAAGGGAAAACAAAGCTTACCATGAGATTTTTGTGAAACTTAAGCTTGCCGCCGTCGCCATTCTTAAAAAGGGCTTAATTACGTACTCGGCATGAGCTAGCTGCTTTAAAATGTATCGCAGCGAATCATTTCTTAATTCATTATTCATTTAATTATATGTAAAATTCACACCAAATTCATTGTTACTACTTGAAAAGTCAATGTCTCCCATATTTTCCGACATGGCCGCTCAGAACTGCTTTCTTTCAAATTTTATTTTTTGTTGCAAACCTTGTTAAGAAAGATAAGAAAAGTTAGGAAAAAACGTCAAAATTTTTTCTCTAAAAATTAATAGCTCTGCTTGGGAATACTTGGGACAACAACAATTGAGCTAGAGGTGCGGTAATTTTTACTTACCAGATTCTCTAGGTTCGATTTGCCCACCTTCCTGCAGAGCGCTTGGAGATTTGTAGAAAACATCCAGGAAGAAAATGAGGTTTTCAAGTTTTCATTTGATTGACGGTGTTTCGATTCATCAAAACCTTTTATTCAAGTAAGATCAAAATTGGTGCTCTTCCGCAATCAAGGCGCATTTGAAATGGGCTATGATTTATTTTTTCGCCATCAATAAAAAGGCTATAATTCAATCGCAAGATCATTTAAAAGGAGATTGGAAACCTCTGGGCATTTGGCTGCTTTTGGTCTTCTGCCTTGGGTTTCACTCATATTTTAGCCCCGTCTAGTTTTGCTGATCCTACACCCATATCTATCCGACTGCTCCACAAAACTATCGTAATTAGAGCAGAAACAGAGAAGTTCACCTTCAGGCTACGACTTTGAAATCGTTGCGTTAAGGCTAACGACTGGCATCGACCATTTCGAAGGTTGCGCTGTCATGCCAATTCCATTTACAATACCACAGTGAAGCTAACCAATTCTTCCGAAGTGTGCTCTGTCGCTGTGCCTTCCTCTTCTACCACTTCAGCCTTGTTTTGCAGACCTGAACTGTAGCAACCTCGAAATGGATTTTTTGCATGCCTGCTGGCTTTGCACGGTGGAGGTAAACGGAGGATACGAAGGACCCCACGTGTCCTCTGAATCGATCGGAGGTTCGGATTTTGCAAAGGTTAGCCAAGCCTTCCATTCCTCCACGATTCCTGCATCGATGACTTGGTGTCAAAGTTGTCTGGGAAGGAAAAAACACTGGCTTGCCTATCGGCTGGTCACCGTAGATCGTTGTGTACATTAAACATGCATTCAAATTGCCTACGCCAGACCAGTAGAGTTAAGAGCACGTCGCATGCCACAGAGGGATTGGTTAAAACCGTCCCTTTCCTTTAAGCACTGTAAGAAAAATAGTTCTGCATGTGCTGATTTTCATTCTGAAAAACGTTCAGGAAATAAACACATAGATCTGCGGTTTGAAGCGAATTAGTTGAGGGAAAAGAAGAACTCCACCAATTCTGCTCGCAAGATTTGCTGTTTTGTTGCTGACGCTTTTCAAAGTTCGATATTCTGAGCTATTATTTCCGAGAAAAAGCTCTTGTATCTACGCCAGTTAGGGATGCCGTCATAAAAAAAGATAACTGGATTGGACATCCAAACTTTTTTCTATTGCTGATTAGATACCATTCGTGGTTGCACATGTCATTACTGTATGTATGCGCATTACTTGTGTTTTTTCACTTTTTTGGACATTCTTAAAACCAAACTGAACACTTGTCTTAGCAAGCTTGACGCTTTTGGAATCAGAAAGCTAAACATATTCCAAATCAAAGCGAGCTTCTTCGTGATTAAAATGAAGATTTTCCAAGGATTTTCCAGGACAATTTTTGTGAAAGGGAAATTCGGTAAAACTTTCTTTGAAGTTTTTTCATCCACCTGTTCCAACAACTGACCAAAGTGTTTGAAAATTTATAAACATTTCATTTTTTAAGGAAAATCTATGAGTTAAACTTTCTTTCAAAGTGAACGAAGGCAGAGCTCATTTCATTTATTGAAAGAAGGGATCACGTCGTGCATTCGACTAAATCGTTGCGATATTTATTTGATTATTAGTGTAAATGCAGCCTTCTTGAAATAGAGGTTAAGGATATGCAACGATGTTTTTATAACTGTCCTTGTTCTGCTGTTTACATATTTGTCACTCCACCACACATTGACTTTTTGCTACCATCCGAATAAAAATAGCGACGTTCTAGTCGAGTGCATGGCACGAGCTCGTCTTTCTGAATTATTGTTGCTCATTAAAACGCAATTTAATTCGTTGTTACGGGATGTTAAAACGTCCTGTAACAACATGTAGCCTCTCTACCAGCCGCTCCAGGCTTAGGCAAATGTGTTAAAACGCGATTTAATTCATTATTTTTTCTTAAAAAATGAGATTTTATAAAATTTCAAACAGTATGTTGCCTAATGGAGCAGGTGAATTTAAACAATTGATAGAAAATAATACAAAGTTTTTCTGACGCAAAAGATATTCTAACAGTGTTGGAGAAATTTTGATGGAAGATGGTAAGTTGATTTAAGCGTCAAGTTTTCTGAGAAGAGTGTCCGGTTTGGTTTGAAGAATGTCCAATTTGACGTGAGGATGGTATATTTGGCCGAATATATTGCTAGTTGTATGATGGCAGCCGGCGACTAGATCCTTTTTTCCCCAAAACAGTGAGCCACTGCCTCAAGCATCAGTTTTAGCCATTCTCCCATCTCGTAGCACAATACTGAGCCACACTGCGGTCCAGGTGTGAGGCTCAGGCTAGAACCACAAAAATGTCACATGCAGGTTCAGGCGGGTGCGCCTGCTGGCTGCCGGTTCTAGTTCCTTGCCCGACGACGACGAGTGTCTGTGTACGCGTCTATCCATCTGCGTGCACACAGGGTCTATCAGGGTGTAGGGTAGCGAGTGGCGCAATATATGTGCGCGTTGCATATTTGTGTATATGTTCTATTTGTGTCCGCGTCGCGTGTGCGTCTGTGTGTGCATCTATGCCGAGAAAACGAGAGCGATCAATAAGTGCACGTGTGCGGCAGCTGGATGCGATACAGAGGAGATACCTCGGCGTCGTGCGATCCTCATTAGTCTCATTGCACCCACACTTCATTAACAAGCGTCTGGCAGCGATGAGCTGTCTTTTAATCGGGACCTCTTTCATCGGTCCATGAATCGGTCGCGTCGTCGTCGTCGTCGTCGTCGTCTCTGCGACTGCCGCAGTCGGCCGGCAGTCGGCCGTGTGTGTGAGCGTTGTCGTGGCGATAAAGCAGCGGGAGAACGAGAGTGCGAGACAGGCTGAGAGGGAGTCGCACCGACAGCAGCAGACGCAGCCGCAGCGGCAGCAGCGGCGGCGGCGGCGAGTCCCTCGATTTATGAAGCGAGCGCGAAAACACACAATCGCACTCTCACTCACACTCACATACAACAGTCGGAGCAGATGCGCTGCCTTCCGAGGTTGCCGAAACGCCCGTGGCCAGGGCGCCGTGCTGTGGCTGCGCCAGGCGTTTATTGTCGGCCTGTCAAACGCGCATTGATCATATGTGCCCGGCAAACTTCGCGTCCTATCTCTGGTCGCCACGTCTGTCGTCGAAACTCCTTCCGCCAGCAGCATTTTGTTGTTCACACGTACACATCGCTATGGTCATTGTAAATCGCGTTTTTCGCCCTTCTGACCTTGTAGCCGTCACAACAATTCGCTGTTCAGGCGTCGCTATGATTTCCTTTCTTCTCTCGGCGCCATAATTTCTCCAAAATCATGTCCGTTTCCTCGTTGTGTGGCACTCAGTTCTCAACCATATCAGTTTTCACGATTTATTGTTGTTGGGAGTGGTTTTTGCACTCGGAGTCAATGGCTGCTCATATTTCAGAGCAAAGAATACGTAGCAAGGATAGTCGTCCATTTCGTGCTTACCTATTTTGACCAGTTAAGGCCACAGAAAATTCAGGACTTTTAGGGAAGTGGATCAGTGCGCGCACAAAGAACTCCACGAATTGGTTCATCCTCCGCGTTTGTCATACCCTGAAGTTCCTGTTCTTGATCATTCTCTGCTCTCCTCTCTCAAAACTGCCGTGAATGACTTTATCCGCACAATCATATGGGCTTTGAGCTTATCAAATTCAGATACAAATTGATTTTAAACTTCAAATTGGCCCCATACGTTTCTGCTTTTTCGTTGTTCTTAGAATTTCAATTTTTGCCCGTTCAGCCATCTTAACTGCGGTTATGCATTTTCGATCTATGTAAGTCTGATTGTAGACATTGGTTATGCAGGGACCTTTTTTCTTGTCCTTTGGTTCGAAGAGCCATTGAAGAATACTGAAGGCATGATGTTTATCCGAAGGCATGTGTTTAGAATACCGAAGGCATGATGTGTATGATGTTTATCTATTATTCTAACCATATATATTGGATTTCTCGGTCTGACACAAGGGTTCTCTAAGTTTTCAATCACAACCATCGACGTTTGAAAAGGTAAAAACGGTTACTCCGATCTTTGAGGTGATATCGCTCGGGAAAACTTAGTTTCATGCAAGTTCAGTAAATTGATGCTATGAAGAAGCTGTCATCATTGTTTCTCAAATTCCAATCGCGTCCATTGATGACGATCTGGCGGTGACAAAGAGGAATGTTTGCCCTGAAAAGTGCACTGGAGAGCTTCGCTATTCCAAACAATGGCATGATGTTGAATTGGGTCCGGCGGATACGGCGCCTCATCACGTATTCGGAAATTGTCAGCCATATGGAATTTTCGTTGCGCTTCTCTTTAGGCTCACTAACACTGTTATTTCAGGTCTTTTGTATTCTTTTTGTTGATGAAATTGATGGTTTATTCCAGTGTGTGAAAAGTTCTATGTCGCAGCATCCTTGAGGAGCAAGGTCCTCGTATCATCTTAATGCAACACTATTCTTGTCGCGGTAGTTCATTTGCTGGCATAAAATCTATTCCTAATCAAAGACGAAGGATTCTAAAGAACGCTCTCGAGCTCGCATTTCTAGAACGTGCAATTTTCTTGACAGCTCGGAGCCGTTGAGCCAAAAAAGGAGCCATTTCGCAGAATTAACAAGCGCCCGAATCCAATATTGTTGTGGCGAACAGTGTTTCCATCTATCGCTGCTGGTTTCGGCACGCGGGTCTGCACTCCGAGTAGTGGTCTCTAAAAAACTGAATATGCTGTTATTCTGCAGTCACGTGATGCGCCCCTTCGTTTTACACTGTGGCGTCAATGTAGCAATATTCAAGCGGGAGTGAATTCCTTGGTTGCCAGCTTAGCAGCTGCCTCCGTCTGATTCATAATCCAACATCAAAAAATCTCTTAGTATGCTGCAAAGATACCACTTTCACTTTGGACTTGACACTTTTCATTTCAAAGAGTGCACTTTTCAAGCATAAATAAAAACATTTGAAATCGAAATAGGCACCTTATAAAAAAGCGGAATAATTTTTAAGGAAATTCATGTGAAAAAGTCTGTTTCATAAAAAAAATAATGTGCACAGTGTGTGAATGGGAACAGAATTTCTATTTCTTTAGCCAAAACAGTAACTTGTGTGCACTCTAAGGTGATCGGGCATGAATTGATGAGAAGAGAATATGCCGTGTAGTCGTTAAAAACATTGCATTGTTTATTTATTTGATAGTGTAAATGCCGTCCACCTGAAGTTATGTGCGTAGTGGAATGTGGTGGTGTATCTTTTTTCTTGTGAACGCTTTTGCTGTTTTCAGATTTATAAGGATGTAAACAGCAATTACACTATTCTTCTGGTGCGACTATCGTTGAATCTCGGCATCAGTGTTCGTTGTTTGTTGAAGTTGGTTTAGCAACACGAGATTGGTAAATCCCTTTATTTGCCAGCGTTTCGGCAAAAACGCCTTCTTCAAATTACAACATTATTCCAGAGTATAATGTGACGTATAGGACGACTACGCGGCGCAATCTCCTCCTTTCCTTTCCTTTCAATCTCGACCAAAAGTAAATTCATTGATCTCTGGCATGCCAGTATAAACTATAGAACATTGACTAAGAATAAACGACAAGAATTTTGTGTTTATTCAAGCAGCGTAGTTATTTTGAGACACTCTGCAAAGGTGAATTTTGAATAAAATTTTTCTCCAAAAAAGGATCTACAACTCGGTTAGACAGTGTTTATTTAAGACACATCGGAATTGTTGAAATCGTACCATCGTACTTCAGCACTGTAGCGGGATTGGTAGGGTTTCTGCACCCAATTGTGGATCGAGCCAGTATTGTTGCTAGTAAGCTAAGTAGTAAATATTTCACCTCGGTTGGACAGGCATTTTCATAACTGCGCTAAATTGTCGTATTGATATCGAAGCTATGTTCATGGGGTCGAAGATATGATAGATTCTAGATGTGCTGATGACTGGCAGATTTTGGCGTTGTTCGTAAATCCTCATGGTCCTTAAAACTCCGACGCTGTTCCAGTCGGAAAACTCATTTTTAAAGTGGCCAATTTTTATGCTCACCTCAAAACCACGGCTGACTCAAAATTTCACTACGTGTCTTCAAGTCAAACTTTTTTGCCAAAATTAAAGATTCATTTGAAAGTTAAGGGCGCAGCAAATTCAACGTTCAGTTGCAGAACGTTATGTTAACAGCATCCGCGTTAACAGTCTAGTAACTAAAAGTCTGGCAGGAGGTGCTTGGCTCATGGTCTTGCGTTCAAACATTTTTGTGGCATACCATGTATTGGCCAATTTTTAGTGCTTGCTATTGATTGTAAATGCAGTTTAGCATTTTCATGAAAACTATAGTGCAATTTGAAGCCATTTTTCTGCTTTGAAATACTGGTATCCTTCCGAGTGTCTCGGCGTGCGTTTAGGAACATTGGTGGACTATCTCCACGAACTATTTCCTTTTAAGAACCGTTCACGGAATGAGCTGCACGAACTGGCTGCAGCTCTTATTTATTTAATCAAGCACTTCTAGCAAGCGCCATTCTGCAGCTTGTTAAATGAGTGCTTTTCCAGGAATACGTGCAGTGCAATACGACAGTTTTTTGTCAGATGCAACACTGATAATTTGTTCCACGAAAACAGAGAATTCTTTGCAGTTCTGCAGGCATTTCTAATACCATCAGTGGTGCTAATGGTTGTTTCAAGGCAACTTAGGAAAACTTGGCGAATTTTCCTGAAGTGTACCCCATCGCTGCGTCTCTCACTGCCGCAGAAACGTCACAGGAAGTAGCAAGGACCACCGATCAGACAAAAGCTTCTTCATGGATTCTTCTGGCTGTTGGAGTCCCTTGTATTTGACCCAACGAACTATGTATCTCATAGGTCTGTGGAGTCTATGGCCGGATATCTGCGTATGTTTGGCGATCATGCGATTGATCACTACTTCTTTTTACAACGTAACCCTGTAGCATCGTTTGTCATCTCAAAAGCAATTCTTCACTAAAAACTCGAGTACTGAAAAATTACCTTATAGGTAGAGATTGCTGTTACGTCATGCTGTACTATTAGAATTTGCGGTCGAGTGTTCTGCTGTGTTTCCATCACTATCCTGCTGCATTGGGTTAAACGAAGCGCGGCTTCGTGGCAAGTTGTAGCTGGCGCCGCAATCTTTCAGAAGTTAGCGATGGTGCGCGAAAGCTTCCAAACGCAACGAGAGTTCGGCGGCGTTAGTTCAGAACTAGTGATACATGTCGCTTAGGTACACAGCAGGGGTGCGACAGCGTGCAGCGAAGGTGCGGGAACGCCCCGTGACTCCTAGCATGGTCGCGGCAGCCAACCACGGCATCAATCTCTAACAATCTCTCTTGTCAGTGTGCGATTACGCTCGGTGTCCTGGCTGTGCCCACACCCCTGTTGTGCGCCCAAGCGACTCGTACTCAGCTAGGCAAGGGAAGGTACTGCAGCGTGTGCTCGTCTAACTCGTTAAATTGCTTTCTCTGGACGATGCGGAATAAATCTCCGTAGCCAAAAAATATATAACACTCCAGGCCAAGGGCGGCTCAGTGTCATCAAGTACTGGAGCTGTCAAGCATTGCGCGCCGTATGATACTACTGGGCTTTCGTTTGAACGAAAGTATTCCAAGTTTGGGAGACCGAACAGTTGGAAAAAGCTGTTAAATCTATTAACAAATCTGTCTTCTTCAAGTTTCTAAAGCTTAAAATTCAACCAGATGAAACAATAGTTTTTATTCCTGTAAATAAACCTAGTAGCATGGCTCGTTTCGAATACGAGAGGGCTGATTTGCTCGCTGACAGCTCCGCCCAAGTATTTTCCAAGGACAGTGAGCATCACTATTTTCTGTTGTCTGCCTTTTTATGGCGACGCTCCCTAATCTTTTACATGTATCGAACACTGTTGGTGACAGTTTCGTACAGGCGTCAAGTATTCCTGTTGTTGCAAAGGCAAAACCGCTTTACAGGCACCTTCTAGTGGACAAATTTCGTAATGAAATCTTCGGGTGTGTGACAGTGCATTTGGAGGATGCGCCGGCTGTCGCCTACACCTGATCTAATGTTCTTGGTTCAGGCCGCGCCGAGGCTAACCAAGTCTTACATTCCTCCAGGTTCGACACCAAACCTGTCTTAAAAGGATAAAGTACTAACTCTTCCATCGACTAGCCACCGCAAGGCATGCTGCACCGCACAAAGGGATTGAGTAATGTCATACTTTATCATTTCTTATTTTATTAATTCATTTATTATTTGCACAATGTCGTGCGCACAAAAATAGGACATTTAACACTTTTTGCCTTTTAATGAAATCTTTCGGGCATTATTTTAACGTGCGCTTCTGTTCACCATATAAAGTCGAATCTTTGAGAAACTCTTACACTAACCGAAAAGCTCGTAATTTCCTTTCTTTCTAGTGATTGATTTGATTTGATGGTAATATGCGATCTATTATACTTCTTCGTTGTGCCTATATCAGACACATTCCTTCTCGGCGGTTCATCAAAGGTCACCGTCTCGCTTTGTTTGACTGCTTTCGGGCTATTTTTGTAATATGTCCGTGTTGTCCTTTACACCCCCCCCCCCCTTCAATGTCCTCGGAGCGTGCGCATCTCCATTTCTGCTGCGGGTTCTCTCTGAGATGTAGACCTGTGAACTTCCAATGAACTCGGGGATGTGGCTGATCCAGCACTCAACCAAATCATCCTTTATAAGAGCACAGGGCAGTACTCTACATATATCAGGTGGAGACCAAATAGTCCAGCAGGAAGTCAAAGATGGCCAATGTGTGCCTATGAAGAAGTAGGAGTTCTGATCTGGCTTGTCTTTTAAAACTGGTTGTTTTACAACCGCCGGGGTTTCTGTCTATCGTCTGGGTCAGTGCTCTGCGCTCTCGAGGTTTTGGTCGCGTTCCAGTAGTACTTTACATAATAGCGCCGACAAGATTAGCATGTCATCTTAGGAATGCGGGAAACGTCTATCTGATTCTGCTCTTTGTGGTGTCTCGCTGAGAGTAGCTGTGACATCTCGGTTTTTTCTGGAGACTGTTACGATCTACGATGGAAAAGCAAAGTATGCACAGCGCAGTAAATCCTTTTCGGGAGTGTGCCACGAATCTTGAACCTCTATTCTAAAATCCTAAATCTCATGGACGCCCTCTGAATGCACATTTCGATATGCTTACCTACGGTGACCAGCTGACGGATTGTATTAGACCGGCTAGTGCTTATCCTTTCCAAATAATTTTGGCACCAACTCGAAATTCGTGGAATACCTTGTTGAGCTATGTAGAAGTGAGCCGATCCTAAAATCGATTGCTCTGCACGCATTTTCCTTAACCATCTGCATCCACACCAGCGCCTGTAGCACAGCCGGTCATCTAGCAGAGCAGCGCATTCCACAACATTCATTAGAAAAGTGTGGCGCAGACCGAAGGAGGCACATATTCTCGCTTGTGCTATTCGATTCTAGGGCTGGTTCGCTCTCGCGCCGCTTTTTTTGGAGATCGTGATCTATCTTCGAAATCACCTTTTATTCTAAACTGTACCATGCGTTAGATTAAATAGTCGGGAAATGTATCATACGTGTTTGTAAAAAATGTTGGAAGGCAAAAAACTGCTATGGTGACATTGATGGTGACATCTTTAGACGTTTTCTTCCTTGGCCCCATGAAAAGCGTTATGAAAAGGGTGAGGTCGTTTGCCATGGTAAATAGCGTGGAGTTCAATATGACCCAGAGAGACAACCTACTGAAGGTTCTGTCGCAGATTACCGTATGTTTTGTGCCCATAGCTTCTCAACCTTTTTGAAATACTCTAGGCATAAGGCAGGTTACATTGATGATCACCCAGTTGTGTTTGTCACTCCTGGTGAATATCTGTTTGATATTGCTACAACTGACTGCTTGTTGCTGGTTGTAGAGATTCTGTATGTATAAGATATGCCTTGCGTGGACAACATGTCTGCTTCACACATTTTTGCTTTGTTCCGTGAATGCCTAGGTTGATGGAAGCACCCGAAGCCTTCAGCTGTTTTATATTTATATCAGTATCATTTCAGTTTTACGGGTCCTCGTTGATTTCTGTATCAGCGACGAAGTGGAAAAGTTTATTGAACGACATTATTGTAGAGGACGCTTTTGAGAATTATGTTAAAACACCAGATCGACCCTAAACGCTCTGCCCTTTTCAACTTCGAAATTCAGACGATCACGGCATGGTTCAAATGAAACCTTTTTTACTGTGAGAACCGTTACCTTTACTATATATTTCCATAGAAAGAATCTTGGAAGTAATCCCTATTTCTGAATGTTGTTTCAGTTCTCTTCTCGCTTTTCGGAAAACATTCTTAGCGTCCTTTTGTATAGTGTTGAATTTCCCTTGTTGCAGCTTTCGAAGGTATCCAAAAACTGGAGCTTGTATGTAATGTTCCACTTATAGGCTAGGGTAAAGGACAAAGGCCTGCATAAGTCGATTCCTTTGCGGGGTGCGCCACGCATTCTATTTACTTGACAAAATGTGGTGAAGGCGATTTGATTGCGTGTTTGTCGATACAATAACTGATGATAGCCAGCCGATGGACACATCAGCATTATCCTCCTAGAGAAGTCTGGTTTTGCAACAACGCCTAACGTACATTGGCGAGATCCGGGGCATAAGCTTTGGTTGAAGAGAGATGGGGACGAAGGGGGTGTACGAGTTGGCGTCACTATTCGCAGCGCCTAGCCCGCTCTGCCCTACTAATTTAACACAGTATAGTCTGGGCTTCGGTTTTTTCAGCAGCCGTCGCTTATCCGTTGTTTGTTTTCTGCTCGGTGCCTTTTAGCACTAAAGGCGATCTTGCTCTGATCAGCCTTTTATCGAATGCACAGCTCGCCTCATACAGGGTGCACCAAAATAACTTGGACAAGATTTTTTTGTCATAATTAGAAAACAACCAACAATTCGAAAAAACGACAACTAAATTACAATAATACAAACATTAGAGTACACCATCTTGAAGTGGTTTCGAAGTGGCCTTCCTTGGAGCGGATGATACACAGGGCCAAACGCTTCGCGAGGTTTGGGAGCGACGGGCCGCAGGTCATCAGGAAACAGTCGTTCCCACTCCTGGCGTCAGGATGCCTTCAGGGAATGGAGACTGCTGTGGCGCTTGACGTCGACCCTAGTCTTGAAAATGCCCACACACTATAGTCCATCGGATTCAAATCTGGAGAATACGGCGGCCATTCCGAAGGCGTGATGGAATCGGGAAAATTGGCCTTGCACCACGCCTGCGCACTCTTCGCACTTTGTGCGAGTGGAGAGTCCTGTTGGAACGTCCAATGGGCATCACCGAAGTGCTTCTGGACCCAAGGAAGAACTACGGACTCGAGATGTCTCGCTTGTGCACATCTTCTTCGATTTTCACTCCTTTATCCACGAAAACCAGAGGGGTCCTGCCAGAGGGATGATTCCTCCCCAAACCATGGCCGATTGTGGTTCTGGCGGTGTTCGACGATAACAGAGCTGCCTGGAGCCTCTGTAGACCAGATCTTATCAATTTGGCGAATGTGCGCCTGCTGCACGGTGAACAGCTTCTCACCCGTGAACAGAATCTGTTCCCAGGTACGAGCTGCGGCCCATCGTCTAAAAATTCGCGAAACGTTTGGCCCTCTGCATTCGCTCCAAGGGAGGCCACTTCGAAACCACTTCATGATGGTGCACTTTAATGTTGTGTTGTTATAAATTAGTCGTCGTTTTTTCGAATTGTTGGTGTTTTATAATTATGGCCAAAAAAAAAATCTTGTCCACGTTATTTTGGTGCACCCTGTATAATTCCCATGTGAAGAATTTTGTAGTCGCTTCTTCAAGCCGTGCAGAATGACTGCCCACTTACGGTGTTGAAGCAATTACGGTGTGAAGAACCTTCATTTGACTGTCCAGTGCTGCCACTCCTCCATGCCGCTCATCTCCTTCATGTTCCGCAGCGTGCACTGCCGGGGCTCTTTCTTGTCACTAAGAAGCGCAGGGTTTCATAGTTTATCCGTTCTCTGTTAACACCTAAGGAGGGTTGAACAATTGCGCTTGTTGCTCTCGTCATCTTCTCGGATGCAGCCATACTAGTGCTGATTTGATTGTGTGCCAGTGCCAGTGCCACTTAAATCCTATGTACGTGGTTAAAACGAAGTTATCTCCTTATTAGTGTTAACGCCTCATTATAAGCCTTTTAGACAAAACCGGCTGGTATACGTTGTAGCTCTTTACCAAGGCCTAATCGTCATAGTCTGTCGGACATACTCAATTATCTGCGATTTTGACCACCGCCCGCTCTTCGCCTGCCGTCTGCGTATTTTGTGCATTGCTCGTGGAGTATCTCGATGGTTCAGAGGTGCAATTGCAACTTTGTCTCCGTCGACATTGATTGAACTCGCAGTATACAGGCTCCTTTTTCTTCAGAACGTCGTTCCGCTCACCCAAATTGCTGTGACGGCCAGCCAAGATGTTTGTTGGTCTGCGTGACTGAGGGGTGATCGTTCAGAATGTGCGTACGTGGTTCTCGGTCAGTGCCATTCCCCTGCGCCAACACTTCCTACGGTCACAAATCGAGGTGAACTAGCCGGTAATCTACGGTGTCCGAAAGCATTCAACACTTTCTCATCGCCTCACCTGCTAATTTATATTTAAACGATGGCTCGAAATGAAAGACTATGCAGTTTTAGAAGTACGCCTTTAGCTGAAGTTAGTGACACAGATGTTAGTCGAATCTTATTTTCTGTGTGTCAATAAAGCTAACCCTATGAGCTGAGCGAAACAATGTTATATGTGTTGCAGCTACGAGAGAATGGGAATTTTCATCTTGGGACTTCTTGTATTATAGAACTCGCTGCTTTCTCATCTGGTCAACGATCCCTCTTCTTCGTTCCTTTTCGGAATTCTTAACAAGCCAATGCCTCTCTCATTCCTCATGTTCCTTGCTCTCGTAGTTTTTTAAAAGTTCGATTGCTACATATAACGTACGTTATTCACTACCTACCACGTCTTATGTAAACCTTTTCAATCTTCTGCACAGTTTTTGTAACTCTCAGTAATCACTCACTACACATCGGTGAAAACGTAGTGTGCCGCCAGCGATGACTGACTGGTTTCCTCTTTTTGTTGTGCAGTGAGTGCTACTTCGAAAATGCTATTGCTGAAGCAAGAAGAATTACGGGCGCGTGGAGCGCAGTTGGAGGAGGTGCCAGTTGTCGCGTGCACCCGATACCAGCTTCTTTGTTCGGATTTCCCGCTCAGGTCAAGAATTCGTACCAATCTCGTCTGGGCGGGATAAAACACGAGCTTGTGCATCGGCTAGCAACCGCAAGTCATTCTCTGGGTCAAATACAAATTGCCTCCACGACGGAAGAAAATGCGTGGCGCATCCCAAAAGATTTGATTAACGCCGTGTCCTACTCCTATTTATCCGTATTCTAAGAATAATGTAGCAGGTTGACTCCACAGTCAGTGAGCGAGCTCCTACCGTCTTAAATACTTCGACTCCAGTTTCCTGGAATCTCCGAATCCATGATTTGCATCACAAGCATCGACTAGGATTAGCCGTGTCCAACTGATCTTGTCTCCAGGTCCACACATAGCTTTTTTTTAAACATTCCTGCAATAAGGAATAAAGAATGTGGTGGACATTATTCGGTTCCTTCGGGATGTGCGCCATGCATTCTACTTCTGCGCGATGGAGTCTGGCAATTTGATATACACGACGATCTGTGTTGATAAGTTGATGGATAGGTCGGGGTGTTCATTTTTCTAGACGAGCCTACCAGCTCGTAGGCACATGAAGCTTGGCTGACGTAGGCGATATCCAAACCAAAAAATTCCATTGGAGGAGCACGCAGCCTGTCCATCCTCTAACCTCGATACTCCGCTTTCCTAATATAACTTCTAATTCATTACAGTTTTCAGTTTTGCCACAGTGTCTCCGGAGTTTATGGAATTATGGTGGTGCAGAATATTCGAGTCAGTGAATAGGTCTAACCACTGCGTTTGCGTGTTTCCTTTATGGATATTTAATCCCTGGAAACTAGTGAGGCCGAAGGAGGCGCTACACCTTGGCAAGGAAACAACTGTGGACATCCATCTTCTTTCGCTTCTTCAGAGTGAAAGGAATAAGAGCCAGGCTCAGCGTCTTTGTTGTCTCGAAAAGGCAGGTTCCGTAAATTTCCGGTTTTTTTTTTCTTAATTATGTGGACCACTCCCTTTGTTCTGTGGCGAAAGTAGGTTTAGTTTGATTTCATTTTAACATTCCTCACTTTGCTATGTGGATTGCTGTTTTCTGACCAGTGCCTACTAGTGCCTACTGCAACAGTGCCTACTGCAACATCCATTTCATGCCATTTCACGTGGTCGTGTAGACGAGATAGACTCACGAGGGAGTATAGAAGGAAATCCAATTAAAATCAAATCACGCGGTTTGCGTGCTAGAAGACAGTGACTGCATAAACACTCTAATCTATTAAACCAGAAAACGAGAAGTGTGTGAAGTAGCGCACGAAAGCAAAAATGTGAATCCAGATAAACGCCATCTTCCGTCACCCTTCGCATTCTTAGAAATTTTCTCCGTTGCTGTTCTACTCCTCTTCGCAGCATAATCGCAGCATACTAGCTTCATCAGGTTAGATGGTCGTGGTTCCATGAGTTTTCATGTTTTCCCTAAAACGCACACTTAGTGAAACACCACATGGTGTTGGATTTCACCTAATCTACGACGCGTTTACCGAGAACGAGTCGCTTCTGTCTTCCGAATAATCAGAAGCATTCTCCGTTTCGCAGAAGCTCATCAAAGGAGGAGCTGTTCCTGCAACTCTAGGCCATATTTCTTCGCCACTCTATTCTATAGATTTCTTTTCATCTATTGGTCTGAATACTGATTTTTTCAGCCACGATGTTCATTTCGTCAACTACATATCCATGAAATTTCTCTCGTCTAAAGCCGGCTTCTGGTGCCCCTTCTTGCCTTTATGAAGCCTTTTTTTATCTAATTGCACTTTGGATCGTTTAATAAATGGGGATATTTGTATTAAGGCTCAAATATGTGCACACGGCTTATGATCTAATGGATTACTTGAGATCAGTGCGGAATTTCCTTTCCTGTTTTTTTAATAGTACATATATTTACCAAATGAAAGCAGAATTAAGGTATATGAAACGCCCTTTACATCCGATACCCTTTCAGCACTCTTCTTCTTCTTCCACTTTTTCTTCTTCTTCGTGACACAAACAGTCGAATTTTGATGCAGTTCGTTGGGCTGAAACTGATATGCATTAACAATTTCATGTTTCTTCGTACCTAGCACGTATTTATGTATTTATAAATCGAGGTTACCATAAATAAATTTCTTTAATTTTTTGATGATCATACTTCATAATAACGCGCTAAGCGATGAGTCGTATTATCGATTGGCGCCACTGCAGAAATTAGCCATAAAATAGGGGGAAAATCGGGGGTAGGGGGTAATGGGGGAGGGGGGAAATCGGGGAAAATTACGACACGAAAATAGCGAAAAATACCCAGATGTCTGCTCCCTGTCTGGGAACTTCGGCCCTGGGGCAATCGAGGTCGCTGAACACGAGTCTGAAGTTTGTTCTTGAAGTATCAATCGCCATCAATCGATATTGATTAAATTACGGTAGGGGAAAATAGCGGAAAATACGTAGACGTCTTCTACCTGATTGGTGGAAACTTCAGCCCCTGAGGTAGCCGAGGTCGCTCAACACGAATCTGGAATTCGTTTCTGTAGTATCGATTACTATCAATCGACAGTGATCAAGTTACGGGCCGCGAAAATAGCGGAAGATATTCAGACATCTTCTACGTGCCAGGGGATTTAGAAGACGTGCGGGATACGTCGCATGACGTGTCTGGGACTCAAAGGACCTGTCAAGGACTCCGCTCAACGTGTTTGGGGATTCAGGTAGACGTGCCAAAGACTTCGCTCAACGTGTTTGGGGATTCAAGTAGACGTGCCGAAGACGTCGTCCGCTAAGGGGGGATCATTGAGGGGGGCCAGTACCAGTAATGGGGGACCTTCTCACTATGGGAGTGGTGAGGAACCAGTAGATCGCCCTATCGTACTATACATTGTACGTACTGCGAGTTTTTTGTTCTCCTAGGTAGGGAAGAAAGCTGTACAAGTAGAGCGGCTAGCTTGATGAAATTGTCCTTAGCTTAGTGGTACTGCAACATCGCGTGAAGCGAGGCACGCCGATAGACGTGACGGAGCACTTGTCATTACCATATTTCATATAAACAGTGTTTCTGCAGGAACAGATGTGTGATGACTACATCATATTGTCAAACATTGGCTCAACTTTCATAACTCTTGTGCGTGGAAAGAGTACAGGAAACTAAGGCCTAGGATATTCGGTCTGGAAAACCATATCACTTCGCTATATTTGCTTATTATATAAAAACTATATTAAAATAAATTTAAATGGTATAATATAATAATGTAATACAGAATATCAAAATAAAAAACTGTATAATAAAAACTATAAAAAGTAACCATTTAAAGTAAAGGTGACGGTGCATGTGTGGTTGGCATCATTGTTAATGTTTAGAATCCTAGATTCTGAAGGTAGTCGCCAAGGCATTGATCAATGTTTTCGAATTTGGAGAGGTAGCTCTTGCGAATTAGGAAGCTTAGAGTCCTAGAGTTTCGCCAGCGCTGGAACATAGGAACGAAATAAAGCAGCTTCTTCTTCTTCTTCAGCGTTTGTCCCGCTTCCTGACGGGGTCCGCTTTTCTGGTGCCATGTCGCCATCTTTCCCGATCCCGTGCTAGATCAGGGTGGACACCAGCTACTTTAAAGTCCTTGTGTAACGTATCAGCCCAGCGCTGCTTCGGGCGCCCTCTAGGCCGTTTTCCAGACACTACGAAGTTAAGGCCTACCTTACGGACGCTGTCTTCCTTTCCACGCAGAACGTGGCCGTACCATCGTAAGCGAGCTTCACGCATCTTGTCCGCTATCGGCGCGACACCGAACTTCTGCCGAATAGCTTCGTTTCGGATGCGGTCCAGGCGCGTGACTCCAGCCATCCAGCGCAGCATCTTCGTTTCCATTACGCTGAGGCGACTTTCCGTTTCCTTTGTCGCAGGCCAACACTCAGCTCCGTACATTGCTACCGGCCGGACGACGGTTTTGTAGATCTTCGACTTTA
The DNA here is from genome assembly GCA_947396885.1 of Heligmosomoides polygyrus polygyrus. Classification (NCBI taxonomy): domain Eukaryota; kingdom Metazoa; phylum Nematoda; class Chromadorea; order Rhabditida; family Heligmosomidae; genus Heligmosomoides; species Heligmosomoides polygyrus. The sequence continues at coordinate 24,347,277 of OX377206.1, forward strand.
AGCGCTCTGGCATCTTCTTGTCGCAGAGTACTCCAGTCAACGATCGCCACTTCGACCAAGCTGCACTCACGCGTGAGTTCACTTCAACCATCAGACTGCCATCAGAGGCTATTGCTGATCCCAGGTATTTATACACCGAAGTGCGTGCAAGCTCAGTACCGTTAATCTTAATGGAGCCGGACTCATTTACGTCAGTCGTGAAATACTCGGTCTTCTTGACGTACAATTTGAGTCCGAACATTGCCAGGCGGTCGCACCAAGCTTGCACCTCTCGCTCGAGCTCACCTTTGTCTTCACGTCATCAGCATATAGCAACGTCCAAGGGACGGGCTTCTGAAGATCTCGCGTAATGGCATCCATTACGACAACAACGAAATAAAGCAGCAAGTAGAATAAAACAATATAACAAAATACAAGCAGAATAAAATACAAGCAATTAAACAACTTATAGGTTGCGCTGGGTTAGTCCGCTCTCCCACGGCGCTGTCAGGTGGTTTGTCAGGTGCATACATTGATAAGCTGGATTATAGGTCTAACTGCAAAAAATAGAGTATGTGTAAGAATATATGCAAAAATAAGGCATCTGTTATGTAGCACGAGAATAATTTTTAAGATTTCAAATTTTGATTTTTCGCCCTAGGCTTCAATCTCTCCATTGTCGAAATAGCCCCTTCTTTTCGCTTGCACTTTTCGTCCTCACTGCAAACTTGATGGATTTCTAGGCATCAACATCACATGCTGGGCTCCTCACCACAGACGTCTTTGGCATATACACATACAGAGCTGCACGCAGATGATATCTTCATAGAACTCCAAATTGATCCTCGTCAACGTGGTGCAGCGAATGAATAGTTTGTTCAGATTCTATTCCAGTTGTTCAAATTCAGTCAGCGCTGTACGTCTTTGTACTTTTTTAGCAAAACGGTCGCTTGCCGTACACCACGAATGCTCCATATTGTAAAGACCCATCCCATGACTCTTTTTCCACGCATTATATTCAGAAACTATGAATACCCTCGGCTAGCTATGGTCTTGACAGCTGCGTTGAGTTTTCTGCTTTGGGGCTTCGTCCGTATCCGGGATGAGCGGATTAACCGTTATCCGTTATACGTTATCCGGTTTACGGTGGGTTTTGGCCTATCCGTTCTGTTGTTCGTTATCCGGAGATTTTTCGCCGGATAACGGACAATAAAATGTGGCAAGCTTGTGGTTACTTAGTTGAATATAAGGACAATTTTTTTAAAAAATCGTCTTGTGTTTTTATCTAATATCCAATTGCTCATAGCGCGTCTTGAAATGCTGAACACTGTCTTGCTCATTTCTATTTGTATGGTTTTCACCGAAGTTTCTTCTAGCATAATGTACGATCTGGAAAAAACCAGTCGATCAGTGGAGAGAAGGACAAACCTCCATACGAATCACATCGTTTTAAGGATGTGCCAGATACTCCCCACGTACACGACCTTTTGGCGCTCTTTGAAGCTATGTTTGGCACTAGCAGCAAATTACAATTTCCCCTTTCCAAAGCAGTAGAGAGAATTTATTCGATCTGGGCAAGAATTAGTGTTAAATTTAGTTGGAGAGTAAACAAAAAGCGACTCTTTTTAACGACTACCCCACCCAAGCTCAGAAATCTCCGTGAGATCTATCCATAGTGACTTCAATGCAGCTGAAAAACATGAATAAAGGATATAAGACGACGGTAGTGCCAGATGTGACACGCTTCTACTCTTACATGATATGCTGGAAGCACTTTGAATGCGTATTTGGCCAATACAATGACTTGCCGTGGTCAGCCCATGGACAATTCAGTGCGTTATTCTGCCCGGACAAGCCTGATACCGATACATCGAGTCCGAATGGATGGAAGGCTTGGTTGACTTGGAGGGGAGATCCGAACCAAGAACCTTGAGTCGGAGAGCATGCGACAGGCGGCAGTTCCTACTGCACTACCACGTGCCTTGAAGAAAAAACACCAATAAGCATGTTAGAAGTGACTTATTTGACATGTGTCATGAACATTGTTACAATTACCGACCTACCGTTGTAGAAAGAATGGTTTAGAAGTAGTTTTAATTTTTGTTTTTTGTTCGTTATCCGTTTTTTTCCGTTATACGGCCATTTTTGGGCAAAACTATCCGTTATCCGGGTTTCAAAATTTTATTATCCGCTCATCCCTGGTCCATATCCGATTCTACACGTCTTTGTTCATCCTCCTTTTATCCCTCTACTTATCATGTTCCTGAAGTGCCATCGATTTCTTACATGTGCTAGCATTGGCGAAAAATTTCTGAAATCTCCTGTAATATGTCTTAGGAACACTAAAAAATTAAAGTTAAAATAAGGGTTTTATGGGCCCTTTCTGATCTCCGGAGATCGCGCTACAGCATCAAACAGGAAAACCCCTTCAACTGTGTGATTGAAGTCTCTGAATGGTTCATCTATCCAGACTCAGAATGCCTCACAAATCATATATTTATGACAAAAACAGCAAAGAATTCACTTCGAACTAGTATATAAACTAACTGAAGGTCTTTCCAGTTGTTTGAAAGGTTGTTCGTCCCTCTTCTTTTTCTTTGAGTTTTTTTTCGCGCACTTACCTGACTTCTTGCGAACGTTACGTGTTGCTCTGCAGTGCAGTTCTTAGTTGCCATAATCATTATTAGGTCGAACGGAAGGTTTGCTTCGTTTTCGACTTAAATTATAACTTATTATATTATTATAATAAAATTATAACTTTTTTGGGCACATGTAGCGCAGCGAAGTAAGTGCCGACTGTCACGTGCATCCGCTACAAGGTTCTTCGTTCGGATTTCCCGCCCAGGCCAACAAAGCCCTCCGGATCTGGCGAAATGGTATCGTACTTGTATGGGGAGGATAAAGCGTTAGTTCGTACAGCGCTCGGTTGGCCACCGCAAGTTGTTTGAAAGGCCAAATACGCATTCAAATTGCCTTAGCGATATCATGTAGAAATAGAATGCGTTCCGCATCCCAAAGGAATTGATTAATGTCGCCCTTTATTCTTATTTTATCCATACCTTCGTTTACGATTAACCGTTTTTAATCACCGTTAAGATGGCTATATTCTTCATACCTTTGCCAATAAAAGCCACAAGAAAGAATTTTGAATGTGAACGACTACCCATTTTCAACTCTTGAACTGTTGGAACACTGTTACATTCTCTTGTACACGGTATAGTTTCCTCCCTCAAAGCTGAAAAATACCGCTTGCTTGTAAATTGAGGAAGAATGAAACTTGAGTTTCATCCCAAATTCAACAGTTTTGCTCTGATGACTTTGGCGGCGTGTTATTCGTGGTAGTCACACAGATGGCTGGGAACTCTTTATGCACCAGATCAGGTCAAATTTTTAACGGATTTTCGTAGTTTGTTCTTAGATTCTCATCGTCATGTTCGGTTCTATATCTACAAGCATGCATTTCAGATTACAATATGCACTATTCAGACAAGGTCATCAGACACCAAAAATGATCCTTGGATCTCTAGAAGTTTCGCGACGATTCCAGCAGGCTTGCTGTTCTCTAGCTTGTTCACATGTTAATGAGCAATGGCCATTCTTTATTAAACCTTCTGAAAGTTGTTTTTCTTTCACCACTAACGGAGAAAGTAGCGGTTGTCGTTTGCGCTCCAATTTATCGGGGCTTCGTATAATGGAGCTCAGGCTAAATTTTTCATTTTCCTTACTCGTCCTTACTTTACTGCTGAGCCTTCAAACAACTTTCTTCTAGCGTAGCACTAGATTTCCATTTAATTATACCTCGGAGTTCTGAGATTCAGGTCGTAAAGCTATGTGACACGGAAATCGGGTGTTTCGGCAGTCACAAAAAGTGGTTCTAACTTTTCGTTTTTTAGAGGATATTTTTATTTATTTATTCTTAGCACGTGATGGTGCACTTAATACCGAGAATTAACAACAACCATTAGAGAAGCATGGCAATCGTGACCAATTACCAGACCAAACAGAATGCTCAGAAACAATTCTGAAAGAACCAGTAAAAAAAAGAAAAAAGGACGGATTGCGCCTTGAAACTTTCTTAGAATCAGTGATTGATTTTACCAATTAGAAATATAAAGAATGTTCACCATTTTACATGGATTTAAAATCTCACGCATTTCTCTACATAAGGGTCCCTAGACATTCTACCAGATCGTGCAGCGTACAACTAAAACCTCAGGGTCATTCGAAGCCCTAAAATGGCAGAAGCTTTCAGTCCGACCTAATACAAGCCTCCGATGGGAAGAAGAGGGTACAGATGAATTCTAGTCTTTTTTCACGAGGTTTTTATTTATATTCATGTCACTTCGTAGTCACAGTTTTGCTCATTACTGACGACCTTTTTAATGGGACGTTTCTGAGTTGTTCGGCCCTTCCGTTTCGTATTCCTTCTATCATTTTTGCATCGAGAACTCGGAGAAGCAGAAGGGAGAAATTCCCACAGGACACTATGCGACTCATGCGTTCGAAAAATCAGCTGTTCGCTCTGCTTCGCTGTGCTGAATTCAGTTAAACCTTTTGGAAACATGTTGCTCAAAACAGCTGACACTCATTTGTTATGGGGGAGGGGAGCACTACGTGCGTGTCGTTCTTTCAATTTGTCCGTAATGGAGCTTTCCGGAACATTGAAGAATTCCTTGGAGATGCCAAGGTGAAAATTATCCATTCTTATCCAGCTATCTTTATCTGTGGTTAATCATTTCTCCCCCATTTCCGACTTCCATTCATATGACGCTACCTCGACCTTAACCATCCGGTTTCTGTAAGAAGCAGCTCACATGTCGCGACCATTACTCTGTAACCTGGGATCGAAAACCATCCTTTGAATAAGACAATGATTCGCGTTATTCAGATTTCAAGTCTCGAGCAAAGAACTTAGACAGTCGCCTTCTGAAATGTTGCTTTATCAGAAATCACCTGAATTCTCATTTCGCTTGTTGTTGTTTTTTTTTGCATGACACAGATAATACCGATTTCAATGTTTTTTGTGAATCAAAGGCAGGCAACTCTTATGAGCCGTTTAAAAACCATTCATTCATATTCATGGTGCGCACTCTGTAAAGCAATCTCGGAGGGCTTCTTTAAAAGTGTGTGTTGTGTAATTAATTCTAATTCCTCTTAAGATAGGTCACGCTTTCTGTGTAGCAACAAAATTTGGCAAACTTATTGAGAGGGGTCCTTACGTGCAACTAATCCTTGATACTGTACTCGCCTACAATTATGAGGGTCTCAGCTCTCAGTATTAAAGTGTAGTGCGCTTTCATTTGAAATAACCTGATCTGCGTGTGAGCATTTCCACTCCGGTGTGTAAATTTCCGAAGACTCCTCGGAGAACAAGCTAGGGGTAAGACCCCTCATGAGCAATACTGGTCCGACGTAATCTCTAATACATCAGCAAATGGTACTTTAAACGGCATCCAATTTGGTCCTTTCTCGTCGTTTTCATACGACTGAATTTTTGCTGCAATGCCACCCTATGCACACCGCACACTTTCGAGGCCATCGGGGAACAAACTGAACATACGAAAGCGCGCGGCGACTGCTGCGGCAAGCGCGACGTCCACATACTGTGTGTTGCTACAGTTACGAAGTCTAACGCTCCTTTAACTGCATAAAACTCTTCTGCTGCTTTTGCTCAGCTATTTGAAAGTCCTTCGGTGCACTAAATCAAAGAAAATGGATATTTCGAAAGGGAATTGGGTGATCTAATCGAAGAAGTAGACAATTGTTTCCATTGTGAAACGATTTAGGGTCTCTCTGTATCAAAAACCTTCATTCCTAAAGGCAACATATCTAGATACAAAAGAGCATACCTCGGAAGGTTGTTAGAGCCCAATTTTCACATAAAAGCCCATTTAGGAGCCCTTCGTCAGCGGCGGTTCGTCGCGCGTGCGGCGAAAAGTGTATGTTCGTACTACCAGCCGAGGCCATCCAATGGAACACGGTCAGGGTGTCATTACTCCAAGCACGTGTTCATCTTCGGCTAGTATTTAGTTAGATCAGCGCGAAGGAAAGGAACGCTTGATCGACTTAGTGCGCGCAATATGGCCCTCCTGCAAGATATGGTATTTATTTATTTATTTATTTATTTGCGGACGTAGATGGAATCTACGTTTTAAGGGAAGTAAACAACAACACCTCAGAATGTCAGCACCGTCAAAGCAAGAAAAAGCCAGCAAATAGAACCAGTGATCTATAATGTGCAACACAATGTGAGGAAACAAAAATGAAATCATGAAACATCCGCACTCGTCAATTTCTTGGCCTGGGTTTCAATCTGGTTTAGCGAAAAACTCAACATTTCGTCACTGAAGATTTTGTTGAGCATTGAAACAACACTAATGGAGAAAGAACTAGACTTGTGCCTCGTTCTTGATAATGGAATCTTAATTTTTATGAAACTACCCCCAGTCCTGGATGTAGTGGACCAAAAGAAATGGAAACTGTAAACGGATGACACATTAGCTTGTAGTGGAAGTTCTTGCCGTTTTTGACCTCTAACTTTAAGTGTTCATAACTTCGTTTATTTCCAGCTGTTTCAGTTTGCGTAAAAAATGTTGCACCTGGAATATCGATGCCAATAAAAATCGTTAGTATCTATCTTTGTGTAGTAAACAATTGGCCACTTACATCTCGTGAAGGGTCCGAAGACATTTTTGCGCCGCTCTGGTACACTTCCCTGGTGGGAATTCCCCTCTGAAGGCTTTCCAAGAAATACGAGAAAATAATGCTGTTATAGCTACATATATAGAGATCACATAAAATCCAGGACAGTTCTCAACTCAGCCTCCTACTGGTTTTGTGTCGATGAATTTAACGATGCGTTATTTGGAGTGGCAGCTCCGAGTGTTCTTTGATCTCCTACTTTCATCACCATGTCCTGCTCTAATTTACTATCTTGCTGACAGGCTTCTACTGCCAAATACTAGAAGTGATCATTCGAATGTTCCCCGATGCGATGGTTGGGGAGACCAGTTCTCCACATATGCTAATGCATACCATTTTATTATTCGGCCTTTATAATAAGCGACTAATATATCGAAAAAAGCGTTGGCTGTTGTCCCACTAAAATAGGAGTCCAGAGGTTGCTGTTTGCATACCCATTCGTCGAAGCCGCACCGTAGAGTCCAAACTGAGTGAACTTCTTTCTTTTTCCATTACGAGGGAGCGTCACAGCAAGATACTTTTTAGTTATCTCAAACCTTAGGCTACATTAAGAAAACGCCGCTTAGGCTTTACTTCTACCTATTCCTCTGCACGAACGTCCAATATGAGCAAGTTGTTCGGTCATTTAAAGGTTCTTTGTCTCTACATATTTCACAGTACCTCGTGATAATACTGCTGATTTTTCAGGCAGTTACGCTCTGACTTGGCATCTAAATTTTGATTTGATTCCGACATTGCTTTTCCGGGATTCATGCTGCAAAGTTCCACAGCACAAAAATCGGGTGTTTCTGTTGTCACCGAAAGTGGCCAATATTCTTCAGTTTTTGCCAGTTACCTTATACGTTTCATTTTTATGCAAGACTACATTATTTCTCTGTTTAGGGGTATCAGAACCTCCTTTGAAGTCGTGTAGTAGGAAACTGAAACAATGGCAGGAATATTAAAGGCTCGAAACCGGTGGGAACTTTCGATTCGATTTAATACATTTCTCCACTAGAATAACTGGTAAAAGCCTCTGCGCTTAGCAACGGCTCCACACTATAGTTGTGCTCTCGAATTTTTCTCAAATATCCGAGCGGTTTCGGTTGTTTAAAAATTTCGAATATTCGAATCCGAATATATGCGAAAAAGCAGCTTTTCTGAATATCCGAATTCGAGTACATTTGATTTTGTAAATATTCGAATTCGAATACGTTCGAAAGGCGCTATTTTTCTGATTATTCGAATTCGAGTATTCAAATTTATTTGCATAACTATTCGAATATGTCATTCCAGCTCGTTATAGTTCCAAGATAGCCATCTAAACAACATTGTGCAGGAGTTTTAATGGCTGACTGGCTATTTTGTGATGCCGACTGATGTTCGATGAAATTGATAGTTTCCATCACAGCAACGATTGTTGATTTTAGTATTTGGTCTATTTTCACATTTCAAATAAATCTGCGAGCAAACTTGTCCATTTTTTTTGCGATGGTCTCGTTTTTTGTTTTTGTAACAGTGCATTATTTAGTTTACTGTTCATCAAATGAAGTGTACCGGTTTACGATCGCTGTTTGAACATTAGAGAGTAGTGCTGGTGGTCTTTTCTTTTGAATTTGCTGTCTATCGTTCCAGTTCATCGAACAGCTCTCTTCCTACGAAAACCGATCTTTGCTTCGTGGCGTTCTGTGCACGCATTTGCGACTCACTCATTCCGCCTCCTGCAAGAAACACGAGACGTGTTCGGTCTCGATGGTCTCGGGTGTTCGTGCCGGTGCCCCTCAGGCACGCAATCGTGTTGCGATTCGCGTGTGCGACGGCATTTCCTGATTGAAGTCGTGCAAAAGAACGACGGCGTTGTAGCATTCGGCCGTCGATCGGCCCTGCTCGGAGGCCATTCAGAGTCAGCGAGCCGGCGAAGGGCTCCGGCCATGCGGCTCGTCGAAGCCTGCGGCGCATTTGTTGTTGTGTTTTTGCTGTGCAAAACCAAATTGGTATCTCCTATAGCCGGCCACCCGGCCGGCCAGCCAGCGGCAGCCCACGCCGTGTTGTGTCGGGGCGAGCGCGGCTGCGGCTCCGCCTCTGGCCGTCGTCCCGCTCGCCATACCTAGGCGAAGTGTGCGTTCGTGCTCGGCGACCGTCCGTGCCCTCCTCCCTGGCTCCAGCGGCTCTGCTACCTCTATCCGCTTCTCCTGTCCCTTGGCGGTCTGAAGACCATCTCCACGACAGACCTCGTCCCGTCCCCTCTACCTCATCACTCACACACCTCACCCCTCCCCGCCGCTGTCGTCTTCCTCGTCTCCACCGGGCGTGTGTCATCCGTTCACGAGTATTCTTCGCTGATGTATTTATTCGTCTACTGAGGCTGTGGCTCTGAAGGAGAAATGGGAATGATGTATTATAGCATGGCTGCCTTAAACGGCAACCTTGCCGATCAACTGCAGAATCAGCTCTCCTATACCAATCTGCAGAATGGCGTCGACATTAAACCATTCGCTCCGTCGCCGTCATACAAGAGGATGGCACAACGTAAGGGTTTACACTCAGATACGTTGCCATTTGGGGTTTCGTTCGTGTTCAAGTGTAACGCTCATTTCAGGACGGAAGGTTCCCGAAGGTGAGCTCTGCGCCGTGTGCTCGGATCTTGCCACAGGTTATCACTACGGGGTAGCGAGCTGCAACGGCTGGTACGTCTCCACATTTCTGCTTTAAAAAGTCACCCAAATCGGATAGGTTCTTCCTGTTCTCGTCTCTGTCATCTCACTTTTCTTTATCCTTTGCATAACCGAGTCTTAGTTTTGCCCTACGTACCCACCTATCCCTACGTACTGAGCCCTTATCGCAGTTAACTCTTTCCTTTCTTATTTATATAGTGGGAGTTGTTACCCGATATATGTGGCTCGTGAGATGCGTAATTCTCGCCATCCAGATAGGTGATTTGTATCCCACATGAGAGGCCAGTACGTGAAGGCACGTAAATGTGCTGATTCCAAAGAATTTCAAAGTTTCACGACCTCATGAGAGTTGAGCCCCATCGTGGACGCTCATTCAGCGAACGAACTTTCCATTCCACTGTTTTTTGCAGTACTTCTTTGAAGTGCCAAAGGTGCAGTACTTGACGGGCGCGTTCGTTCGTGCATTGCACGATGGTTCATTCTCTAAAGTGTCCCCAGAGCACATAACAGCACATGATTATGATGATGAGGCGAATGTGTTTGGCGCGTAGTCGCGTTTTCGCGATGACGTGCTATCGATTGTTTTTGTTTTTGGACGAGTAGCTTGGAGACAGGGAAGTGCCGTCCGCTGAGGCCTGGTCGCCTAGAACCCTCCGCCCCACTCCGCACCCGTCTGTGCAGCAACAACCAGTAAAGTGATCTATATCTCTGTGACTACGGAGGGCAGGGTAAAGCCGGAGATCACATCTCGTCAAAATGGACGAATGAGAGTGGAGCAATTAACGAAGCGACGCTTTACGATTGGTCTCGTTGACAGGTGTTGATATCAAAGGTGAAATTTTCTTTTTTCAGTAAGACGTTCTTCCGGAGGACGATCGTTAGCGAGCAAACGTTCATTTGTCAGTACAATGGAAACTGTGACGTCAATAAAAGTGAGTGAAATCTTTTTTTTTCATATAGAGCTTGTTAGCCCCTCAAATGCTTGCCTACAGAGATGCATGGAATAAAAATATCTGTTTTCTGAGAAAAATCCCCAACTCATCTTGGCTTTGTGACCTACTGGCACCTTGGTCGAAGGCCATGCGTACGTGCTGTTCCTTATCATGATCTACCGTTGTTACGCGGTCCGCGTATGCTCCTCACGCGAATGTACGCATAGTTGCAAGTGTAGAGTATGTTCATATGTTTGTCGCCATTTTGGCTCCTGATGACGGAAATGATTAGTTTCATTCTCTCTCTCTTTCTGTGGGTTATGCGGTGACCGGTTGAGCGCGTAAACAACGACAACGCTGCCAAATTGGCGCCGGCGGCGGGTCGCACACAAACAGATCACAAAAATTGAGATCCAAACTAGAAGGGGCGAGGTATCATGAGACGCAGGCACACAGAGAATGAGAGGGACGAAACGATGCGCTGCGGTGTATGCTGTTGCACAAGCACAGCTAAACAAGAGTTGGACGAACGACTGTTATTTGTCGTCGTTGCTGCCAGAATTTGTGTAACAGTTCTGATCGATCTCTCTTCGTCAGACTTCCGTGATTGTAGATATGAATTTCTTCCGAGGTTTTGTAATTGGGTGACACTTGATGATCGGATCAACGTGGCTAGATAACCTGTGTATTATAATTTTGGAAAGTCTGTTGAACTGCTCGGCTCACTTTAACGGACCTTTATGCTTCTGTAGGTTGTTCCATGGTCGTAATCTAGTTCTGCATTATTTTAGCCGAAGTACGCATTGCACGAAATGGTTGAGCAAAACATTTCCGGCCCGGTAAGGTCGTCCTTCAGAAATGAATCAGTAATCATTCTGAGCGCAGTACCAGACTTGGGAAAGGTTGAACATAAGTTACAGTTTAGCACAGTGCAACCGCGAGGGTCGCCAACCCCCTGCCGCACCGACCACGTATGAACCCCTGAAATTAGGAACTTTTCGAACAGAAAACGGATTGCGGAAGTGACGTAAGCCGCATAAAGAATAGAAAAAGTGGTGAGGCTTACCAACAGCGAAGTAGGATTCCATAAGGCGTCCTCTTGTTTGTCTATTGTTTCATTAATGTTACACTGTTTTCTCCTTTTCCACAATATGCAGTACTTATAGTGCTACCACCATCCCGAAAGGGATTCACCGATATGCTTCACATTCGTCTCGACCATCCTATCCACTGTGGTAGTATCCTATCTACCCAAAAAATAACGGTCGTTGTCTCGACCGACATAGGTGTACGCGTCAGAATCAGTAGTTCTAGCACTATTCCGTGGAGTCGGGTGAAGGCGTCAACTGGTGTCAGCGAAGCTGGGAGGACTACCATAAATTAATTGACAAAACGCAAACATATACATTGAGTCTACTGAGCAAATCATTGCCAAATGAATTTGAATTCAGTACCCATCCACGACATCAGACAGACGTGAACAATTGAGCGCAACCCAGAGGAGTTGACCAATGCACACGTGTTCGGTTTATCCCATATCGGGGAGACTATCTGGGCTGTGATTGGAAAAATCTTGCGGGTTTAGCTCAGCAAAAAAAACGGCAGTGATGTGACTGTCCTGTCCGAGGAATCAGCTTGCGTTTCTCCGAAATCTTAACCCACCCTCTTTCAGATATACGATGTGCGTGCCGGCATTGTCGATTCAACAAGTGCCTGGCCGTTGGCATGGATGCGAAAGGTGAAGCTGGCTAATCTTCTATTCACTGACGCACGGATGACGTCTTGTCTAGAAGGGCACTTTCAGCCTTAAAGCACCTCATGCGTCCCCCCTTAAAAAATCTACTTACAGCCATTCAAAACGACCGAGATCGAATAGGTCCGACGAAGAAGGCGAAGCTAAGCAGCGGCTCCGATGAGGATCAGGCGATTACGCCGCATCGAATGCAGGATCAGGTACGCATGACGTCCATATGACGTCTTCTTCAGCTGTGTACCAGATCCCTCGTCAACAATCCTTCTCCAGGAAATCGTGGAGCATCTGACACAAGTCGAGGGGTTGTGTCAAGAACTGCGGCGATGTATGATGCGAGACGTCTCCACCGTGCAACAAGCCCTGTCCTCTCCGTGCCTGCTCTTCGAAACGCCGGAGCTTTCCATCGATGTGAGTTCAGAAGTCCACTCTGCAACGAATCGCACCATTTTTTGTGTAAATGACTTCGGCGTATTTTGATTTTCCTTACTGCACTCGTGTTTTGCTCATAATTGCTGTCGCTTAGTCCTTTCTGAGTTATTCTCCGCATCACTAATTGAAGTTTGGAAATGCTTTTTCATGACCTACCTTTTCTAATCAATTGTTTTACTTGCTCCCAGCACCTATAATCCTCTTGTGTCAATATCGTGCTTCTAGCATGGAGGTCTCTGCTTTCTCCGCATTGGTCTTTTGATTTGAAGAACAAGGCGCATCTGGTTTGATATTTATCCTAGCCCTATTGTGGATATTTACTTGAGTTTCCTTAAGATTTTTTTGGCCGAGATTTGCTTTTTTCTACTGCACTTATTTCTGATTTTGAAAAAAGAGCTTGTCCAGCGTTTTTTGCCAAAATTTCTGGAACCGAGGGTTGTCTGCTATTTTTTTCAAGTCCTGTTCATATTTTTACAATTTTTCCGATCCACTAGTGAAGCACATTCATGCTTGGCATTGCACATTCCGCCCTTCTTCCAAGTTTATTAGTTTATCCAACGTTTGTCAAATTGGGTTCCGTTGTGTGAAACCTTTCACCCACGCAGAAAAAAACTATTTTGGCCGATCCCAATCTCTAGATCGACAAAACTAGTTGATTTATTAGATGAGCACTTTTAGGTAGGCGGGCTTCCTTTTGTTCAGACCAGTTTGATACGGTAGCTCCATAAATTTCAAATGAACCAGGTATTACTAGACTTCGGAACAATTATCGATTATCAAGTCACTTGTTGACTAGTTGAAGTGTTCAGGTAAACCTACCTGATGCCTCGTATGTTTTTGCGCTAACCTCGAAGTACATAACATGAGCGTTAGGTTGGTAGCAATGTGTTTTGAGATATTTGGTTCGTTAAAGTTAAAAGATAACCGTAGTTGTTATGTCATGGTTATTATCATCACTTATTTCATTTTTATTACCGTCACTGTATTACAACTAAGCCGCTTTTTGCAATATCTCTGCCACACGATTCAGGCATTTTCCTTGCGTTTTTGTTTTTGTGGCTCATTTTCTTTTTCCTCATTTTATATTTCTCCCACAATTCAATATCTCTACCGCAATTCAGGTATTTCACTTCATTTTCCTTGCATCTGTATTTTGTGGCTCATTTTCTTTTTCCTTATTTTCGGTGCCTATCCGGCACTCCTCTTCTTCACCGTTTAGCGTCTCACGTTCCAGTGGCCAATGAAAATCCATCATGTCGGAGATTGAATACGTCATGATTAATTAATTTTCAGCCGAGCACGGTATTCAAAGAGCTTTACCCGGCCTCGATGAATGACATCCGCATGTGGAACATCCGCGAAATGAGGATCTGCATCGAATGGGGCAAAACGTTCGACGCTTATCAACGGTTGTCGCACTACGATCAAGTGAGTGTCCTTCGTCTGTTCTGTTCGTACTGAGTATCCGACCCAGTCGGCCGCTGAAACCAAGGTGGCATTTCTCCGTTCTGTGTGTGTGTTTGTGGTACGAGTGAACCTACGGGGGCGAGAGACGCGAAGGCGGAGCGGATCTTTGGTCGAACGCGCGACTGGTTTTTCTGAACCTTTGGCGAGAGGCGAATAGTTTCCGGCCGTTAGTGCCGAAGCAAGTGCAGGTTAAGTTTTCGGCACCGCGCGCCTCGCGCCGCGAGCGCTTCTGGAATGGCGCCGTCGCTGGGAGGCCTCCGGGGGTAAAAAGCGCGCACGCCACCAGGGGCATCCCACACGCACACAAACGGCGCTCTCACACCACGCCGGCGGCGATCTTTGTCCTCCAGTGCGCTATTTCCTGCTTCTCGCGTCGCATTCTCGTCACGTCCATACACGCCCATTCCCCACACGAACGTGTGACGCCATGGCGGATTGAGGTGGCGAGGACGGAAATTATGAGGAACAATGGATGAAGGACGGCATTATTGGATCCCTTTTGGGGATGCATCACGCATTCTATATTTCTTCTACGGGATGTCGTGGAGGCAGTTCGAATCCGCATTCTGCCTATACAGTGGCCTTCGGTGGCTAGCCGATACAAACCAGCTCACCGACCCGAAGTGATAACACACTTCGTTCGGCTGGGCAGGACATCCGAACCGGGAACCTTGGATCGGGTGCACGCGACGGCACCGGGTAACACTGGATGAGGACTAAATCCCACATTCGCTTATTTGGTCTTCCTGGCCTTCCTTTACACCGCCGAAAACGTCGCGAGTGTTTTCGTTTTGCCTTGTGGTAGCGCAATCGAAGTAGGCGCCAACTGTCGTTAGCAGTCCGGACACAAACTCCGATTTGGGCTCCCTCCCAGGCCGACCAAACCTTCCATCGCTTCGAGATCGAATTGGTAGCTGGCTTGCATGAAAGGGATGAAGCGCTGACTTGTTCAGCAATTGGCCACCAAAAATCGTTGAATAGGCCAAATTCGCACTCAAACTGTCTTCACGACATCTCGCAAAAGCAGGATGCGGACTACACATCGCATTCAGAAATTAATTAATATCGTCCAATGTTCTTGTCCTAAGAATAAGCGTAACGTGCCAGTGCTCCGGATGGACGTCGTAGCTTATAAGCCATACTAGGCCAAAATTTTATTTATTTATTTATTCTTGCACAAAAAGAACGCCTAAAAAAACTGACAATTTACCATTTGATAAGGGTTTTATAGACAGAGGGCTGGAAAAAACGAAAGTGGGGAAAAGATATGATTCGCCAGTATGATGGAGGAATGGGTCTGAGAGCACTGCACCTGTATGCAAGAAGTCCATAGGATAAAAGCATGGTACAAGGAGATGGACGACATTGGCTTGGCGGGATCAAAGCTAAGAACTTATTTTCATGGTACACGCGGCAGCAACATGATCATCTCGGTTGGCTGATTTTATTTGTTTGTTTGAAATTAGTGCTAGTCATCGGATAATGACTATCCTTCCAACTAGGACTGATCCCAAATTATAGAGTACCGCGCAGCTAAACGCAATTACCTTTTGCGCCTTCAATGAAGGAAGGAACACAATATACTGAACAAGTGGCAGGTGTAGTGCCTATAGTCTAGGTTTATCGCACCAAAAACGTTTTTCTTAGTTGTGCCTCAAAACTAACGAAAAAATTCCATGACTGAAGCATTTGGAATTTTATAGTTGAAGTACAATATACATTTTTACTGGTTATGTCGTAGTATTTAGTGAGGTTCTCTGTTTTCTGGTTCATTTTGTCACTGTTTCAAATTTCAAAACCGAAAAACTGACCAAAATAGTCACAAAACCTTGGAACAGCAAACAGAATTCCGGAAGCTGATAACGGCGATTTTAAGACCCCGGATTCTTTACCATTCGGACAACGACGATTTTGAGAGCCACGGATAATTGGCTGTTACGCATCGGATATATCCAACCGGAGGTCCGAAAATGATTCACTCGAATCTGACTTACTCTGTTTTGCTCAGGTGTAATTGGCATAGACATCAAGAGACTGGCGACTTTCGCTTCTTCCATAACTTATTCTTAATTTTACCTTACTTTTTTGACGACACTCACTTGGTTTCAGTCTCTTTTTTTATTCCCTAAGCTCCCGCTTTGAATTTCATCCATTCTGTCACTCAACGGTCTTAGAATTGTGATAGTAGTAGTGCTGGGCGTATGACTTCCGAAGTCCATCTCCAAAGGGAAAATCTGCTCCGCATCCTGACTGACTTTCTTGCAGTTTTTGTAACTGCGATGAACAACAGTTAGATGGCAGCTTTTTTGGATTCGTTGTGGATCCTGGTTCTTTCACGGATGCCTTTGAACGCGTCTGATTTACATGAAGAACAGTTTCTTTTTGTTTCCTTTACTAGTCTCTTCACGAATTGTTCACGATTCTATAGTGTTGGCTAGGCATATGTAGGCTTATTCGAAGGCTGAAAGTGTCTCAGTTTGTACTTCCCCCTAAAATTCATCCAGTCTTGTCGCTACAGAACAGTTGTTAACTGGCTTCAAATTTTACGAATAGAAGTTTCTGAGACTAAGATCCTCGCAGAGCATTCTTTCTCTGCAGCTTTTAAGCGTTCCAGTAAATTGCTCCCTTAGGGAGTTATTCATGTTCTTATCACACTTTCGTGACTGTTGACATCCAGTATAAGTGGCTAATAGGTTTATGAAGGACTTCTGTATCGCAGCATTCCCAGTGGATATGAGCCGTTAATGGGAGTCACTCTGCACTTGCGAAGGATTACACTTAACATTTCCTTTCTTTTAGCTCTTCCATTAGTAACACTGTATCAGATTACAACCTCATCATAATTGCCACAGAGCACAAGCTGCTCAAGGGCTCGTTCTGCATTTTGCAGCTACAGCCAGCTTGCCTTCAGATGAAGAATTACGCCTGCGATATTGCCACGGGTTTCTGCCTGTAAAGAATGCCATCCAGCGGTAATTTCCGCAACAGAGACGATGTAGAGATGGGTGCTTCGCGTCGACTAGAATCGATGTATGATAGTTACTTTGAGAGATAATCACAGGTGTATAGGCTAGACGTGCGATCCCCTATTATCGCGAAACGCCTTCTGTGAGATGAGAAATTATCCGTGAGTGTTACGACGGGTTTCCCCTTATCGGTCCCAATACTACGTAGTGATTAACTGGGAAGAATCAGTGTAGTTGACAATGGAATGTGGTACAAATGATTTCAGCGCTGGAGCGATGTCGTGCAGAATAATTGTAATTTCTGAGACGCCTATTAAAAGCATTATATGAGTCGAGTGATTCGGGTAAGGGGCAAAAGGCGTGCTAGCCTGGGCCAGGATAGGAACCCACATCAGTTTCTGCTCGCGGTAGCAGTACGTTATTGAATGCTTTACACGCGTATGAGATCGGTGTGAAAGTTAGGTGCTCGAGTGTACAACAAACTTCCCGAGCAGTGAAGACATCTTTAGGGATTTGCAATACCGTCACTCTCTATGAAGTCCCCCCACAGGCGCCACTATATTAGCTAGCTGTTTCCGATTATAACGGCGGCTGCGACATGTGTGTCTCATACCTACTTCGGGCGTAGCGTCCTGTAGCGCAGTTGAAAGAGGTGATCATCCCTGTATGCACCACTAATCGATTCAGTGATTGGGTCTGGGACGAATTAACCCTTCGATGGCTTCGGTATCGTTGATCTGGTGTCATACCTTCATGTCAAAAACAAAACACTTAATTTTCCGTCAATTGGCCATTGCAGTTCACTGTGCTGGCAAAACACTCACGTAAATAAACTTCTCTGTATCTCGTATTAGTATAGTGTGTGGCACATCATACAGATTGACTAGCACCGGCTTCATTCTTTTATCTTTGTGGACCCCTTCTGGGCAGATTAAAATTCTTAATTAATACATTTGGTACAAAAATTATTGTATGTACAACACCATTGCCCAGCGAGGACAACAAATTGTACTTAATAAGGATTGTGCTTAATCCGCAACTTGAAATGTACATGCATTCCCTCTTTTTCTAACTGAAGTCGTGAAATAAAAGAAGAGCGCTACGTTTTCTGGTTGGCCCTAGATATATCGTGGACTTATTGGGCATAGAGTTGAACCGGGTTTGAATAATGTATGGGTAGGCCTTTCTCCTTTGCGGCATAAAATCTTGAGTTTAAGAAGTTTGAAAGTTTGAAAGAAGTGTAAAATTTGATGTTAACCTTTTCCATCCACTATTTCCTTTTTGGGCGCGTGTAGCGCAGTCGGAAGAGGTGCCGACTGTCGCGTGCTTCCGATACCGGGTTCCCGGTTCGGATTTCTCGTTCAGGCCAACCAAGCCGTCCATCACTCTAGTGTCGCTGAATTGGTACCAGACTTGTCTATCAAGGATAAAGCGTTGACGACTTCTTCATCGGCTGGCCACACCAAGTCATGGTACGGCCAAATACGCATTTCATATCCTCCACGATATTCCGTAGAAGTTAGGTTGCCTGGCGCATCTTAAAAGGGATTTAGTATCGTCGTCCTTTATCGTTTATTTCCGCATTAATGTGATATTGAGCATACGATAAGGATGAAGGACGGCGTTAAATAATCTATTTCCCTTGGGATTGTTTATTCGCCACACATTCTACTAAAGCTTGTCGTAGAGACAGTTTTAATGCGTATTTGGCTTACATGCACGACGACTTGGGCGGCCAACTGATGGAGAAGTCACTGTTTCATCGTTACCAGCAAAATCTGGTGTCAATTCACTGACCACGGAGAAGTGGAAAACTTAACTGGCCCAGACGGGAAATTCGAACGGGAAACCTGGAATATAGTGCACATGACAGCCGGCGCCTCCTCCGACTGCGCTACCACGCGCCTGTTCTTGAGCGCACACTTTACTATATTCGCTCCATCCGTGGATGGTTCAGGTAGCATTTTCTCGTATCTTTTAGTGCTGAATCACCGAATTGATCCCACATAGAACGGGTCCTGTTACACACATTTCTCAAGTAGAATGAATGATGACGGAATCTGATGAAAACGTTGGTCCATTTATGTAACACTGAAGCTCAAAGGAGCCTATAAATTCGGATAATTCTAGTAAATTCATTACCAATATTCATTTCCCAACGCACTCTTCAAACGTTTTGCACATTTAGTTATTTCCAGGTTTAGACACAGATACATGGACAACGTCGTCTTAGCAATTCGTTGGTTATTTAAACGTCGTTTCAGTTTGCGTTGGTTCGAAATTTCGCGTTCGCATTCAATCTCCTGAACCGCGTTTTCTACTCACCCGATCACGGGCCCGACAAGATTGTGTTCCAAAATGGCGCCTTCATCATGCGGCAACCTCAACAGCAGGTGAATTTTCAATCGGCTATACTTTTTGTTCATTTTGGCTCCGAGTCATTCTGTTGTTGCACAGTCCAGTAAGTCCAGAGCAAATTCTCTATTGTTACTGCGTGTATGCGCTCACGCTTCGTTCGTTTCGTTTCGCTACTCGTTTTCTTCTTATCCTCCCTACTGTTATTACGGTACATTGTTATAGGATGATTTGAGACTATTCTGATTAGAGCAGCGATAGATTGTTGTTGAAATGGGAAAATGTTAAAATGGACCCATCGGAGATGTGAAACTGTTGAACCACCAGTTCCTTATCGCGCAACCGTTTGCGTGCTAAGCAAACGGTCAAGATGTCGTGGCAGGGTCGTCTCGCAGCTCCCAGGACTTCACTGATTTGGTCTTGGGCTCTCCTTCAGCTCCGTCATTGTGAGTTGCTGTGACAAGAAAGGAGTTTCTGGAGCGGTGTGCTGCCATCTGCTGTCTGTTTCCATTCTTCTCCAAATATTCTTCGTATGCAGCTGCCCCCTCTCCCTGCACCTGTTTGCCTTGGACAGTGCTCAACTCGAGACAGGACATCTGAAAGCTAGCGAAGGAACTAGCACGCGATGCAAGATAGCCAGTCAGCCAAAAGTCGAAGACTTTTCTCTGATTCTTCCATTTCTCTGATCCCTTTCTAGCATAGCGCACATCAACTCTACCTCATCCACAAGCGCTACATAGCTTAAAATTCCATCTTTGGTACCGCTTGTTTTTCCAGTTTGGTCTCTATTTGTTTACTTATTTGTTCGCGTCAGTTGTATTATTATTATATAATATTAACATATTTGCACAGTTTGTACAGTGTCAGAAGAATAACTCATGTGCAGAATTAGCAAGGAAACATCTATCACATTTAAAAAATACATGGTGTGAAAAAATTGAACAAATCAAAGAAACCATCATTGTTACTTTTTATGTGAGCGCAGCTCTTAAATGGAAGGTAGAGGTCACTTAAAAGTATATGAGGTTGGGAGAATAGGGGTAAGGGAATGAAGTAAAGAGTGATTTTGTTATTTATATTGTTGTTTCTTGCCATTATTTTTCAAATCACGTAAAACCCAGTCATTTCTGGTAAAAAATATCCTAAAAGCTCACCATGATTAGTCGTGTCCAAGTGAAAAGTTCATAATACAGTATCCCAGAAAATAATAGGTGCATTGTTAATTGTGTGTACATGCCTTGATTAAGGCGCTGTACTGTTGCATTTTTCACGTGCATTAGTCATCCATACAAGCTCACTTCTGCATTTTCGTGAATATTCTGTCACATTCATGGCTGCACCGATCGGCTTCGTTTCACTTCGTGAGCAAGCAAATGATTGGTAATCTGATCCGCTTACATTGGGGATTTAGCTCGTAACTTCGACGGCTCAGTGCTACTCCAAGAAATGATGCAAAGACTACATGATTAGCCTCTCCTTCCCCGCGTGTAGCCTTTAGTGTTCAAATTACACAATATCGTTCCCCGAAGACGCTTAATAAATAAATATAAATCTGTATCAATAAACTCCGCGCTTTCGTTTTCATATTTCTCTCTTTGTCTTTTTCTTCGTCAGATCATCAGAATTTTCCATTATTTTTTATTTTTAAATTTCAGTTTTTTATCGTTTTCAAGGATCTTATTTCAGCCTTTCCAAGAAATCATCGGACGACAACAGACCTTTTAATAACTCACAAAGTAGAGCGGTGTTATAAAAACATCTTAAAAATTAATATTAGTAATTAGATGAAATACAAAAATTCGAGGTGTAAGTCTAAGGTTTTCTTCCTATAGCAAGTGCGAAGCCGTAGCGATTGGCGATGTTATGATCGCGGATCACCGCGATTGAAAGATGTTGAGGTCCGCACCCGACTGCGCGCTCGCTGGGGGTCGTCAAAATGTTGGCGCAAGAAATCGTCCACATATTTCATTGCGACATTCTTTATATCCCTGAGCATTCATTGTTCGAGATTTCATAGGAGAAGCAGAAACAACGTAAAGCACCTTGTTCTGTTCCTAATCTTCCTAGCCTCTACGACACACTTGTAGATCTGAATAATCACAATGTTTTTTAGGTACAATTATCGGGTTGCCGGCCAATATATACGCGACAGATGGACGAGATCATGCTGCCGTTCCGACGACTGCAATTGTCCGTCTCGGAATTCGCCACCTTCAAAGCGGCGTTGTTTTTCAATCCCGGTACGAGTTCTTATTTTCGGTTCCCTGCCGTGTGGCTGTGATCGATCTAGTTTTCTGGAGAAATCTTGATGTGATGCGTAGCTTTTGCATTGCAGATGCACTCGATTTATCGAGTCAAGCGAAGCCGGATGTGTATGAGGAGAGAAACAAGTATCTCAGCGCCCTGTTCACATGCATCACGAATAAACTCGGGATGGCAGCGGGTGTTCAGAAATACGGCAGCCTTCTGATGATGACAGCTAGTATACAGGTAACTGAACTGTTGAATTCACCTTCGTGATACTTTCACTGAAACTCGAAAACTCTGCTTTAGCTAACCCCACACAACAGGAAAAGGTAAGGAACTCTGGGATGTGACTCATCCAAGTTATCCGCTTCAAAATCACTCACATTCCCGAGTTCTTTCCCTTGTCCAGCGTGAGGCAGCTTTTATGATACTGAGCCGTAGCGAAAGCAGATCATCACCATCTTCGCTTTTCCCTCATTTTTACCCATGTTGAAATTGAAAAACATCGTAATGAAGCACTAGAAATTTATTTCGTACTCAAGGCAGTTACATATATAGCTTTCTATCCTGAACACCAAATTTACCGCCGTGTTCCTCATCCTTTGTTTGGTCGGCTTTAAGCGATCAGCGCGAAATAACCCTCCTGGATATGTTTTTCTTCCGGGAAAGTTTCACGTTCTGGGTAAAATACGATTTAAGTGAAGTTATGTCGGTGAGCCAACAAAACGAAGAGTGTGATTACTTCCTAGATTTGGATTTTTAGAAATTTTATCTCGAGTTATTATAACTGTCCGATCAATTGCTTAACTGTGGAATTGGAACCTCCACAAATAGCACACCATCTGATTTTGTAGACCAACCCACAGTGTACAGGGTGGCCCATAAGTCCTGCAACAAAATTAGGCGACCTTATTGGTTGTCTTTTTCCAATTGAAAAGAACCGCATACCAACTGTTATGTAGCATATACTTAGTGCTATACTTCTAGAAAGTATTACGGTTGTAGCTGCTCTTATTACAAAGTAATGCGCTCTCACGTAAAACTACCGAAATTTCTTCTCTGGCCCGTGGTGGAGCGGTTCCATTCCGATGTGACTAAATTTCGGAAGATTGGTTGTTGCACATACGGTATGATGGTGTTGTGTAGGACAGTTCAGAGGCTTCTCAAGAGTGAACATTAGATGAACGGATCTGAACTGCAATAGAAGCACGCTTTAATCTTCTGATCATACACGATCAGCTGGAACAAATGCCATATTCAGCCGTGTGCGTAATCTATTACTAAGCAATATGTAGCTTCTAGAAAACTACAAGGAAAGTTCTACAAGCCTACAAGCGAGGAGAAGACTCAGCTATGAGGAGAAGAAAGTAGAGAGAACAATTTGTAAGCGCAGTTGGAGCGCGTCGTCCGAAATGGGTATTCAGCCTCTGCCTGATTTGATGAAAATTTCTCAAAGTTGAGCGATCCCAGAAAGATCAAAATAATAGTGCGTTCAATACTACCTTTGCGGGAACCTGATGATATGAACACAATGGCCATGCATGGCAGGTTTTTGTCATACACGATCTTCCAAAATGTCTCCCCTCACACCCTAGGTTTTTGTGTAAAAAGAGTGAAAATCAATAAAAATATTTGTTTGATGGGAACAAAAACAGAACACCATGTATTGGAAACTCAATCGGGCTGTTTAAAGGCAAAATGCACATTCTGGTAAAGCGGCTCTTCTAACAGCAAAAGAAAAGGACGTGGTAGCGGTTCTCAGTCCATCCGCAAAATATTGCACCTGCGAAAGACTAGCTGTGAAATTTTTGAATCTTTAGATTTTCGATCTCTGTTTATTACCCGTCTTAAAGAAAATGTTCTGCTCTACAAAGCCTGAGAAACTATTGTTCAATATCTTCTTTGGAACGAATAAGAAATAAAACTGCGTACGAGGTGCTGCGACGCGAGCTGCAAAGCAACCCACTCGATCTGAAGGCTCTTATCAATCCAGGAGTGGTCCCTTATGAGTAATGCCGCTCCACCATAATCTGCGAACCATGGGCAAACATTGTTTAAAAGTGCACCAAATTTGGTGTACTCTTAGCCTTTTCACACGCCTATGTTTTTGTTGCAGGACTTATGGGCCACCCTGTATGCACGAAAAGGAACACAAGGGAACTGTCTCAACGGTACGCCAGAACGGCAAGAACGAATACTATAGGAAGATTCCCCGTCCTCCATATAGTAACAAAACATGTTTTGTTTTTGCCGAGTCCTTGAGACATACGAGCTTTGTTGTGGCCTGAGCGGCGCAGTGGTAGAGGTGCTGCTTCGTGATCGTGACATAGAGGTTTCGGGTCACCGGCTACGTCACGTATCTGCACTTTTACCATATTATCTCGTTTTCGTATAGATTTCCATATCTGTACCATTTTTTTGGAGTTTGCTGATGCTTTCACATCTTGTTCCTTGTCGACTTCTCGTGAGGCATCAGCAATGTCCCAAACATGCAAAATACGATGATATATGAAATATTTATGAAAAACCTTCAGCACCAATGATACACAAGCACAAAGTGCATAAAACAGTAAGACCGATCACAGTATGGGCAACGTATGAAGGCTATAGTTTCTTCACATCCTTACTCATCACATGAACCTAGGTCTTCCGGCAAAGCCATTCCATTCGGGTTTTCGAAGCAACCAGGATGTATGATGATGATGATGATGATGTTGATGATGATGTTTCATTCTTATTTGTTTCATTTTTTGTTTTCTTCAGAGAAATCTAAAGCAGTGGCCAGCACTTTCTCTGCTGCGAGATTGTTTCAGAGTTCCGGCCCAGTGGTACTCCGCTGCAGCCCAAGCCTGGAATCGCGATATAGTCCTACTTCTCTCCGTTGTCAACCTTGTGTAGGATAACAATTCTAGTATGGCCAAACCTTTTCTTCCGAAACGGTTTGTTCTCCCGAAAACGTGATTGTGCCTTCACTGGTTAGTGGCGTCGCGACTTCGGCACAACCCTCTTCTGGTTGAATCTCGTGGTCCTCTTCTTCCACTACCTTCAGCTTCCCCACTTCGTCGATTTCCAGCTGTTGCAGTTCAAAGTTCATCAGGATGCTTGCAGTCCTTTCCGCCAGATTCACCTCGTCTTTCGAAGGAACTCTAGTGGAGATCCAAACCCATAGATGGCACGATCACGAAGCAGCGCCTCTGCCAGTGCGCCACCCAGGCCACGACACAAGGCTCTTGTACCGCCGCGGTAAACTCGACGCTGCGAACGGCAAAAACAAAACATGTTCTGTTACTATTTGAAGGACAGGGATTCTGCCTACAGTATTAGTCCTTGTCGCTCCGGCGTACTATTGAGACAGTTCCCTTGTTAGTAGAACTTAACGAAAAACGACTGAAGAGTTATGTGGAAACTATTGAGTCTCTGGTGAACTCGTCAAAGGGCGATGGAGCAAAACGCCGTTTTTTTTTTTGAGGCACTACACTTGAAAATACTTCTATCTTATTCAGAGCACCTTGGGAAAAATAAAAGAAGGAAAAGAAGCAATCAAAACAGATTTTGAGTGACTATTTTTCACTCTTTTCGGGGTCAAATGATGTAAAGGAGTTAGTTGGGCACACACCTTAAATATAACTGGAAGGCGAAACATTGTTAATAAGACTACCGAGCGTTAACGATTACGTAACCCTTAATCGTAACACGCCGCTCTATGACAAGATTGGTGCAGTAGCTGTCAAGCATTTGTTTCTGAATAAGTGTTACTATTTTGAATAAATTCAATAATAAGAATGAACCAATACGTAGCATTTTTATGGCGGTAGGAAAACGACATTATACTTTTTCTGAAACCTGTTGTTTGATATGGTGAATAGTAAGTGGGATGACTTCAAAATTCAGTTGCATGGATGTAGTACTGATAAGCGCAATTTCCTATAGTTCTGAACCTCAAGGATTTCTGACCCATTGTAGTGTATTGTTTTTGTGTGGAGTACATATTGATTTCTCTTTCTCGCGTAGTGGATATGTGTTGATGTACCACGGCGTGCGAGACCACGCTTTCATAAATTTCTCGAGTAGACGAATTGCTCATACATATCGCTGCAATTTTCAGAACATTCTCGCTCAAAACGAGGAGAACATGCAGGTGATGGAGCTGTTCAAGAACTGGGAAGTGGATCCGTTCGTGAAGGAGCTGTGTATGAAACGGGCTTGAATGCCTTTCGGGTCGATGTCCTGTGACCGGTTCCCTGTGCTACCTCATACTGGTCGTCCTACCTCCAGTGCTACTCTGCCATCAATGGAGCACCGTATTCAGCTGATCTCTCGATCATTGCAGTACCATGTCCATGCGTCTTGTGGTCAGCATCTCATGGAGTCACGAGTGTTTTAAGTCGATGAGTCTTCTTCTCTATCTTACATCCATTATTTACATTACGATGCCTATTGACTGCAGAGTTTATTGTGTTCCTACTAGACCATTTCTTCTGTGTGGTAATCCAGATTTCTATCGTTGTAGTACAGGCTAGGTTCACGTATTCCAGTCATATTGTGATGGCCGCTAACCGGTAGAGATATTCTCAGCTATCAAACTAAACGAAATTCTAACGGCAGTCCAGCTTGTGGTATAGGCGTGCTGTATCCCGGTGTCGTGTCGTTTGGACGTTGATTTTTCTTAAACTCCTTCTCAACTATGTGCGATAAAATGGCCATTATCCCCCATAGGAAGGTGGGTTCCACGTTTTGCTTACGTTTAGTTAGCGGGTGGTGCCGAAGGGAAGAGCCCTCGCAGATCGTATCAATCGATAGGCAGCAATCAATATCGATACGTGCAGCAAACGCGTTACTAGCTTTAGTTGAAGCCCTGCTGCTAATTATTTGCTGAAAAATCATTCTTCTATCTGCTCTTCGTCCTTTCTCCAAGGGGGTGAGGATCACACAGCAAACTAGTTCGACGTTGAGCACTCCCTAATGTGCATCTCCACCACAGGATTGCGCCATGCTTGCAGCACTGATCCCATCTATCATCGTAAATATTATTCGGTCATGCATATGTAGTGGTCAGCTATTCTCAGACTTTCGACTTCAGTGGTCAGCTATTCTCAGACTGTGTACTATGTGGCCATGGATACGCATCTCGCTGAATTACCAAGCCCGATGAGTGTAACTCCTATAATAGCGCAAAGTAGTGAAATGGCGGAGAAAATAGTGTTGGATTGCTAGCGTATTTGCACCGATCGCAACGTATTAGAAACATTTTATTATGCGGTCGTCTTCTCCCCCGGCTGCATAGTCGGGCTCTACGTACATGTGGGTTTCTGTTTAGCGCGAAGCGTTTTCTTCAGTAATTGTTTAGCAGTTGTAAGACGATTGAGTCGCTACTAATTCGGATGAGGCAAACACTCATAGAACCAGACTTACTATGGAAGGGTGTTATGGTGTAGCTGGTTGGAGATTCTCAGACAGATTTGAGGTGTATTGGACATTCTCCATTTCTTCTTGTTTTATGTAGTTTACATCATTAGAAAGCGTAGAGTTTAGTCTCCTCGAGTGACTTGTTTCTAAAAAGCGCATCCTTTCTGACAGCGCTCCGGCGAGATCCCCGCTGGAGATCAAACCCGGAAACATTATCGATCGATGATGTGTCAAGCGATGTTAGAAGTCGTTTCGCTTTTGTTGTGCCAACTTGTCTGTCATGATTACCGGTAATCGTAAATATTATTATTTTTTGTTTTCATTGACGGTGATAGATATCATATTTTCGTCGTGATTTTTCTGTGTCAGTGTGTGTGTGCAATTTCCCGTTGTGAAAGCTCGATATAAGTACTATGTAATGTATAGTAGATTTCATACTGATCCACAACCTCTCCGACGTTCATTTCATCTTACACCACTGATTCGTCCTCCTCTACCTCAGTTATTTGATCGGTACTGTACGACTCAACTGTTGTCATCTTTGTCATAGTGTTGTTCAACTACGAAGAGGTTTCCATATAATCTGTTGACGGTTATGACCGGTGTACAAATGAAGATTCGCCTCTCTCTTCTGCCACATTCAGTTGAATCAGCCGTCACTGCTCACTATTCAACTGTCACTGAAAGTTGAAAGCAGTGAAATGTGGACAGCATGGGAATACAGGGTGCGGCAAAACTGGGCACTTGCCTTTTTCTCCCGTGGATAAAGTAGCCCTTTTAAAAACCTTGCTTACCTTCCCAAGTCTCTAAGGCTATGATCGAGTTACGTTGAGCAGAATCGGTAGCGAGATCATGTGTAACATGACTTTCCGCATTGAGGTACTGACACCAGACACTTAGAACTAGAGATAGAGAACCTCAAATTAATGAAAAGTGCGTTCTTTAGGATAGACGCCTAGAAGTATAGGTAGGGGAGATGCCCAGCTACTTTGCCATAATTTGGCTCAAGATTCACAGCATCAAAGATTTTGCTGATAAGGCGTCTCCCTGCCAAAGAAATCGGAAAAAGAAGAAACGAAGCTCACCCCGCCCATTCTCTGATCTAACGGCTTCGACGGCATGGGATGGTAACGACAACCACTAGTTTCCCTCCTTTTTTTACCAATACGAGATTTTTTCTAAGATTTAAATCCCTTTTAAAGAGCGAATCACGTCCAATAACGTGAAATGACTTGCGAAAATTCAGGAGATTTACCCTAATGGTAAATGGAGAGGCCTATATGTAGGTTACTCTCAAACGATCATTTTTGTCACTTGATCGGTTATAGCTGACTCGTACTGGAATCCAACGAACAATCTGAGCAGGAAAGCACGTGCTGATCAGAGACTAACAACAAGGTGCGATATTCTATTGGAAATATGCCCTGCTCTGGCAGTGAAAAGGTTCCTAGCCTTTCGAGCAGCAACTCCAATTAACACATTGTTAAATTGATGCATTAATTTAATGCACCTACAAAAACTGTTGTATTTAAACTTAAAAGTTCATTCTGCTTAATCTACGTTCATGTCGCTTTGACATCATTAGTTTTCAGTTTTCTTCGATCGCCTTCAGGCGAAAAATCTCACCGCACATAGGAGATGTCAAAAGCTCTATATACTCAAATGTTCGCAACTAGAGAACATTTCCTAGCGGATCATCTCGGCAGAGATATGCCAAGTGTGAAAATGTTTGCCCTAGTTCATGTGGATGTTACTGAAGGAAGTTATGGTCATTTGAAATTCTATGTTTCTATGAAAATTCGGCTGTATTTCAAAGGGTGATACTTTTGGTCAGAATCGTCTACGTAAGGTCGCTGCTATGGATCACAAGCGCTAGCTTCCTTTCCACACATCTGCTGGTGGCAAACCTGCTTCCTACTTAACCATTCACCGTCTCTTTCTGCACACCACACATGCCATGGGAGCAACATACATACATCGCTTTGGCAGTCGGCTCTTGCTCGGTTTTGCACAAAAAAATCAACCAATCCGTAGTTTGGCCTATTGGGAAAATAAACTGACTTGAGAGAGAGGGAGCGATGAAGGGTGAGTAAACATCCTGATGACTATCACAACAGAATGAACAGACGAATGACAAAGAAATATGGCTACACCAGACTTTTCACCTCTGCGATTTTCCATTGTGGTTTTCACCTCCTTTGCTTGAGTGTTCAGGTTGGAAGAATTGTAATGATAACATCTGATGCATCAGTGTGCGTGGAAGATTCTGAGAAATTTCTTTAGTTGGATACAACTAACAAGCCTGCAAAAGAAACGACAGTTCGCAGTAATCAGTAGCAAATATCTGCACCCACCACTTTTTACTAATGATCAAATAGGGTAGCGAGCCCATTTTTCAAAACCGAATATGAACGTGATACGATGAAATCATTCAGAATACACCGCCTGACCGATTAACATAGCTTGCATCAACTACCCAGGAATAACTTAACGAAGGGAATGCTCATTCTGCTGTTGATATCTGATGACGTTCCATTCCTCATTTACTTGACCGAAGAAATTCACCTGAAGCATTAACACACTGTTTTATTTGTCTCAGAACTATTGGCGCACATTGGTTTCACATTATCTGCTACATACCGTGTTGAAAGTCACGGTCCACTAGTCCACTCATCGCAAGATGCAGCTATATATTAGGTTGTCCCATAAGTTTTCGCCGTTTTTTTAAACGATTCACTGCAGATTCCGCCGGCGGTCTTTTGCATAGCGCTGCACAGCTTTCGAAAGAGAATGCTTTGCTCTATCAGAGCGTGTATTGCATTTCTTTTTTCACCATGAATTTTGTCAATTTTTAGGTCGTTGAAGTGAGAAGTAAAAAAGTGAAAAAGTTGCCATTTGCGCAATTGTTCTCTCCGTATAGGTTTGTAATTTTTTGCGCAGTTTTTTTAAGCATTTGGAAGACAATGTTCTGTTCTACAAGAATATGTGTTAGTGCTATTTGCTCATTTGTCCTTTAATGATTTTTAGGTCATCAAATTGGGACGTCCGAAGGAGGATGGTTATTTTTGCCGACAGCTCCTGCTCTGTGGTTGGATTTTTTGGGTGGGTGTTATATGTCATTCGAAAGAGAATGTCTCGCTCTATTAGAATGTGTGTCGCTTTTATTGATTTCTATTGAATATCAACAAAATGCCAAAAAGAGAAAAATGGTCTTCACCAACAACTCCTTCTCCTTCTTCAGTTGTTGATATTCGACAGAAGTCAGCGTGAGCCAATAAACGCGACACAAATTCTTACTGAGCAAGACATCCTCTTCCAAACGACATATGACACCAAGCAAAAAAGTCCAACCACAGAACCGGAGTTTTGGTAAAAATTCGAACGGAAAAGTCGGAATTCCCAATTTGATGGACTAAAAATCAATAAAGGGCAAGTGAGAAAATAGGACCAACACATATTCTTGTAGTACAGAACATTGTATTCCAAGTGCTATAAAAACTGCGCAAAAAATTACAAATCTAAGCGGAGAGAACAAGTGCGCAAATGGCTACTTTTTCACTTTTTCACTTTTCACTTCAACGACCTAAAAATTGACAAAATTCATGGTGAAAAAAGAAATGCAATACACGCTCTGATAGAGCAAAGCATTCTCTTTCGAAAGCTGTGCAGCGCTATGCAAAAGACCGCCGGCGGAATCTGCAGTGAATCGTTGAAAAAAAACGGCGGGGACTTATGGGACAACCTAATACATCCATCTCCCTCATTCAGGTAAACGGGAGCGGTTCAAGTTGAAGAAGCAGTTCTCACACACTACAGGATTGAACGGATGGTCGCATTGCCTTCAGAATTTACCGACAGGTCCCAGCAATTTTCTTCGATCCCACTTATCTTAGTTGGATTGGAATTTTTCCTTGGATATTACCAAAATGCCTAGTCGGCGCTATCACTGATGCGAGAAGTGCTGGGCGGCCCTAAAAACTGTCACAAATACATTGTCATATAAAAACAACCGGGTTAGATAAAAATTAATAGTATACAATACAAAGCGCCATTTACAATTATGCTGAAGATCAAGATGAAGTGGTGCTGCTCATAAGGGTTCACTCCTGGGTTAAGGAAGGTCTTCAGATCGAGTAAGTAGCTTTGCAGGCCGCGTCGCTGCACTTCTTCTGAAACTTTATTCTTCATTTGTTTCGAAGACGATGTCAGATTTTCCTTTCTCTCATGCTGCATGACACAGTTTTTTTGGGTTTAGACAAATTTAGTAAAAAGCTAAGCGCGGTAAATTTTCATCAACATAGTTTTACAGGTGCGAAGTTGGGCAGATGTACAGGAAACCGCTATCACGTTTTTTTCTTGCCCCTATAACAGTCGCTCTGCATTTCGATTCTAAATGTTAAGCGGGTTAAGGTAAATAAGGTGTTATAGTGTTGATCAGAGCAGAGAGTTTTTTCGAGAAAAGTGGAACACGGAATACGGACGGAAGAGCTCAAAAAATGGGCGGAAACCGGAATACGAAACGCGGAAACGGAAATAGCTTAAACTCATTACTTCAATCAACTTTTCACAAATTCAGGGAGTATCAAAAAATGTATACACTGTTTGAAAGGTGATAACTTGCTCACAGAGAAGGTACTGAAGAAATTATGGGCTCGTATAAAAGCATAAGAAAATAGGAATTTTATCATATATAGGCTACCAGTCGTACGTCGGCCTAGTGGCCGCCTACGACTGGTTGGGGGCTTCGCCCCCAAACCCCGAGAATAGGACACCATGGCCGCAATGGGTTTCCTATTCTTCCCTAGGCCTTTTGACCTTTATGTTAATCGAGATGGATCGATTGATCCGACGTCAGATTCGTGTTCAGCGACCTCGATTCCCCCAGGGCCGAAGTTTCGCGCCACTTGAGCGCCATCCTCAAAAAATCGACAATATCGATCGATATCGATTGGTCGACTTCAGATTCGTGTTCAGCGACTCGATTACCTCAGGGCCGAAGTTTCGCGCCACTTGAACGACATCCACAAAAAATCGATAATATCGATCGATATCGATTGGTCGACTTCAGATTCGGCGACCTTGATTACCCCCAGGGACGAAGTTTCAGACCATTTGAAGGAAATCCACAAAAAATCAATAATATCGATCGATATCGATTGATCCGACGTCAGATTCGTGTTCAGCGACCTTGATTACCCCAGAGCCGAAGGTTCGCGCCACTTGAACGACATCCACAAAAAATCGATAATATCGATCGATATCGATTGGCCGACTTCAGATTCGTGTTCAGCGACCTTGATTACCCCCAGGGCCGAAGTTTTGTGCCGCCGACGTGTTCGGCACGTCTACGGCTCGCCATGCACGGTCGTCGCAGGTTAACTATGGCTGAATACTCGTCTCCTTTGCAGGTTCAACACGTTTTAAAGGCTCACACAGGTTTGCCGTGCGCACGCTAGTCTTCTTTACATGTTCAACACGTTTTGCAAGTTTACACAGGTTTGTGACACACACACATAGACAGACGGACTAACGCTTTTATATTAGTAGGATATGGAATATGCCATGCAGTCGTCTAAACTTTTGCGTTTTACACTCGATTGATTGTGTTCCACTTGAATACATGTTACAATTTCTTCACAAAATAGGCGCATCGATTGTTCTGTGCTTCTTTAAAGGATTTAAACTTAAAAACACACTACGGCTCGCTAAAAATTTAGGGTACCTTAAAAAGAGCTGGTACTATTTGAAAGGTTCTAAAATTGCTGCTAATGAAGCCTTTGAATATGTTTGAGAGTTATGTTTTTAATGAAAGCACAGAGTAACGAGTGTTAACGTGCAAATATTCAAGATTGCGCCATGCCCCGCCCAAAACCTTGCATTTCAGACTCCATTGATGGAGCACGGGCGGAATGCTTGTTACAATCTTGTTACTACTTGGCCAGATTAATCAGTGCTGTGCCTCTTTTAACGATTTCCGCCGCCCAGTAGCTGTAATTATGCCGATTCATCTCTCCTTTCAGATTGAATGTTGCCTCATCAGTTCACAGAATCAGTCTTGAAAAATGAGGTTTCTGCTTACATTTAAATTGTGCATTCAACAAACTCGCATGTCACGTGTCTTTCACGTGATTGACAAGTTTTAAATGTTAAGAGAAGCACAACACAGGTTAATCTGGCCACGTAGTAACAAGATCGTAACAAGCATTCAGCCCATGCACTGTCAATCGAGTCTGAAATGCAAGGTTTCGGGTGGATGCGCGACGCAATCTTGACTGCCTGCACGTCACCGAAATTTCGTTCCCATGTGTCTTCATATGAGTCTCAAATATCTTCAAAAGCTTCGCTAGCAGTAATGTTAGAACCTTTCAAACAGTACTGCATTTTTTAGAATATCCAGTATTTTTTGTAAGCCGTAGTGTGCTTTTAGGTTCCAAACATTAAACGTAGCACAAATCAATCAAAACGGCAGCTTTTTGAAGAAATTATAACAAGTATTCATGCGAAACACAATAATCGAGTGTAAAACGCAAAAGTTCGGACGAGTGCATGGCGCATTCCATGGCACTCATATGTCAGAAAATTTCTTTTTTTTTATGTTTTTGTGTGATTTTTCAACTTTTCTAGTATCTTTACTGTGAGCAAAGTTATAACCTCTCAAACAGAGTATACATTTTTTGAGACACCCTCTATATCGATAATGGTAGTAATGAATAAGTTGCCAGTAACCAATTTAAGAAGCGGGCAAGGTAGCATGTAATGCTTTCCCAGCAACATGTAACAATAAAAACTCTTATAGTCGTGTCACGTGTCACTAAGATGGCTTTTCAAACATTAGTAGTGTAACAAATCGAAGTTTATGCAAAACCTTTCTGTAAAGAGGACCGAAGTATTTTAACCTCAGTTAATCCAGCTGACGAATGAGATGCTAGAGGTTTCGCGACTCATGATTCAGAAGCAGACATATTGAATGCACCGGATCTATCCTTATTGGGGGGGGGGCAGCGCTACGGTTGCAGTTCCGTTCAGCATCCCACGACATGACATCCACTCTCTAAGTTCGCATGGGCACCATAGTATCATTTGGCAGTAGCTGAAGCTCTGAAACAGTCGTAAAGGAGGGGGTGGAGAGGCAAGACACCGCATGCCCCCCCCCCCCGTCCAACTAGATTAGCTCCAGTGTCCTTAATGTTAAATGTTAACAACCTGAGAGTGCTTAAAGATCTAGAATTGGTGTTCCAGGCCAGACATAATATTATTAGGGAAAAGGTAAGCATGCTCCTAGATAAGGTATCTTATTCGTGAGTCAAACACTCACGAAACCTTTGTGACCTTATACTATTCGGTAATGCATCTTTTCAGGAGAAGTTTTCCTGTTTTTTTTTAAATTCAATTTGGGTATTACACTGTTCCGATATTAGGATGCACAAGCGGTTTGAAAGCATCACATATTCCAGAAAGGTGACGCATAGTTAATCTCTTTCTTCAACATTTCGTTTAAGGTAAAGAGGAGAATGAAAGCAGTGCAAAACAGTCAATGAGTCACCATTTCCGTTCCGTCTTCCGGCCCAAAAAAGAGCGGAACACGGAACGGAACGGAAGGACCAAAAACGGTCGGAAACCGGAATCCGGAACACGGAAGCGGAAATTCCGCACATACCCGGTGTTCAGCTTACTGGACGAGGGTGTCTACTGATTTTCACACCATTAACACCAAAGCTTAATGTGTGTTATTAGACATGTTTCGAAAATCGTAGAATATGAATACTGCTATGCGCATCCAACCTTCGTGCGTCCTAAGCTTTGCCAGAGGCAGTCTGAAAAAGTACGCTATTATTTTGAATTTTCTATAACGGTTCACATGTGAGAATTTTTTCACCAAAGAAGGAGGTAGCTGGATACCCTGCGCGTATGTCGCGCTCCAGCTACGCTAAAATATATCGTTTTTACTTTCTAGCACGCGTCACTTGCTAATGTGTATACCTGCCCTTGCAGTTCATTTTTCAAATCTACACATCCCATAATAATATATTATGCAGTCGGTTGAATATTGAATTTGTTCCAGCTTGTTGCCACACACGTAGGAACGGCAAACTAATGGCGCTCCTTCATGTCTAGCTGAGATACACTCATCTAATGCTCGCTTTAGAGATAGTTTTGGAGTGTTCTATGTGCTCCCATAATACTGATTGTTCATAAACAAATCCTCGGAAATTTAACCATTTCGGAAGGGGAATTCTCCAACGCGAACCAGCAGATGGTAGTCGGTCGTTTCAGATGGACACACGCTATGCAACATTCGGAGCTGGAACCGTTATAATTGTAAGGATCATGTTACTAAAGATATGCGCCATATTTCAGTAGTTGTAGGGATTAATAAAATTAGCAACTGCCTTTTAATAAGGTCGACAATTTCGTTGCAGTAGTTGGGAGTCAACCCGCACGTACCGCCCGCGCTGCTTTTCTTTACAAAGCCAATGCATGTGAAGGTAACATTTATAACGAGTTTCCACAACACTCTTAGAACACCTGCTCCCGATGTGTTTAAGCTCTGTGCGTTCTCAAACCCATAATAACCAGCCGTGGAAGGTCCACTCATCCATCTGCATTGTAAGCTTCGCCTAAAATCAGTGTTGAAGAAAAGCACGACTCGCTCCTCTTAATTCATCACCGCTCCTGTCAATTTCATGGCCCTATCAATTAGTATACTTCGGCTTCTTGAACGCTTTTCGCAGCAAGGGGTTTTACCTGTGTGGGCGCTATTCTTTCCCGCACATTCTCTGCAAGCTGCATTGGCAGTCGTCTTCGTCGTTCTCTTCAACAAGCTGCTAGAAGCACTAGCCGTCCAAATTATACACTGAAGCAGTGAAAAGGATACGCTGGTGTGCAGAGTACTCCAGTAAGTTTATGTCTTTTGTGTTCCTGTTCTTGAGTCGAATATAGGGGGGGGGGGGGGCTATGAGTGCTTTCGTAGATTTAGCATTGACAACATTAAGCGTCATATGTTTCCTATACAAAATCGGCCATTTCATAATTAACAACCTAATAAAATGGACATGCGTCACAAATAGCGGACCGAATGATAATAGCGGCAACGTTGGAAATTCAAACAGAAAATTCAGAAACCATCCATCTAGGTTGCGACAGCCAACATAATTACAGCATGCTCCAAAAGTAAGCAGTGCAAGTGTTGAGGACGAAACCCTCCCAAGTAACCTACAAGAAACATTGATCTGCGCCAAATTGCCATGACGATACCCTTCTATTTAACTGCGGCTGTCCGTTCGAATTGAAAAGTGAACACACTCCACAATCGAGAAATAGTGCCAACGAAACGAACCAAAATCAGAGAACGCCAGAGCTCTCTCTCTATCGAAATCTGTGATGTGCTACAAACAAAGGGCTAGAAGATTTTTGCTGCAAAGTGTACCATCAACACCTGCTTTTTCAGAGAAAAGCAAAAAACGAAATGGTAGTGTTCGAGTAGTAAAACGTAAGAATTTTACTTGATGATCAGCAGAAACTGGTAAATCAAGCATCTATGAAGTACGTGTAGGAAAGGCGATCGTCGTTCACTAGTTTATGCATTGAGATCTGGTGCTTCGGCAAATGTGTGCGCCTAGGGCAACTTCTTTTAATCTCTGATGAGTGAAACAAGCCATTTTCAAAAGGGAACATACGCAACATTTTAAAATGCATCATACTCTGTTAGAGGAAATGTACTGATCAGAATTTGAGAAGAATACATGGGAATCGGTTGAAAATTTCTTTGCTTCGGTTAGAAAGGTATGTACCAGTACCCAAATGTGGAAACCTCAAATCACATCGTCCGGATGACCATGGAAAAGTTAGGAAATAAGGGATTCAATAGGAATTTAAAGTTCAAGCTGTTAGAGTTTATGAGCTCTGACAGTTTAGTCTGACAGTATAGCAGAGTATAAAGATAAAGTGCGGTAACTGATGACTTACGATTGGAGGCCCAATGGATCATCCTTCCCGGACAAGTCTGATGTCAATTAAGTGACCTTTGAGGGATGAAAGGCTAGGACGGGATCCAATCCAAGGACATTACTCAACTCGGTTACAGGCGAGAGCCGACGCCTCCTCCGACTGTGCTACTACTCTCCCTACCCAATCTTATATAAACAGAAAATTCTTCTTTCTTTTCTCTTTTCTCTTCTTCAGAAGAGGAGTGTCGAATCTACGTCTTCTTATGATTATTTGGTTAAGAACGGCATGAACGTTTGGCGCGACCTATTTCGTGACTTCGATCCGGCTCCCACGAAATATGTATTCCTGCTGAAATATACACAGAGGGTTAAGTTAACGAAAGCGGTCGCTGACGCACATACTCAGCAGCCATTAACAACTGTTCATCTGCAGCAGCGATCAAAGTCAAGGAACGTTTTTCAGCAGCTTCTAGAATTCAGCAACGCATTCCTCATTCAGATTTGTCGCTTACACATATGTATAGTACCCGTTACTGGAACCAACGGGCGATGCTCCAGAGAGCGTACGATCTGACCCGATCAACTAACACCTATGAGATAGAATCCTGTCTTATATACGATGCAGACACAAAGTTTGTGCTTGAGAATTTATCACAGTGTCGCTTATTTGAGAGTAGTTGACCTTGGGTGTTTTTGGACCCAGATCGATTCTCTACAAGCATAGCATGTAGCACTTTACGCTTTAATTACATGATCATAAAATTCACGGCTACACCGTAGCCTCAGCATCGGCCATTTCGATTTTAAGCAAGCAGGGCTCCAATTACTCAAAAATGAAGCCGCCCGGTGCTTTCAACCCGAAAACGACTCCGCTGTCGTTTTTCCAAGATCCCGACGCGGCATATGCTCAGCTCGAACCGTGGTGTAACCCCGGCGGCACACGCGTGCTCGCTTTTCGTATGATCCGCTTTCGATTCAAATCGTTTCTCATCCACCTCCTCCTCTCCTCTCAAAACATGCCCCCACACACTGCTCATTCCCCTCTTCTTCAACCATTTTACAACTATTCTCTTACCAACACAATAACTATTGATTGAATGCCACCAATTTTCTATTCCAGGTCAATTCGCCTCAATGATTTTTGTGTCACCGAAAAGCCTCCCTAGTCGTTAGGATGCTACTGAGAGTTAGTTTCTTGATCGTTATTGCTGCAGCTGAGCCGCTGTATCGGCGAACTGGATCGTCGTCCGAGCAGCCGACTGGTAAGTCTCAAATTTGCCGTTTAACAACATTGATAACAATACAAAGCATTGAAGAATGATGGAATTAAGGATAAACGTCTTCCTTAGAAAAGTGCGCAGAGAATGCGCACTTTTCTAAGGAAGGCGTTTATCCTTAATTCTATCATTTTCTTTAAACTGAGGGCATCTAATACCAGAGCCTAGTGAAATGAGCCATTCCCAGAGCTAAAAGGAATGTGAGGTTTCATTTCTTGGTGACATGTAATAATAATAATAATAATAATAATAATAATAATAATAATAATAATAATAATAATAATAATAATAATAATAATAATAATAATCCTCACCTTACTTCAAATAAGGGGTTTCGGATAAAAAATACTACAGAAAAGCGGCTAAATAATCAGCTGTCCCACAATCAGAACAATTTATTATTAGCAGTGTCCTAAAAAAATTATGCGCTTTCGAGTCTAAAAGACTAAAATTAATTTGCTTTCGACGAAAACACAGTGTTTTTTTAACACGTTGCCTATGAGGCAGTTGTCACGTTGTTTGAAGAAGCGGGTAGCCTGCATAAAAAACTGTAGACACAAAACGACAAATCTTGAACAGGCTTTCACAAATCCACTTGTGAACTTTCATATTTCACAGCTAATGACTTAAAACATCAAGCGATAACGAGTTTCTCAAAAATCTTCAGCGTCAACTTGTTTCTTTTAAATGATGATTTGACCTTTTCTTGTTAAAAAAAGAGAGAATGTTTAAGGAAACCGAGCTGTGCTAAGTCTGGACAGGAATTGTAGGGAGTGAAGTTTAGAAAGCTCATAAAGAAAGAAAAACTGAAACTTGAGGTTCACAGCAAAGCTTGGATGAAAAATACATTGATAATTATTATTATTGCTGCCTATCACTTCCGTATGGCCCCTCCGCTGGAGACCTTGCGGAAGCGAAGGTGTCGTTAATTTTCGATGAAATTATTACTTTCTCTAACCCCTTTCGAGTTCAACATCCCCATTTTGTCGTGATTATAAATCAAAGTTTTATATAGCATCACGGTAGAAAAGCGAAGACAGGGCTTGCAAATAAGTTTCGATTCCGTTCACTAAATGTAGACCGTGGTCTAGTACATAGATTAAACCAGGTTAGTTGAAGGCAAGTTGGAGAAAATCGGTTTGGTTCACCATCGTCTTCTTTTGCTAGTCCTAGTTATCTAGTAGAGCTACATATGTATGATTCTACGCATGATTCTCCTTTTAGCCGTTTAGGTTTAGAACTGAAAACCACCGTCGCCATCTAAAGCAAGCTGCTTTTTGAGCCATCTTCTTCACGAAATGTTAGCAAACTCCGTACACCACAGATTTCCTTGCAGGATTTTGAAAAACTGCATTACAACGGACTTCAATCAAAGCAACTCCGATAATTGGAGAGGTTTGGAGTAACAGTCAGTCGAGGGTTTCGTAATTGTGAACATGCCCATAGTACAAGATGCATTGAATGACATGCACGCTGACATAAAATGGAAGCGATATCTGCCTTGATAATAAACGCGCACAGAAGGCTAATTAAAAGAATTGCTGGTGTAACAAAGATTTTTTTCGTTTCTGCTAAATGAAATTTGGTGCTCGTTCTCTCCTTCTTGCCGCAACGTTCAACTGTCAAGAGATTCTTAATGTGGCATCATAACCAAGCACGATTTCAGACCCAGCGGAAAAGGCGTTTCTTCGAACCACGGCGATTGTTGAGCAACGAACAGAATATGGCCGGATGGTTCTGCTGCTGTGCCGCAGAAACTGCCCCAGGCTTCGGTCCTTGGTAAGGCGTTTGATCAGTGCATGGGTATCACCCTGGTTTTATTTCTTTTTTGAAATGGTGATCGTACCTTAAGGACAAATCGATGCCTATGAAACAATGGAAATAATGTCTGCTGAGAAGCGAACATTATATTATTTAGAGGTGTCTAATTAATTACACTTCATTTAGCCATAAGGCGTGTGGAGCGCACTCGGAGGAGGCGCCATCTGTCTTTGCTTTGCCGCCTTGATGTGCACCACAAACAAATAGATGGTTCTGGTCTCGCCCAAGCCGATCCATCCCCTGGTGTCGCTCACTTGGCAGAATACTTCACTGGCAAAAATACAACACTGATATGTTCACCGAATGTTCACATCAACCCATTGTTCAAACCAAATTTGCACTCGGATAATCTCCATGATTTCCAGTAAATGTAGGATACGTGGTGTATCCCTCCAAGAAATTGGATAATTCTGAACCGTTCCTATTCGCTCTCTTATACGCGGTTAAGGAAAACGCTTGTTAAAAATGAAAGGAAAATTGAACAAAATTGTGCTATAGTTAATTAGTATGGATCCCCACACATTCTATCCTAACTAGATAAACTAGAAGCCCAGACCATCAGGATTTCTACCCTTCGCAGTCGGCGATTTACTGTCAGACTTGCTTGCAAAAGTGAGGCGTTCTCTGTCGGCTGAATTCCGGCAGAATTGCGCCACCCTGATGCACCTTCAAAATGGCTCTACCACATCCCCTGAAAGTGAAATGTGTGGCACATCCCGAAAAGCAGCTGATTGTGCAGAGCTGAAAAAATCTAAGGCCGTAGGCTGAGTGAGACGCATTGCTAATCGAGCATCTTGATGTCTTGCAGGAAAATCCGTGCAAATACGCATCGCCAGCAATATTTTAACGATGGAATCCATAAATTTTCACGAAAATGAGAAAAAAGAGCAAACATCAGCGCCATGTGGTCCACTATCTCAACGTGTTTTGGTACTGAATCACCTAGCGTCGTAGAGGCAAAACACCCTGAAGAGATTTATTAACAGAGGCCGAGCCACAACCACCTTGGTTTTGGCGGAGTGGCGTTCTACTCCCGCCCTTTAAAAGAGGCGTGGCAAACGTCTGCGTCTCCACTGTCTCGTAAGGCAGCTAATGGACTCTTGAGCAAGCCCAGGGGGGTAGAACGCCCCCCCCCCCAGTGGGGGGCGGGTGTACCTCCTACCGTCCCCCAGAACACCCGACCCTCATTGGTTTTCATCAGCATTTCTGTGCATTGCAACTGCTGAAGGACTTCCCATGCTTTGAGTGAACATATGCTCAATTCCCAGATTAACGTTTTACCACACATCCTGATTAGCTTCCTTTCCACACACATAATTTCCTAGGTTCGTAGCGTGCACTTAGGCGCCCATAATGTTATGGAAGACGTTTATACAATGTTGTTCCTACAAACTAGGTACCTGTGGTATCCACTCAAAGGGACTGAAAGACTTGTTTCATCCAGATTTGAAGTAAAATATTTTTAAACGTTAATAATGTTGAACAGCTGCCTCCAAAATATCTACTCGGACAATTTACTGTGGTTTTATAAAGAAGATATTTGTAAGTTGTTGAATAGATTATCACTGTCATATTCGCGAACTCCAGATGAAATTCCGGCTCACTTCATTCAAAATGTTGCCATTGCAATTGCCGTTCCTCTGGAACATATTTTTAACTACAGTTACATGCATGCTGTAATACCCCATCGATGGAAACATGCCTATGTCACTACCGTTCCGAATACATCGCCGAACAATCTAACTTCAAACTACCGTGCTATAAGCTTAACATCAGTATTTTGTAGAACATTCGAAAAAAATTGGAAGGCAGAATTAGTGAATTATATTGAGGCAAATGGGGTTTTACCTGAGAACTATCATGGGTCCAGAGTCAAATGGTCAACAGAGATATCAATGTTGTCTGCCTTAAATGACTGAACACTTGATGCAACAACGATATTGATATCATCTACCTTGACTTTAGTAAGGGGTTTGACCAAGTTCCGTTTAGAGAATTGGTTCAAGGACTTCAAACCGTTGGAGTGCATCATCGAGTCATTGCGTGGACAAAACGTTTTATCGCGGACAGAACCTTCCGAGTGAAAGTCAACGATTCCTTTTCGGATACAAATAGGGTGACCAGTGGAGTACCTCAGGGAGTGGTATTATCGCCAGTTCTCTTTATTATCTACACTTCTGACCTACCAGATCTGACCAGATCAAATAGACAAATTCAACGTGAAGTGTAGTATGTTTGCTGATGACGTAAAACTATACAAAAATATTATCAAACTAGAAGATTGCTTGGCTTTGCAAGGCGCCATTAAAGAGATTGTTGATTAGTCTGACAAGTGGAAACTACCTCTATCTGCTTCACAAACTAAACTTCTTCATCTTGGTAAATCGAAGTCAGCTGGGTACAACTACATGCTTGGTGGAACCCGTATAGCTAGTAGTAGATACGTCACGAGATCAGGGATTTATTATAGACAAAAAACTCACTTTCACTGACCACTGTGAAGGCATCGCGAAGAAGGCTGAGAGAATTGTTTACAACATATTTAAATCCTTGTCTATACTATCAGCACACACTTTTTGGTAGCATATAAATCATATGCTCGCTCAGTACTGGAATACGGGGCCACAGTCTTTAGTCCCCACTTAAAGTGTAGTGTACAAAGGCTTGAAGCAGTTCAAAATGGTTTCACTAGAAGGTCTGGATACGCTTATGTGGGTATGATTACAGCACCATACCTTCAGCCTCTAATCGCAACAAAATTTTCAACATCTCCAGTCTTGAGTCTGATAGGAAACGGAAGGCCTGCTCATGATTTTCAAAATGATTACTGAACTGGTAGCACTAAAACTTGATGAGTTCTACACGCTACAAAATTCCAACACAAGAGGTAGCCAGAGGAAAAGCCATTTCTCCAAGGCCAAGAGCCCGCGCTTCCTTTTTTACCCAAAGGGCCGGCTCTGAGTTTTTAACATTCCCAAAAAATATGCCTTCCCTAATTCATTAGCTCAGTTTAAGAGGCTCGTGGACAGGTATCTCCTAGAGTAACTAGGTAGTTACTATGCATTGTGTTGTAGTGTTGTTTTTCTTGTTGTTCAATGTTTTGTATTTTACTGCGTATAGTTGTATCTATCTGCACATCCAAATAAATAACTGAATACTAATTTAAATATGTTTTTAACATATTAATTTAAATATTTTCAATTAGATTTAAATATGCTACTTCAGATTCCCCAGTGGGTTCGTGACATTAATGAGGACAGGCAATACCACGGCCTTG
Source organism: Heligmosomoides polygyrus polygyrus (assembly GCA_947396885.1). Classification (NCBI taxonomy): domain Eukaryota; kingdom Metazoa; phylum Nematoda; class Chromadorea; order Rhabditida; family Heligmosomidae; genus Heligmosomoides; species Heligmosomoides polygyrus. The sequence continues at coordinate 24,390,489 of OX377206.1, forward strand.
ATACCATCGGGTATCACTACTACACCTACAAGAAGGTAGCGAGCAGTTCCCGTTTGTCCAGCTTTGGCTTGATAATCCAGTATTTCAGCCGCTGCCGTTCATCAACGAATCGCTAGTGGAAGGATTTCCTGCACTGGTCTACATTATAGCACAAACGCCAACCTACTTCAGTGGCAACGTCACGAGCCGGGTGAGCAAGAGTGCGTCTACCTGGTTAGAGAGAATTTTGTTAATGCTCTCAAATATTAGTGGATGACAGTGGTGACCTACTCAGTCCTAGGATATACATGTACATACACCATCAAAAGCTTTCTTGTTTTGTTCTTGTTTAAAAAAATTCTCGTTTAAAAACATTTCTTGTTTAAAAAAAATAATAAAATCTTGGTTTTTTTGTTATCCTAAAGAACTAATTGAAATGATCTCAAACTTTTGAGGACCAGAAATTTGCTCTTAGCACCAGAGTATAGAATACCAAAAGGAAAAATTTCCTGTATCCTTTGCTTATTCTCGTTTTAAGTACTTCAGTAGGAAAAATTATGGTTTTTATTTTATTTATTTTTATTATTCAAAGTCACATTCACTTTTTGAGACACTCTCCTATTAATATATTTTGAAAGGCACGATAAATTGTTACGAGTCTCTTAGAATGTGAAGGCTCGCAGTGACGCAGTTGAAGGAGGTGCCGGCGTCGTCCACGCTATATGTACTTCAGACCGAATCGAATAATTTCGAACGAATATTCGAATATTCATTATTCGACTATTCGATGAGGTCCAAAACTCGAATATATTCATTATTCGAATATTTTGTTTTTTCATGAAACCGAATATATTCGATTATTCGTTTATTCGAAAAAATGTTGGAAAGACACAAGTATAGTGTGCACTTCAATTCGGTGGTGCTTAGCCAGCCGCGCCTTTCATCGTTGAGGGGCAGTGAATTGGTACGAAGCTTGTTTGGAAAGGATAAAATACTGACTTGTCCTTCTGCTGCCCACCGCAAGTCACTGGATAGGCCAAGTATACATCCAATTCTCCACCACGACATCATGTAGAAACAGAAGGTCTGGAGAGCGCTGCCTATTGTCCTTTATCGTTTATCCCTTAAAGCGTGGCTTTCTTAAAAACATCTCGTTTGATGTGGAGGACGCCGATTTCTTTCCGATGGCGCTGGACAGATTAATGACGCACTTTATTATTCTAATGTAGCTACTACAGCATAAGAATTCAAGGAGTCATATATTTTCAGCAATCCGTGTCACGATGGATTGTGTCGCTGGATCGTGTAAAAATCGACACACCTGAAAACATGACAGCGCTAGACGATCTCATCACGAGCACTTCTAACTGCTCCGAAAAACTGTTGATGTTCGTCAACAACGAGAAGCAGTGTCCACTACCATATTGGGCAAATGCAGCAAGGTCAGTTTGGGATTTTACTGGGAAATGAGGTGAAACGGGGTTCATGTTGCGGGGCAGCATTGGGAGACCGTAGTGTGCCAGCCAATGATAACGAAGCAGAACACCACCGAACATGCACCAACTAATTGGGGTAGCGATTGCAAATCCCTTCTCTGAATCGCACGCCCATTCGATACAGCTGGCTGGCGTGCCTCCACCTCCCAATGCTGCCCAACTTCCTGGCATGTACCACCTGTTATAGTAATTGTTGATTTTGATCAGAAAAGCACATTTACACTAGTCACCATATTACGATTTCTGATGAACTAGGATGAGGTGCGCTGTAGGACTGTAATTTCAAAGGGTCGTCGGAGAGAACGAGAGCAAGAATGTACAAGCTGCGTAACGCACTTTTGGTAGCTTTCTACCATAGATTGATTCGAAGGAGACCCTAACCTTCCATAGCGATCCAGACCCCACCCAATTCGTCGTTGTCTGAGTGACCCATTTTTTGCGAATTACAGCGCACCTTTCATGTGGTAAGTGCTTTTTACACTATCCATACGTTATCTGCGTTGTGCCAATTTACAAATAAAGGTACCCCTATCACTGCATGTTCGAGAAGTCATGCCTCGTTAAGCTCTGAACTCGTTACTGTATTTAGAGGACCTCATCTACTAGCTTAGTTTCCAGTTAGATTCCTTTTCAGTAACTCCAAAATTTGTTTTTACTCCACATCAGATCCGTAGGAGCAAGCCATAAATATTGCCGCAAAGTGTAGCTCACCTGATAGCTTTTACATGTCAATAATGATCAACCTGTTCGTCACATTCAGTAACCTCCAGTATACTGTTTGGATGGAGCTACGTTAGGTTAGACGGAAAGTTTCTGCCGTTTTCAACATAGAATTTCAAATGCCAACTTTTAACTGAGTTCGAAAGAAGAAAGATATCATATATCATATCATTCGAAAGTGCGTTTGATTGGATAATGCCTTTACTGAGGAAACTGTCGTCATACGTGATGCTAAATATCCGTGCAAAAAGATCCAACTGCGATCATCGCTGTGTTAGTTTTACAGCAGTTTTGTTACCTGAGAAGCTGCAATCCTTTGTAGTCAAGGTCTACTACCAAGGCCGAGGGGATTATCAGACTGACAAGACGGTACTGTGCACCTGTAGCCTCGCTTTGTCTTCCATGGAGAACTGAGATGTGCATAATGTGTCCTTCTCATCTAAGAATTCTTTTTTCTGCAGGACCGCATATATGTACACCGGCGTTCGACCAGTTCACCTCTCGTCTCCCCTACCAGCGTCGATGAACGTTGTGCTGTACAAACGCCTTCCGCTGCTCGATGAGACGCAGTGTCGGCAGATGTTCCTCATTCATCAGTCCAGCTACAGTATTCTATTCCAGGACTACACACCTCATGCGGTATGCTCTTCTTTGCTTGATTTGAGCACAGACACTCGCGTATTTTCAAGCAAACTTCGCCGTCTACGCTCCTTTCGGATGTCTGTGCTTTTGCTTGTCCCAGGATGAGAAGAAATTAAATTAAGGTTACCTGAAGCTGAGTCTATGTATGGCCAACCCAGCAAACCATTTTGGTCTCCAGCCAGCTCTTTCTGTCCAGCTTGATAGCAAAGCGCGAAGTGTGTATAGGCTGCAGAAGTGCAATTTGATCGCTTTCAAGTGAAATCACTACCGCAGAAATGCAGTGGAAGCCTGGGGGAACCGCTAGGGGAAGATGTCCTTGGTCAATCAATCCCAGGTTTTAACGGATGAAGCCTTAAAATAAAATAAAATAGGTGAGCTTTGTAGCTGACATCTTCATTTCAGGAAACATCTACGGAGATGGTATAATACACAACATGCCATCCTTATCTGAACATCCTTATCATAATGCCTCCTCCAAAATCTCTGCATTCCATATTTGCCAGTGGGAGCTTGTTTTGCAGCGACGTTACGATTCATTAAATTTTTCATCAGAGACAAACATGAAATCGAGAAACACTCACAAGTCTATTAAATGGTGTTTTTCTTCGATTACGTTCTTTTTTTGTATCGCGCACAAACATGTACAATCAGTCAATAAATCAATATTTATATAAACAAGTTTGGTAAAAAGACGGCAACAGCAACGTGGTCCTGTAGCAAAACAGTGGTAGCATTTTATCGAAAGCGCAAAAATTTCATTAGTTTTCGTGGCCTTGAAATCAAAATCTTATTGGCGCAGTGCACGACCTCCTGTTCTTTCCTTTTGTTTCGGTATTCACAGAAACAACAGTAAATTATCCGGCGAACACTTCGAATGAAATCTTTTCGTAAATTTTTCGGACGATTGAAGCTTCCCAGCGTGGGAAGAATGATAAAGAGGGCTTGAAAAACATCAAAGAAAGCTAAACGTGTGGTAACGCGGTTGTTTGTATTACTTTTTAGTGTCAAACTTTTCTACTGCAGGAATGCTTTTCTTGTATTGCATTTGCCCAGCGCCCGATTATTTTCTCGTTTATCATCTTCAGATCACACTCGCCATCTCCATCTTAACGTCCGGGGGTTCTCACTGAAAGGCTTTTGTGTCACACTACACTACTGTGACCACCGAATCACGAAACTTTGTTTGAAATCTCTTACGTCGATAACCCAGTACTTCTGCTATAGCTCCTTTAAAAGATTCCCTATCTCTCTAAATCTGAGAGCTTGATCACTGTTCGCGACGACGATTCACCAAGGAAATACTTTCATCAAGGTCAATTCAATGAAGCGGATGCTTGCTTAGAGCTGAGCATCAAAGGAGTTGCCTTCTGCAAGGGCTAGGACGTGTTATAGGTCGATATTAGCAACCAGCGATTAAAGAAATGACATACGTAAAGTTGGCTGAAGACGGTTCGGCTACGAACATAACGATCCAAACTGTCCTCTCTAAATGTATTTTTGTGTTTCCTGTTTACTGTTGAGATGCACAGCTTCACAAGATATCCTGAATAGTTTCACTATGCGATTATTGTTTGAGGTGTGGGAGCTCATCGATCTACTGCTGCCAAACTCCACTGAAGAGTGTCCTCCACTACACGACACAATGTGGAACTCCATCAAAACTCCTCTCACAGAACTGCAGATGATCTATTATTCCGGAGAGCATGATCTCGTCAAGCTGGAGAACAAGCAGTCCTATGTTCTGGTCGGTTTGACTGGAGGCATTGCTGTCATCGCATTGGCAATGAGCATTTTCTGGGGACTGAACGGTTCCGCCTTTGCCAACTGATTTACCTGACGTTTCTGCTCTCTGAATATAAGCACCGTGACTAGCAAGGCTGGAAATGAGGTTTGGACGGAACTTCTTTTACTAGCATGGTAACGTCCCCCTTCACCTTACACTTACCAGCGAGATAAGGCAGGTGGCGTTTTTTCAATAGGTGAACGTTTCCGAGGTTATTATAGCCACCATAGAAAGCATGGATGATGGGGGAAATTTGGATCTATCCTAGTCATAGGGAGTACTACTAGAGAAGCGGAACAAGCACGAGCAGTGTGGCCTGCCTTGTCAAGGTAGTTGTGCCTTCTCATGAACTAGTTCAGTGTATCGCCTTTGTGGCATAGTTGACACTCAATTTTTCGACGCCGCTCTGCCACACAGAGAGTGATCTACCACCCCTCCAATTAGGAGGATCCGATTTCCCAAAATAATGCATGTTTGTAACAAAAGATGGCGTGAATCGACTGTAAGAGTTGAAGTTCGTGTGCCTTCAAGCCTGCTCAGTTTGTACGTAAGCATTCCTAGCAGCATTTGCATAGTTTTCGCCATCTCAGAATAGAAGACATGAAATCTTCATTCATTCTCAAATTTCAACGCTGAAATATGCTAAAGAAAAGGCTACTGCGTACTCGACATTTTTGCAGCGCAAATGCCCAAATCGTATTAAATCCAAGACTCTCACAGCACACTTGTGGCCGCGAGTGGAATTTGATTTGGCTTGCGAAAATTCCAGAGCCGAATTCTAGATGCATTTCGCGATGGAACTGATCTTGATCACCAACTCTCCTACTGAATAACCCAGAAGAGCACAGCAGGAATATCTATTTTTAAGCTTGAAAACAATGTCTAGTAGGTGTTTGGAGAAATCCGGAACCTTGCGTGTGTAAGAATCAGCCTACTACTCAACGGCCTGTCTAAATTCTAGATGCCATTTCCATTCATTCTTTTCCTGTTTCGTGTTCCTAACCAGTATCTGTTAGCGACCTCCTCTCAATCGGAGGAGGCGCCGGCTGTCGCATGCACCCAATTCCAGGTTTTTGGTTCGGATTTCACTACAAAACTGTCCATCTCTTCGTGGTCGATAGCAGATTTCTCTGGGAAGAATAAAAACTGCCTCGCAAATCGACTGGCCACCACAACTAATTGTGCATTTTCTAAACACGCATTCAAAACGCCTCCACGATATCCCACAGAAATAGAATGCGTGGCGCATACCAAAAATGATTGATAGGCGTGGCCCTTTGTCCTTTATCTGTTACAGTGTATTCTTTATGTATCCGCAAACTTTCCCCTCAAACTTCAAGCCTCATTCTCAGTCTCGGTGCCGAGCTGAAAAGTGCAATTTGGAAATTAGGACAATACCATCCCCTTCAAGCATCAACAAAACACTCTCTGTTCATCACAAGAACAACATGGCTATTCCTTCATTGTGATCATAGAACATATCTGCAGTACACTGTGTGTTTACAATCACCACCTGATCTCGTGCCTCTCCGTCGCACCTTCTCGCTTTATTTTTCCGTCTCCTTTTTTATTTTGCGACTTTTTTGTGACTGTTCTTTTTCGAATGATCTGCCTTTTGTTAGTGTCTTATTCGTAACTTTGGTGATCCAGTTAAATGTTGACGACACTTCGTTCTGTACATCCATAAGCACTACAAAAACACATGGATTAAAAACGAGAACACACTTGAGGCGCTTTACTACATGGAAATTAATCAACGAAACGGATCGTTGAGCACAGAAGTGATTCGTTATTTCTTTGGTCAACGTTTTCCGTGTCTGAATTGCTGTTTTTGGAACGTCGTTCATCTCCCAACGAGCGGTCAAGCACAATCACAGAGCCGGACGTCTTTATACTCGCTGATCACTTTTCACAGAACAGCAGCTGCTCGAAGAGTCTAAAATATCGTTAGCAGTCTCTATTAGACATTGGATCCGAAGCCGATTCGGACAATCGATTCCGTTATTGTTCCAAAGTCGATCAAAAGGATTATGCGAATAACGCGCATAAGAATAATGACATTTTTGAAGAGGCCAGGATCTTGGGATAATTCAGATAAGAGTAGCCTTAAGAAGAAGGATTTTCGGATGTTCCAAATAATTGATTTATCTTCGAATCTCAAATCAGATATCCAAATCGGCTAGTACATCGGATTTCTTATAAAGATTCGTTATCTGAATCATGAGAATATCCGATCTGGAGAAAACACTGCTATCCGAATCGCCCTGAGCTCCGGGCTTTCCAAAAATTGCACTGTTCGCACAATGCTCTCAATCTCGATTTGAAATAAATGATGGATCCCAAGTATATTAATCGACGTCGGAGCCAATGCCTATACTATGGTAGCTGTTTCATTGGAATGCTGATGAAATCCGATCGAACAGTGACTACAACAGTTCCTGTCTACATGCTCGTCTTTGGAAGGCTTTACACAGACCGGATCCTATTGTCACCATATACCCTACTCCTATCTCAGACAGCAGTTGAAGAGTTACGCCTGCAGTTCAGCACAAGGTAGACAAGTTTCTTTTCCTACTGGTTTCGCTTAAGGACGTCAGCATCAGCAGAGTCATGAAGGTTCCTCCTGAAAGCCTCTCCCCCCCCCCTAGTCCAAAAAAGGTTTATCGCGTTTGCATTTTTCCGTCTTTGTAGTTTGCGCTTACCCTGTTCATAAAATTTGGTTGTTTAGTTAGATGTCCCGGAAACATCGTATCTACCTCCACACACTGCTGTACTTTGCCATACAATGTTCTCCATGGAAATGAAGTCCTCAGATGGTTCTTTTAAGGCTGCAATGGATCGTCCGATTTATCAAATTCAGACGACTCCTGCCATTTTAGGCGCTTTAATCCCACCTTAGCGCTGACATTCACATTGGAGGCAGATGACGCAGCATACGGCCCTGCATGAACTAATCGTAAGGAGGACTTCAGGTTCGATTCACTATCAGGACTATGTACAAGACTGTTCCTTCCCTTCGATCTTTGGGCTGGAATCAACAGGGAAGGATGAGCCACGTTCGTCCATCGAGTTGCCCCGCAAGACGCTGTGTGGGCCTAACACGTATTCAAAGAATCTCAACGACATCAGATGTGAAGTGCCTGGCGATTTCCACAGCAGTTGGTTAACGATAACCACTGCCTGGTCGTATCAATAAGAGATGCATATTCAAGAAACAGTTTTTATTTCATAAAAGATTTATCCCGTAAAACATCATCGTTGTCACCGCCAAGATAGTTTGAAAAAAAACGAAAAATTTATCATGAAAAAAAAACATCGTTGTCACCGCCAAGATAATTTAAAAAACAACAAATACTATTATCACCCAGAACAATGTCATACAGTCAAATTCGTTGCACGTAGAAACAAAAGCATGAATCCTTTTCAGGAAATTACAATCTGCGCCGTTCATTCATAGAATTGTACGCAGCATACTTAGCACCACTTATACTTTGAGGAATTCCTTCATTTTCAGCTCCAAAGCCTCCAACTGCTCCACGTTTCCGGTTCGGAGATCCTCGAATGCGTCCTTCAGAAAGACTGAAAAAAGCACTTCATACAAAAAGTAGTCGAAAGGATCGACTATTAACACTGTTACAGCCGGCATTGGTTGGTCCATTGGTAGGCCATTGAACCGTTTATGCAGAAGTTATTCTTTCAACAGGAATGTCTTCTCGAGCGGATTATGATGCCACAACAAAAAAATGAAGGGGGCGGGTAAAAATCGATGGCGCCTTTACATTAGCTGTTTCCCGATCTGTTGTTCCATTATACTGGCTCCCACTTTCCCATAATGATATATAAAAAGGTGCATAATGGGTTTTTTGCCCGGCCACGTGAAATGAGAACTTCAAGAGAGACACCTGACAATTAAAGCGCAGACAGCGCCAGTCAGCCACCTGCTCACTCTATACTTCATTGACCGCTGACTTCCCATCAGTGATTACGCCTCGGTTTTGTGCCGTATCTAGAATTTGGCTGGACCAACTCCGGTAAATCCTCGACAAATACAAAAACTCACTTCTAGCATAGAATTTTCACCACTGAGTTTCATTAAAGGATAGTTAGAACGATTAACAATAAACAGCAATAAAATGTCGTACGTCTTACACTGCTAGGAAAAAACCGCTAACCAAGATAGGATGAAAACTTTGAAGAAACAGAAAGCAGCAAGAAATCTACGAGACAAGGAGTGGTGATTGTAAAAACGCGTTCTTGTTATTTAATGAACTACAACCTTAACAAGGAGAATACATGGTGTGAGGTTGATCCCTGACTTTTGGTTCAACATTTTAACATGTGTAACTATAACACGACATACAAATAAACCCTGAAAACAACTATATTTTCCCATACTTGGGAGCTACAATTCAACGTTTCTATCCCCTGACATCCCTGACATCCTATTAGAAAAAAGAACCGCAGAAAAAATCTAACTTAAATGGCGTTTAGAACAAGAGCGGATAAGTAGAGACGTGAATATGAGAACGAGATATTATAAGATTACATTTCACCTGGATATGAAAGGTGCTGTACAAATTTCGAACACCGCTTCCAAAGAAAAGAAATATTTCAACAAACGGGAAGTAAAACTGTTTCTTTAACGAAACGATACTAATTCTAGAGTGAAAAACCATTCACTAAAATAAAACGAATACCTCTGTTAAAATACCGCTCCACGATTTGGTCGCCACAAAAAGTGTAGTGATTACAGAAATTGAAAAGGTCCAATAAAATTTCACATATCGTTCACCCCGCCGTTGTGGGATAACGGATTTTTCACACGAGCAATGTCTGTACAAAATTGGCGCAGATTCTTTAAGATTCAGAACAAAAACGACGGATTTTGCTACAATATGCAAAATGACTACAAGTGAGAACAGTTGTAGTTAGCACCTTCGATCTGTTTGAAGTTTCCTCGAGAATCGGTAATATTAGAGGACACCGACAAAGCCAGGAAGACTCAGCACAAAAATTCGCTTCTTATAGGAAGCGTAGATCTATGAAGTAGTCTGCACAGCGAACCTTTCATAGACAGAAACTCGCATGCATTCCAAACTCATCTTGTTCAGGTACTAAGATGAATTTTCTAGTTACCATAGGAATCCCCTTCACAACTACAAAATCATAAGTTCGTTAACTTTGAATGCTGATTATCGTACTCAAAACAATAAGGGACTCTGTGCGCACGCCGTTACTGAAACGAGTGTTGACTGATCGAACACCAACTTCTTGCACTGTGTGGATCTCTTCTCAGAAGGCAAGAGCTGTGCTTGGCACAATGATCATATGGAAAAATTGCAACCGAATATGAATAATATCAAAATTCCATGCCAATGGAAGTTTCACCAGGGATCAAGAACAGCTATGCAATCTTGGAGTAAATGAGCATATGGCTTAAACTTTACCGAATTTTTGGTTTCTGGCGCTGCAGTACATGCCTATAAACATTTTACAGGTAACTGTAGCTATTGGAACAAGATGATTGCTAGAATGATTTAAAAGCTGAGTGCGCGCAAAGCGGTCTGGAGGGGAGTTGACTTACGATTACCCCATCATTCCTTTTCGTAACAACTTATATTAAGGATAATGATATTTGGTTTATAAGATAGTATCTTCCCAAATTTGCATAGAAGACAGCTTTTTTTTAGTTTGTGAAGCGATTAGAGTTCAGGAAAAATAGTAGTGCTGCACAGTGACTAAATACATATTTCCGTTATTGCCATTCTGGTCTAAAAACGGAAGAGCGCAACGGAAGGGTCAAACACTGTAAATAATCTTATAGGAAATAATCCGCACGCCCTAAGTATGATGATGACCACTCCCTTACGAAGGGATTCATCCTATAAAGGGGCTACGGCGACAAACATGGCGCAACCGCAGTCCGCAAGTTACGTTAGAGAAAACGGATCGAACATTGGTTGACTTTCCCAAGCTAGGAATTGTAAAGGTTACCCACTTTTTGATTAGCTCACTGTACTGTCTTTTTGAAGTTGCCTATGTCCTGCTCTAGTGTAGTTATTGGAAAGATCGAGAAGATTGACTTCGTTAACAAAGAGGGTTGCGACTTCAGCAACGCTGTAGTACCACACTTTCCCGGGTAAGTATGTCATTGAAGCAATCAATACATCTATGTATGTAAGAAATGGGAAGGCAAATACATCACGGGTTTAACGAACCTGCATCCGCATAGAACTGCTTGGCAACATCCTTCGAGAACAACGCCGGGTCGCCAACGGTTGACACGAAACTCGCGATGACACTGTTAGCTACGTCGGCAACAGTTTTCTTGAACAACTCCTCACCTGCAGTAGCCATAAGATGAGGCTATTCTGGTCGCCGATATACAGTAGCAGGTGGCTCTAACAACGTACCTTCGTACTTCTTCTTTAAAGCGATGTAGAAGGCATGAACAACGTTATCGTCGAGGAAGAACTGCTCCCAGCGATGGAACAACTGCAGAAGTTCCTGAATGATAACACCTTAACATACATAGATACGAAATAATTAAAGCGGCATCGTATCATTATTTTTCAATAGAATAACAAACACTGAATAGCAAGAGGAAACGTCCGATGAAGTCAACTCGAAACAGGGAAACTTACGGTAGAACCGAATCAGAATCCCGCTACAAAGACGTTATTCAGAACACACGACAGACGATTTAAACATCTTTCGACGTTGTTCCACAGAGAAAAGTATTGCAGTAATCATTAACAATTTCCATGCCACATCCACTGAATGTTCAAGACCAACCACTTAATTTCGACTAATCACGAGCATTTCACATGCCAAAATCAGAATGCTCTCCAACATTCTTCAAGTAATACCAAGGCTTATACATATAGGATACGGGATAAAAGAAGAGTCAAAAATTAGCTGGCTACCTTACTAGATGCAGACGAACGCGTACAAAAAACTTGTCCAACCTCTCAGCAGCTGCATGCAAAATGCTTGCCAAAAGTTTTCGAATGTTTGCTTTGTGCAAAGTAACAGCATTAAAATGAAATGTGAGTACCTCACGTCATCTTAGGTTTAATCCAACCCCCGAATCTTTACTGAGTTATTTAATTCCATACCTAGCACTTAAGAATCCCACTAGAAATTAGAGGCACACTAAATCTCTTCCATAGCTTAAAAACACCAAACTTCTTCCTATAAAAGTGAGACAATTAATTGAAGAAACTGCTATTACATTTTGCTTCTATTATAACCAACATAATAAACTCCAGCCATGGCGATTTTCACAAATAGCCACGACTTTAAGAAGGTAACGTTCGAAAACCTACGCCTGCTACTATGCCTCCGAAATCATACAGTCACATAACTCATAAAGTGAAGGAAAAAAGCGCCCCTAGGATTAATCGTATGCAAAAGGTACCTGTCCAGTTGTTGTAATGTACTCGTGAGGAGAGGTGCTAAAAGCTGGAAGATTGGAGACACGAGATTCCTTTGCTTCCTTTGTTTTCTGAAAAAAAAGAGGAGCAGTCATTCACCGATTCCTAAACATGGATCAGACTCTAGAAACAATCGTAAAACGACCCACAATCTCTTCCATTTTAGCGGTCATCTTCGGCACAATTCTGTCAATCGCCGACTTCATCACGAAATCGCAGACACCTCTGTTCCATTTCAGAGCAGACTTGATATTCGGAGAAAGCGACGCTAAACCACCGCCGTTCACAGTGAATCCTAAGAACCCTTCAGACAATATGGAAAACACTCACGCTCGACACTCTGCACCATGGACTTGAACTCCTGAAGACCGAAAACGAGTTGGCCTGATGCAGAGCAGACAGCAACGGCATCTTCCAGGGAACGAGGACGACGCTGACTGTCCAATCCGTATTCCCAGGACTTTAGTCTAGCCAAAAAGTTATCCAAGCCCTTCTGCAAAAGTTGGAGCCGTATGGAACCCATTAAGATGAAAAAGGTATCAGAAAATAGAAACAAGCCCTCACGTCAATGGGTTGTTGGACAACTTTCCTGACGTCATGGCCAAATAGAGCTTCGCTGTGTGCAAAAACATCGCCAAGAAGATGAAGCAGCTCAACAATTGCCGTCTTGAGTGATTCCACACGTGCTCGGAATGATCCACTGGTCTGAAGTAAAACGTGTGGTCTTCAGAATCAATAGGGGTAACTACCGGATTTAAGTAGCAAATATGCCCTTCACTGCAGACTATTAGCGGATGAATATTAAAATTATCGCTGATGTTGATCATGTAAATACGACGAGAGACGTTGATCTTCAGGCATGTGTCGATGATATATATCATTGGTCGAATGACTGGGGTCTTCCGATATCTGTAGCTATGACCAAAGTACTCCATCTAGACTCTACTAATCCCATGTACAACTATAAGATCAATGGCATTACGCTCGACGATGTAAATAAAGATTTAAGCTTTCTTTTCGATCGTAAGCTTTCTTTCGACGAGCGCTGTTGTCAGGTGGCTGCAATGGCTGAACGCAGGCTTCATCTCCTTTTTAAAACCTTACGATTAAACGATCCATATATTCTCCTAGAGGCCTGTAAAATCTGCGTTAGATCCATTCTCGAATACGGCACTTCTGTTTATAGCCCTTATAAGAAGTCTATGATTGAAAGGGTACAGAACAGTTTCAAAAGGAAACTGTTCATTAGAACATATGGTCTCAACTACAATAACATCCGTCAAGCTTCAAGATCAGAGAGGAACAAAGTACTTAACATTGACACCCTTGAAATCCTAAGGAGAACGAATGGTCTGCTATTGCTCTATAAGATCCCATGTAAAAGAATCAGACTTCGCTCTGATGATTTTTTTCAAAATTGTTCAGTCTTCGACGAGAGCAGCTGGTTTTAGGCTAAGTTTTAGCATTCCAAAATGTCTCATAGGCGCAATCTTGGAGTTTGCTAAGCTAAGTAAATCAAACCACATTCCTACAGAATTTCGCAAGTTTAAGACGATAGTCCTCCACTACCTACGCTAGAAATGTCGTTTCCTTTTTCACTATTGCATTCTACTTTCCTCGTTTTGTTTTGTTTGCCTTCATATTTATACCACCTTAGTTCTATTACTTCATTCAGTTCGCTACCATACTTGTACGTTTACATTTACATTTATTACATGCACACGCATGTACAGTACAACTGGTCACAACACTATAGCAAAGAAGGAAACGGATCAACCTAACGCAACTAATTAAAAAAGAATGAGAAAAGCATAGAGCGAAGAAAAAATATTGGGCAAAAATACCAAGAAAGAATGAAAAGACAGAGAGCTTTATAGTTCCACCTGCAGGTACCGATGGGCAACTGTTATGAACTTACTAAAACTGTCAGGAAGCTGGTTCCTCTTGATAATCTTAGCAAATTGCAACGCAGCGCGACAGGGAAAGAATTGTCTCCTTAATGTGGTTCTGGGTCTAGCGAAACTTAGCTTAAACCTGTTACCTCTGGTTTTCGATAGCATCAACTTGAACGGGTTGTTAGATTTTTTTGTTAGATTTAAGTCTTTCACTACTGTGCTTTTGTTTGTGTTCGCACCGGAGTCTAGTAAATGCGTGTGCATGTCGTTTCACATGAAATAAATGCAAATGTACACACGCTAGCAGGAGGGAGAGTGATATCTATAATTAAGCTTGTTAATTCAAATTTCTTACTAGAAATTCCACAGCTGCTTCGCGAACAGATGGGCTGTACCGCTTTACGCAGTCTATTTCGCACACAGCAGCATAAACATAAACTTGAGAAATAGAACGGAGATAAGCATGGAATTGACCTGGACAGTTACGATTTTCCCTTCCTTTACACCCTAATTTTGGTCAATGCTGTGATCTCCGTATTCAAAAGCCGCTGTTCTCCAAAGTTAAAATCTGGAAATCACTACACACTGATTAAATACATAGATTCCTGTTCAAACACGGTAAAGCCCTGAGCAAAAAGTATAAAACCCAACAAGACACCAAATCGAACATCTACTCCCTCAAAATCCATAGATTTCAAGAAAAAAATCGAAAGAGGGTAGCGTACTCACCAAATCGATAGTGTTCACTTTCGACAACACGTATGTAGTCAGCGCCCCACGGAACGGCGCTACGAGATCACGGATGATCTCAGTTTTCAACTGAGAGGAAATACCGGCAAGGTAAGCGACCTTAGACGAAGCATCGGTGCGAGTGTTCAGAACCTGAAACGACACCAACTGCAGAATAGCACGAAAGAAATGCTCGCGAAACAACGGTGCACGCCTACTTGAGTGGTCTTCTGAAGTAGCTCAATCGGATTTTCATCGGCGAAAACAATGTTCATGAAAGGAGTTGAAAGATCCAATTCGGTCAAACCCTCCTGAATCGCCTCAGAAAGCACGGTTGACGCGGCCGAGTCGTCAAGAAATCGGCGAAGAACTCTGAAATGGATGCTCCCACAGGCTTTCGGAGAGAACCTACTCGTTTGAATTCATTCATCATAAAAAAACATCCTTACGCTACGATTTCTTATAAGTAGAGGTCAATAAATAAAAACAAATGAATAGCCAAAAAAGGTTACAACTAAATAACCAAGCGACGAGTCAAGAAGCCAAACGATATAAACTCGAAAAAAAAACTGAATTTTAGACTCACTTGTGATGATGGTTGAAGACAAACTCCAGCTCCTTATAAAGTGCATCGACGATAGACTGAACCGAGGGACCATCGCACGAGAATTCCCGCAATCTGTTGATCGACACACGACGGAAGATCGAAATGAACTCTGGAATATGAGCTATCGAAGCTAGAACTCGATCTGAACCCAGTACCCGAAGACAGGTGAAAAGACGGACCGTCGTTTCTCCCCAGGCTTTCGTAGGTCTTCTGGATTTCCGCTAATTTATCGAAGTCCGCTTGCTGAATAGCAAATATCAACGCAGCGCTCTGCCACGCAAGGAAACGATCCTTCATCTCCTCGAATTCCTTTGTGTCAAAGCCTTTCGAGACGAACTATAAGAGAGCTGACTTTAACACATTCCAGCTACGATGAGATTTCTACTCACCCTCGCCAGAATGTCCTGGCTAGCTTGCATATCAGCAAGACTCTCGTACATCTTCTGCTGATCATCTCTGCCATCTTCTTTTAGAATTTCCTTGGCTCGATCCCACTGCGATCTTGCCTTCAATGGGGTTTTATTAAGATCAGCAAGAAAAGACACGAATCCGAAAGGAAAACGGTAGAAACAGCGTTGAAAAGAGACCTTGATGACACTGATGAGATTGTTGGTTCGGGTTTTAGCAGTGTCGTACTCGAGAACAGCCGACGTTCCCGCAAACGAGCTCTCGTTGAGTCTCACGGTTCGAATGTGCTGGTCCAAGCTGCACTTCAGCTGCTCAAGGGTGCGCACCATGTCGTTCATGTTCTCGTATCTGGAAAAATCATGACATGGCACCGGCTCACTGTAGCATCAACAAAACGCTAGCATGACAGCTTATGCACGTGTTTTCTGACTAGAAGAGCATTTTCTGTCACTTAAATATTGAAGAGAACCTTTCATCAGCAGGATAACCATTCGTAAGCAGCATCAAAGCTGAGGAAGAAAGAACTCTGGTAGTATTTGTTACTGTGTTTCTGTGATTTGTTGCAACGTCAACGACAACGACAAGTTGGCGATACAACAAAACCTACTTCGGCAAAGATAGGCCCACACAGTTTGGCATATATTGCTCCACCAGCCTTAACATTCCTATAAAACAGAAGACGAAGGAAAAATTCCAACTAAAAACGATTTCCCAGGCGGGAGCACACGAGGACACACACCCATCTAAGCAATTTCGAGCTGTATTGTGCACATTCTCGTATCTCACAGTTAAGAAAACGTATTTTGTAAAAATAGAAACGAGTGAACAAATACAATAAACCAATGTGAAAAGAAAGCTCCTGAAAACGAAGAAGGAGTCAGACTTCGTTTTTTCTCCCAGTTAGTTTTCATATAAAGTACATTCATCTTGTCTTCAACACAGCAAGAATAATACAGAACGAAGCCGAACATCAGTGTCCTCAAACTGGTGTGCAGACGCCATATCGTGCACTTAAAGGTGCTCACCCGCTCTCTGGCGAATGATCTGCTGACAAATTTACCAATTTATCAAACTAGTTAACAGCAAAAAAATGAATTGCTCAATCTCAACCACCTTAACACTACTATGCTTCAACATGTCAAGGACAGTGGGACTCGCAGTCGTACGGCATAAATACCAGCTTAATTTGGTCGGTTTCGGTACTGCTTTGTATATGACAGCTTTGCACCGCCTTAGACAAGGATAACCAGAGGTACATGATATAATAAGCCCTGGATGAATGAATCATTCGGATTATAGCATTTTTGAAAATCCCGCATTATATGTTGTTTCAGATAAGGGTGATTTTCACCAGATAAGATTTGCGGGTGATTCAGATAAATTATATTAATCAGAAATCCGATATCCGATCTGCATCAATCTCCGACCCAAAGAAAAATAAGTCATCTTAACCATCCGAAAATCCGTTCCTGTGGAGAATAACCCTTATCTGAATCATTATAGGATTAGGGTTTCAGAAATGTCATAATTCTATGACCCACTTATCTAGGTCTGAAAAAGGATAGATCCGTTCACGTCGGATCGAATATGTTACGCGTTTCTTCCTAAACTAGGAGATTTACCATGGCCTCAGCAAGAGGTGTTCTTCAACATTTAGAATGTATGCATGACTACGCTTAACGTTTTTATTCTAAGTTCTTTGGACAGATGCTGTGAAATGCAAACCCTCCTCCCCTCGTCTGATCTAGGTTTTCACCAACAAAAAAATTGTATTCAACAAGTAAGAAGTTAGTTGATGGCGCTTTAGCTGACTGTTGAACAGTTGTTATAGTTGTTATGGGGGGGGGGGCAACCCAC
The DNA here is from genome assembly GCA_947396885.1 of Heligmosomoides polygyrus polygyrus. Taxonomy (NCBI): domain Eukaryota; kingdom Metazoa; phylum Nematoda; class Chromadorea; order Rhabditida; family Heligmosomidae; genus Heligmosomoides; species Heligmosomoides polygyrus. The sequence goes on from OX377206.1 coordinate 24,408,041, forward strand.
AAAGCTGAATGTTAAGGATGGTCATTTTCCAAACCTCTGGAAAGCATTATTCTTTTTTATACATAAAGGACACAGTCACAAATAGAGACACTTGGTCTACTGACCTAAGTGACCAAACACAGAATCGGATAGAAACAGAGAATGTTCCAAACCTCTTGATAGCTTATTTCTTGCTTCACTATATTGTGTTGACAAAAAGGGTTCGAAGTGAAGCGAAACAGAAAGTGATTGGCTGTGTATAAAGTTGTGAGGAGAGGAGACGGGCAATTTCGGAGCATGTCCAATTTGAGGTGTTTGGTAATCGCTTTCATTAGGAACACATATGGTACTGCTATCTTATACCTGCACTACCTATAACCCAAACTCTTCGTTTGAGACGCTAGTAGTATGGACAAGCTCAGAACAAACTCCTCCATAAACAAACACGAAAACATTACAGTACCTATCTTACACTAATATCAAAGAATCAAATGACGTACTTCACTCGAGCCTCTTCAATGTTGCTTTTGGTTTTTTCGATTCCCAGCAGAGTGTCATCGTGCTGCTTCTGGATCGCTCCAAGGTGTTCATTCAGCTTCTTTCGCCTGTCCTCGCGTGAAAGCCCGTCGCACAACGAAGACAAAGTATCCGTCACCGAGGGCTGGATATGCTTCTGAATACGACGAGTCAACAAGACGCACTAGTCTCTCACAATGGATAGGGGCGCTGTCGAAGTTGACTAATTTCGGATCGTAGTCCAAGGGGGGGGGGGGCACTTCACCATTTCTGTTCTAGAACTACAACACAATGGAAGGTCATATGCAAAGACAACTCACTGATTTAGCCAATGAGTGCTTTGTTTTGCAGTTTTCCACCTACAAACAACCCTGCTTGTGTGTTCGAGTCACTTTTCCTACAATGTGTGTCTCTCTCCCCACTAGGATAGATAATGAACTTCGCCCTACAAAGCAGTACAAATGTGAACATGACGAAAGAGTCCATCACAAACCTTCCCTGAAACAAACCGACAAATGTTAAACAGTGAACAATTCGCGGCGTGATCAAAAAACTCCAAAATTTTAAACGCAGGCATGAAACTCTCATCATTCCGAGTGAAGTTATCTAACTAGGCAAGCACATTCTCCTTGTCTTCAATTTGGTACGTTTTACTTACTTGAGGACTTTAGTATATTATTTCTTCTTCCTTTCGGCACTATTCGACTTATTCTGATCAGTTCTTCATATAAAACGTTACAGAAAGCATTGCTAAGACAACAAAAGAACATGATAAGAACAAGTAAGAACCCGATGTTTGGCAGTTTCGCAATACTTGAAGAAGGGTAAAAAGACATGATCAAAGAAGCCTCAGGTAAGAAAAGAATGTCAAATGAGAAGGATGAGTACATCATAGCCTGGCCAGAGAGCTTCAGTCCACCTTCTTTCCACTTTTAATGGAACCCGAGAAATGTTAACATTGCCGACTCCACGTTAAGGACTGTCACCACATATAATGGCGAAAACCCTCGATTTTTTTGTGAGCAGCGTCCCACATTTATTTTACGATTCAATAAAATATAAAAAGAAGAATGAAACGATGAAAACACTTACCACATTTGATGAATCCGGCGGCATACCCAGAAGAGTAGTGTCACTCTAAAAAACAGAATGAAGTTCAAAAAATAATGAGACATATAGCACCTCCACCGAAAGCATTTAAATGGTAGCATTAATGTGAATTTGCGGACATTGCCAGCGCGAAAACGTTATTTACCGGCACCTGTGCTCGCTTCGGGACCAACGAAACGGAGGAAGTGTCGGACGACGCCGCCTCTTTGTGCTTTATAACAGTCGTATCCGAGCAGCTCTTCATGACCTGAACGAAGTTGCTGACTAATATTGACGTTCGGTCCCATATGTTATTCAATACAAAAGAAAAAACGAAAGCAGCATGAGATGAAGCCTATAAAAATTCAAGTTTACTCCTTTTGCAATAGAATTGTGGAAACTTCACCAGCTAGTATCGACCTTTATTGTAGCTGTTCATTCCAGTGAAGCTAGGAGATGTTGGATTGAATGAAAACGTGAGATATTTGGCGCCGGTCGAGCATAGGCCATGTTGTTCCATTTGAAGGATGGGAGAGAACGGAGCAAAGAAAAGAAAATGGAACACATTATGGTGGCGTCCTCATGCTGATAGAATATTGCAAAACAGGCTAACCACTAAGAACTCGAAGAAGTCATAAACATGTTAATGACAGTTTCGTTATTTATTTATTTATTTATTTATTGTGGATGCCGAAATCACCCAGTAATAGGTTCACCTCTTTGAAATTCCAATATGAGGAAGTTTATCTTGCTTGCGATTTTAGAACAGGGAAGCAAGACATAAGGTTCCTTCTCCTATTTGTAGTCAAAGGTGCACCAAAATATACCGTTGGGTCAGCCCTAATCCTTTCTGTAAAAATCTCAAAGACCATTACCACTGTCTATCGGCTGTCTTTTTTCAAATATGGAGATAAGGTACCTCAGGTTAGTTAGCTCTATCCGAGCATTCAAGAACGTTGCCAAACCTTCCTCTGAAGCACCTTAAAAATAAATGCCGTCTTCGAATCTGTCCTAGTTGGAGTGGGGCATCGATAGAAAAGCGAAATAAATGTAAACATTGTGGCTTTCCCGGATAATAAACTGCAGAGAGAGGTCCTGTCATAATCGGAGGCCAGTTCACGGTGTTGCCTTTGTGCACAGGTTTGCTCCGAGTTGTGGCGTCGTTGTCAGAGACTCAGAGTGGAGTGCCCCCCCCCCCCCCCCAGGAAAAATCCCTGGCTTCTCGGTACAATTCTAGTCTGAGTGATCGACTCCAATCAAGGCAACTATTTCCATCCCTTAAGTCATACCACTGCTACCTTGAATTTGCTCAATCCACGAGTTTTCCTTGGCTTAGTCCACCTCGGCTATAGGATTCCGTTGGGAAATGGAACTATAGTAAGACAAATGAGGAAGACAAATCGTTACCACAACAACGCCACCCCCCCCCCCCCCCTGCAATGGTTACAAGCCCTCCGCCCAACTAGGACTGCACGTGGCGAGGTGAGGCAAAACGCGTTCTGGTCCCCGTAAGCTATTGACTTCTTCTCATTGTAGCAGAGCAATCCAAATGTAGAAGATCCCGGTCTCCACAAGCGGGAGGCTCCTACCATTTTTTTCTGAAAGTGTGACATGTCATTCACTACTCATTCTTCCCTTTCTACTACACCTATATTCAACTCAATCAAAAACGCATTACTCCAACTGACGACACCGTCACAAAAGTACATGAAACTTCGAAAATTCATTCTCAAAACTTTCATTTTGCATATTCTTCCCTGTATGGTAGTTGTGCTCGAATGACCTATTCCAATAGGCATTAGAACGATTTCACTCAAATTTGAGTATTCGAGTTTGAATGTTCAGAAAATCGCGTCTTTCGAATATATTCGAAGTCGAATATTCGAAATTTGTGCACGCTCGAAGCCAGGATATTCGAAAAAAATCGAGAGCACAACTCTACTCCGTATTAAGATCATTGCATTCCGTGATTTTTTTTTGGACAAGCGCTTTGCTACGACATCGCACAAAACCAATGGAATAATTGATTAATGAAAAGCTAATTGTAAGATAAGCGTTTTGAAACAAACTGAGATCTCCTTCCCAAAATTTCTCGTAGCTGATGAAAACTCTAGCCCTCAGGTGTGTGAGAAGAACGGAAGGTACCAATAGGGAAATTAGGCTCAACTTCAAAAGGAAACTGATTGTGACCTAGCAATGACAAGAGGTGCACGTGCAATCTACTGGCGCGCCTCTTTTGACTGAAGCTCTCTAATGAGAGGGAGTGGAATCCGCTGAAAACCTCTCGCAGTTTACCTGCAATAAAGAATGGCTTAGTAAGCGACACTGAAGCGGTTACAGTCTTCCTGAACAAACCACCTGAAATGCTTCTACAGAGGGTAAGCGACGTGAGGAAATCGAAATTGGCGCATTCCTAGTTGGGGGGGGGGGGGCACATGCAATTAGGACAATTGATTTTCTTCCATGTCTGGCTCCTATGACCCACTGACCTGTCCCTAAAGTTGCTCGAGCCCGCCCACTAGGCGAGGTAGCGGCTGACACTACGCCTTGAGTATCTTTATCTTTATCTTTGGAGGCGCAGGTCATGCCCACGCGAGTAATAGCAACATCTAGACGCGAAACACAACATTAGAACAACCTCAGGAACATAGTGCAACAAACACTAGTAAACTTCAAAGGAAGGAAACATAGTTAGAGAGACACTAGAAAAACTCCAACAAAATCCAACATAGTAGTGCAGGAAAGATGTAAAATTAAATTGCAATAATGAATGATTTCATCAGGAAACCCCTAAGTGTCTACGCGATAAAATCAGTTTCTTAAAGGCAGAGAGCGGTAGAGAAAGAATGTTCTCATTAAGCAGCTTATTGAATAACGGAATCACTCTTATGGGAAAGCTTTTATGACGAACCTGTGACCTAGTAGCTGGAACCCTCAGCTTAGCATTTGCTCCTCTAGTTCTAGAGGGCAATAGGTTAAAAATATCTCTAGAATTTAGTTCAGTTCTACCTGTAATCACTTTAAAAACCATCAGGAGATCATTTCTAGCTCTCCTACTCTGCAGACTAGGTAGCCCAAGTTGTTTCCGTCTTTCGTCTCCATTGGGAATGTATTGATAACCTAGACCTGTACAACGCATAAGAACCTTGCGAGTGAAGTTATTCTGAGCACTTTCAATAAGGTCTATGAATTTCTTTTTATAAGGCGAGAAAACAGTGGTACCTCCCTCCAGAATTGGACGTACATAGATTTTGTAGGCTTTGACCAAAGTCTGAGGATTTTTTGTTCGGAGCGCTTTGAATAGGTTATACACCCTATGATTTGCCTTTGAAACCAGAGTTTTGCAATGGTTATCAAAGCAAAGCTTGTCATTAATCAAGAATCCTAGATCCTTCACTTCCGAGGTCCAATTGAGAGAAAAATCATTTACCTTATAAACCATATGGGCATCGGTACCCTGACAATTACCTATGCGTAACGCCACTGTCTTCTCGGCTGAAAGCGGCATTTCCATTTTATTGGACCATTCCACAACAGAATCTATGGCATTTTGAAGCGTTTCACTATCATCTGATGTTGAAATAGCCTTGTATATCCTAATGTCGTCAGCGTACATTTGACATTGAACGTCAAATTCTAGTATTTTGCCTGGAAGATCCAACGTGTATAATAGAAACAATAGAGGGGAAAGCACACCACCTTGTGGCACACCACTGGTTACTTGATAGACCGACGAAAAGGTATTGCCTAGTCTGACTTGATAAGTGCGGCTCTCTAAAAAGTTACGAATCCAGCGAATTAACCTAGGATGAATGCCAACTATTTCCAGTTTCTCAATCAGCTTGCAAAAAGGAACTTTGTCAAAGGCCTTAGAGAAGTCAAAGTAAATTACATGTACTTCTTTGCGCTCGTCGATGGCTTTAGTCCAGTCATTGATTGACGACAGAAGAGCTGTCTCAGTGGAACGTCTTCTCCAGAAACCATGCTGGTTCTTTGGAATAATGTTATGCTTTTCGAGATGATCAATGATACATTTTTTAACAATCTTTTCAAAAGATCTAGAAAAAATGGAAGTAATGCTAACCGGCCTATAGTTTTCAGGCTTATGATAAGGCGGCTTTTTAGGAATGGGAGTAACAAACGAGGATTTCCATCTACAGGGGACTTCGGCCCTCATGTATGATAAATTAAAGAGATATTCCAAAGGAAAAGAGATCTGAACAAGGATTTTCTTAATGAACTTGAATGGAAGAAAATCAGGTGTCAACGACATAGAACTTGGCCACTTAGAAAGAAGCTCAATGATATCCTCTCTATTAAACCAAGTAACAGGCTCCATTGGAGGAAAGTTAATTTCTTTGTGAGCTGTCGAATAACTGGTAGGTTTGCTAAAAGATTATATTGAGTATATTGGTATTAATATTTATTACGTGTTACATTCACATGTGCGAATACATAAGAGAGATAAAAAAGATAAATGCCGAGGAGGCTGAAGGGTAATACCATTTGGTCGATCGAGACTAGTACTGCACTCCAGATTTGGTTAGTTGTAGAATAAAAGAAGAATGGGGCTTATTCGATTTTCGATTATTCGAAAAAATGGTGAGCGAATAAATTGGTTTTTTCATTCGCTCGATAAAATTTCTCAAAAGAACAACTACGCTAACTACGCTCGGGGTTCGTTCTTGGCCCACCAACCAACCCTGGTAGTACAAACATGAAAGCGCTGTGCTGAAGCCAGTCACAAACTAGAATTTCTGTAACCATTTCCTCAAACTGTTCTTAAACACTCTAAAGACGTGCGATGTTACATCTTTTCTCCGTGCATTACGTGACATTTAAAGCCCGTTATAGCCACTTCGATGCGCTTCATTTCAATGAGCAGCGCATTTTTCTTTTCTATATTGTTCAACTGAAAGAGGAACCTTAGCCTCACTATCTGAACACCTTTCTTGCTCCACGTGTCTCGCTACAACGGCTTTGTCCCTCTCTTTCTTGAAAGCTAACTTAGCAAGACATAAGCAGTTTTTCTTCGCTAAAAACACATGTATTGTTCTGCCGACGCTAAAGCGTTCTATACCATCTTTATACTAAAGCGTAAATGCTCTTGAAGAAATAATTGCTGTCCATAACAGCCTTAACTGAGCAGTGGTATTCAAGACATCCAAAGAAAACATTCATTGATCTTCAGTGAGAAATCAATACAAACACACTTCAAAGCGTCCTAAGAAAACACTCAGTGACCTTAAATGAGAAGTCAACACAAGCATTGGATCTGTCGTATTCGGAGGGGAGCACATGCCCCACTAGGATAGATCCCAGATATTTATGGCAATGAGAGAAAAGAAAAATGGTAAACACTGTTTCGAGTAGCATAAAATCACAGCACATGCCTTTAAAGACATTCAGAGGGAATGAGATCGCCTCCCGGGCAGCGAGTACAATCACCGCCGTCACTGTCGGACTGATCCTGATCTTCGTCCTCGTGCTCGTTGTCGGTGCGAGTTCCCGAGATGCGAGAGATTTTCGAAGCCTTGTCGTTCTTGCCCTCTGTTGCGATTTCATTCATACTAGTGTCCATCGAGACCACCCTCTCCTCCTCGGTAGATGTACCGAAGATGCGAGAGTCTCTTGAAACGAAGCTCTCCTCCCCCGTAGGAGTTCCGAAAATTCGCGAGTTTCTCGAACGTTCTTCGTTCTCGTCCGAAGAGGTGTGATATTCTGCGTCCGCTTCCTGATTCTGCATTCAACATTTTAAGAAAAGGAACTCGCGAAATGCATGCATGCTTTCTTCAGCTGATGGCGGCGGTAGCGACATGCTGGTCAATGGGCGCTAAAGAACACGTGTAGGATTCACAAAATAGTCTCGGCTGGCGTTTCAATCTCATTTTTAGACTTACACGATAGAATAAAAATGAAAAACAGCGTGAGTCGATCCTTTTTATAATGTTCCACGCCTCCTACCTCAACGGGATGTCATGGAGGACAGTTTGGACGCGTATTTTGCCTATACAATGACTTGCGCTGGCCAGCTACAATACCGACCGTATAATTTGGTCTTTTGACGGAAAAGCGCAAAAATACGCCTCTTCAGCCGCTTTTTAATAGCGCTCTGCTTTGAAAAACAAATCCAATATTAGGGATCAACATCGAATGATTTACGGGATAAAGTAAAAAGCGCCCAGTAAATATTTCAAATGTTGATTCGACTAGCTATATTCAGGATGTGACCTTTGGGTGTAATTATCTCACGCGAAGGGTCCGCCAAAGCATTCACTGGGAGTTCTTCTCTCCATCGGATAGGTCATTCGATGCTGACCCTAAATATCGGATTTAGTCTTTGAAGCAAGCAATTCGAAGAGGGCTATCAAAAAGAAACGGGAAAGCCGTTTATTGCGCTTTTGCCGCCCAAGGACCAAAGATACGGCCGGTATTGTGGTATTGAACACCTATAACGCACACCCACTCATCAGCTTACAATACACCATTGTTAGCGCCTCTAATCAAATGAACCATCGTGATGTACAATCGGTGCTGGGGCTGCTTGTTTTCCAGTTGTACGCCTTAGGGCCTGTCCATATTCCTCGGCGACGGGAGCAACAGGGCAAAGCATACGTATCGATTCTTTCCAGGTGATAGCTCGAACTGATCGATACCTATGTTTTGTCCTATCGCTCTCGTCACCGCCGTCTCGGAGTATGAATAGCCACTTCCCAAACATCAGCGTCATTGCGCAAATTTCCACCGCTTCTGAGAAGAAGGCGCTGGAAATTTGCGCATGACACGACGCCAGCAGAGACCAGTGGTCGCGACAGCTCGAAATTAGCGAACGGCAGCGATGAACTGATGGAAGCATGCACGCTGGCACAACACGACGGCAAGCTCGTGGCGGCCACAACAGCGAAGCAATTGCGTTCGCTAGGAGCTTGCCTACTAAGAAGCGAAATCAAAACACAGCCCACCTCGCATTCGTCCACCAGCGGGGAGAGATCATCGGGGTTGACATCGGGGAAACGGGCACCTGTAACTTCAGAAAAGAATGGAATCTTCATTTAATGGCTCAAAGGGCGGTTGATTTTTACCTACTAAATGTTTGCGCCATGAATCTTACTTTGCTCCATGCACTACACAAAACGATACCGATATAATCAAGATGAGCTTAAGTTTTCCCTATAGGACCCTATTGACATAGGCGCATATCATTACATCGCGTCGCGTGCACACTAAACGCTCCCTTAGAGAGAAACGTTACGTAGCGCTCCCTTAGTCCTAGTTTATACTTATGTCGCCACGTGACGCGTATCATGATCGCCATAGAAATCGATGTTTCGCGCCACCAGACCGAAGACTATTCCCACTACATATGGTGCCGCGCCGCAACTGTAAACTAGGGCTTAAGGCCCCCACAGAGTTCTGCGGCAACGCCGCTCGCCGCTATGTTTAAGGATAGGGCAGGGACGCCGCCGGCGGCGAGCTCTGCGTCTCTGCCTTATAGTTAAGGATAGGGCTGCGGCGCTGCCGCAGAACTCTGTGGGGCCTTTAGGCATGATATCATGCCCCGTGCCTGCTGATATCATGCCTGGGCCTCATGTGAAGAAATGACTTTCAGCGACCAAAATCTTAAGGCCATCACACACATTCGCGGCAAATTGGCGGCACCGCAAATGCCGCCGCATCAACAATGATTCAGACCATTCGTCGCCTATTTGCGCCGGCAGGGTTCTGTCTGCACTGTAGCCGGAAATATTTACCAATACAATAGAATAACTAATCCGGGTGCGACGGGCAGACGAGAAAACACACTGCCATGAAGGGGTTAAGGTCCGCTCCGGGTTGCCAGAACATCTTTAACCGTAGTCGTATCTGTCGTATCGTTGTTACCAGTGAATCGCCGTTATAGAACCCGTGCTCAGCTCATTAATCAAAGGTTTGCAGAATCTCGAACAGCGCTGCACAACTATGTAGCTTCGGTGCACCCTGCAGATGACGGCCTTGGGTGCTGTTCGCAAGAGTCACCCTGGCCGCAGCACAGCTCCATGCCACCTGCAATTACAGATGCCACTGTACCGACCAATCGCAGTCGGCTGGTTCTGCTCCAGCGAATCATGGCTGGCTGCCCTGCGAGCGCGATGAATCGGCCGCGTGGGAGCCCCCGACTGGTTGACGCGAAGACCAGAGACCGCTTTCGCTAGGCACTCGTTTTTATGACGGAGGTGGATTGAAACCATGAAACGCCTCGGACTGGAATGCCAGCAGTTCGAGGCTGAAACTACCGAAGACTGTCAACGACCACTGTTAGCACTCCTAAGGCACCCACCATGACCACACATTAGGTTGAAGTATGCTGGCTCATAATAATCTGGTGTACCACAACCAACGTCAGAGGAAAGCTCAAACTTTGTGTACCAGTTGCAAAGTCAATACTTAGAACAGATTTCATAACTTATAAACTCTGACGGAACTAAACTTGCTTCCTGGTAGATACGACGATATTATGACTATGTCTACACATGTTTGGAGCAGAAGTATTGCTTGTTGAAGTTCTCAATGTGGTTGTAGCTGAATAATGTGTGTTCTTGTTTTTTTGTTTGCTTTGTGTTTCTATGCGTGAATAATGCTCGCTTTTGAATAAATAAATAAAGAACTCAACGCCAATAACAAATTCACGCACCTGCGCACATAAGAACGAAGTTGCGGCGACGTGCGCGCATCTCCTCCATATTTTCCTCACGGAAATTATTCGCCATCGCCCTGTTGAAGTCCCTCAATTTGCGCTGAAAATCAGTGCATCAAAATTTCTCACTGGCTCTATCTGTACATACTCCTGCGGTGATTCTCTGTTTCTCGCGACGAGTCAGGGTGCGATAGGCCCCGTTTATACTTCGTCGCGGCGCGATGCGACGCCACGTATAGTGGCCATATTGATTATGCGACGCGATCGATCAATGCTCATGCCTCATTGCGTGGCCATCGCGTCGCGCCGCGACGAAGTATAAACGGGGCCATAGGCAGTTGCTCTTGTTTCGTCAGAAAAAATCACGTTTTTTGCAGTGCAAAAAAGCTGCTAGTTTGGGGAGTTCGCTGCTTTGTCGTCCAGCTCACTCAGTGAATAGGAATGTGTCGCACAGCATGGGTTTCTTCTCAAAAGAAGCTTGACAATGTGGGAACTTTTCGAAGACCATCTTTGAATGCGCAAGGAAGCAAAAATCGGAACCAGTAATTGGCCGCCAACTGAGCAAAACACCACATCTCCAAATTCACCTCCGACGTTAATGTATGCAATGTAGGTGGACCGTTAGAGAACTGCGACGTACTAGTTATTCGCGAAGAGCCACATCGACACACTCAATTCCCTCGCGAACAGCAGTCTTGTACCCAGTAATTGGAATTGTCATAGTTGTTGTGATTCTATGACTAAGATAGCCGAAGGAATTGCTTAGTACAACTTTGAGACGGTAAGATTCGTTTATGATAAAGCATATTGCTTGCTATGCGCTCCAAATATAACGTACTGGAGATATAAACCAACCCGGACGAAGGTTCTCGCTGGGAAGTAGCAGTCCACACATGTGCCACAGCGGTAGGCAATAACGGTGCGTACGCTGAAACATCGAGGTAAGGGTATATACCTGTTCGAAAAAAGCAGACCAAAAATAATCAATGAAAAAACTTGCCATATAATGCAGGTCACCTGAGAGCTACCGCTGCGCTCCTCAGTCAGCTGCAAGTTTTCTTCGGACATGGCTGTTGGAAATTCCCAAAAGAGCTTTCCGTATCTGAAATGCTAAAATGATGAAGAGGCAAAAGTAGGAAACACGGCGAAATGGCGGCGGCCATGAGAGCCACAGATCTGAAAATTTTTAAAAAGTGGCCGCAGAGCGGGCTTTGACGGGAGCGCGAACTTTGAGTCGCGCCGCGGGTGCTGATGAGCGACATAATCGATATGACAAACTTCACCTCCTCCTCCTATCTGCTTATTTTCTGTCTTGCTTCTAAAACGGTCACCTTAGAAAGCTGCACAGTGTTAAAGTGTAAATTACTACTACCTCTACGTTCCGACGATGGCTATGAAAACGGAAGTAGTGGTTGTATTTAAAAAGAGAATGCGCTGAGATTTTCTAGTCCCTCTATTGCCCTTCATCTCTGGTCCACCGGCATTTCTGGCAGAGATGTGCGTAACTACGGTTTATGATTTACGACATTTTGGATCGTAAATAGTAAATTTTCGTAAATGGGCGCGAGCGCTTTTTCCTTTCGCAACCGAACAAAATTAGTGCAAAATCATGAAATATCATTCATGTCTGAATTCAGGGTATGGAACAGCTACTAGACCCGATGGAAAGAACAAACCACTGAAGTTTCCATCAGATTACCAAAGCACGTCAATCTCTCCTTGACTAACAGAGCTTCCGAATTCAGTCAGGGCATGGCAGTTATAGGGAAGCGCGGTACTGTTGTACTTTCACAACTCCACGGGTCGAGGAGAGGTCGGAAAAAAATTTTCGCCCAAACTTCTGCTAGGGGGGTTATTTGGAGTGCTGATCTCGAACATGACATCCGTTTTTTCCAATAACCCCTCTAACCAAAGTTTGGGCGAAATCGGTGATCATGACCTTGGAAGCCTTAGTCACCCGCACCTACCATAACCTACCGTACTCCAGCGTAAAACGAAAAACGAATGGCATGTTCGTGATCAGCACTCCAAATAACCCCCCTAGCCGAAGTTTGGGCGAAATCGGTGACCATGACCTTGGCAACCTTAGTCACCCGCACCTACTGTAACCTACCGCAATCGGCCGCAATTTTGAAAATGAGTCCTAGATTCGTGATCAGCACGCCAAATAACCCCATAGCCGAAGTTTGGGCAAATTTTTTCCGACCTCTCCTCGACCCGTGGAGTTGTGAAAGTACAATAGTGCCGGAAGCGCTCGTTTCCTGGTAGTATTTCCTCAACAATCAAGAAAACAAATAATCATTGTCATTACTGGGAAGAATCACATCGAGTAAAGCTTAACTAACGCTCAACTACCTTCTTGTAACCATTTTCCCTTAATAGCCGCAAAAACTGAGCACCTTGGCTTCTCGGCTGAAATTAAACTTCTTAAAAAAAAACTGTGTAGCTTCCAAATCACTTGGTAACGTTGCAGATAACGTTGCACAATATACTTTCGTTTATTTTAAGAAATCTACAATTCGACTATCCAGAATGTTCAAAAAATATGATCATACCACTTCAATACTATACGCCTCTGACAGAACTATTTCACGGTTCATTCCAGCCGAACAGTTCATTGTTAGCTGACATTCTTCATTCTAAACCGGGCTCTTTTTATTTTAAACCGAACACTTCGTTCTGAACTTGACACTTTTCAATTTGAAGCCACATTTAGAAATGAAATGGTCGTTTTGCAAACCAAGCCATACGCATCTATATACTATAATAAACTTCAAATAAGCATTGTTTAACCATTTGCCTTAAGGAGTGTCCTGCACTTCGAATGAACACAAAATTCTCATCTTGCTCGAAAAATGTTCGGTTTAAAACGAAACGTGTCCGCAACAGTATGAAGCATCCTGTTTAATGGGGAAATGGTATATTTCATAATGCAGAAAAGACCTCCTGCGCTTCGTAGTTGATAGGACCATATGCAATCGAAATGCAAGCTAAAGCAATGAGAGTTTTATGGTTGTGCATTTTATTTGGTCCCCGTGGATATGTCTTCTCTTAGTTAAGCTTTCTAAATCAACGATTTGTTAAAACAACGTGTCTATTTCCTTTAGAAGGTGCTCAACCGATGTGCCCAGTTGGCTAGAAATCTGTTTATATTCAGCCCAAATTAACGCTGTAAATAATTACTAAATCACCCTTATTTACCGTAACCAGAAAATACTTCTAGAGACATATTGCTAGTAGTACGCGTCAGGTACTTCGTACGATTTAAGGTTTACGCTTTACGATTTACTATTATTACGAAATTTCGGATTTCATTTACGTCACCTCTGATTCCTGGTCACTCCCTCCTTATAGGTCCTCTCACGCTCGTGTCACGACGTCAGTGACACGTCTTCGGAGTCCCGACGGCTGCCCCCTCCCACTCTTTATTTCTCTACTGTTTCCTCCTCCTTACAGGTCGCTGTCCTGATCCCTTCTCAGTCCCCTTATCCGCCTGCCGCCACCCCTTTGCTGGTCCTCCCACGAGGCCGGTGATACGTCTTCTGAATGCGGACGCCCGCGACGTTGGTAACATACCTTTTGAATCCCGAATCTGTTTCCTCTATCGCCTGCTCCTTACTGGTCCCCCCCTTCCCCCATCCTAGCGCCACGGATAGACGTACAAACGGACCGCCACTACCCTTGACATACAATTTTCTCGTCGAATTGGACACTTCACGTCTGGTTAAATATTTTTCTAAGCACGCTTGATGTTTTTGAAACCAAAGCGATCGTCTTCCAAATCGAAACGAGCTTCTCATAAATTAAACTGCAGACTCTGCAGGATGGTTAATATAATTTTCTGTCCAAAGAAAATTTGGAAAACGTTTCATTGAAATGTTTTAGATTAGCTGCTCAAATAAGTGTAATATTATTATAAGATTTTGATTTTTCGATAGAAAATAAAGAATAGAATTTTATTCGGAGCAATCATTTAGGCCTTTGTCATACCATCGCTAACCCCGAGCGACGCCTAATGATATGCTCCCATATCGATCGGGCGGCGCGATGGAATCGATATGGGTGCATATCATTAGGCGTCGCTCGGGGTGAGCGATAGTATGACAAAGGCCTTAGAGTATTAACAGACAAGATCGTGCCGCACTCAAAAACCTCGTCGCGACTTCACTAATTGATAGTGTAGATGCCTCTTACATGGGGCACCAAAATGAGGGTATGTGTGCTCTTTACATCTGCACTTTCTACATCGTTTACAGGCGTGAAACATCATGCAAATAAAGACTTTGCTGTCAAGCGAGTAAAAATCGCGACCAAATCTTAGGCGAAGGCAAGGCGCAATTTCCTATCGTTGTACTAAAAAACAAAACCTTCCTGCCCTTCAAAACAAGTTTTAAACCAATATTTTTCTCAAAAGATAAGAATTTTATAGAGTTTCAAACAATGCGTTCACTTATTGGGTAAGTGAACCAAACTTTAAGAAAGCTATACTAAGATTTTCCTTGAAAAAATTATTTTTACTTTTTTGAAAATTCCGTCTAATGCTTACGAAGCTCGTTTTGATGTGAAAGATATCCAGTTTGATTTCAAACGTGTTAAGTATGATTAGAAGAGGAAAGTGTTCAATTAGACGTGGGAATGGTGTATGTAGTAGGATGATGTACCCTCGACTATTCCAAGTTGTTCCGTACTTCCATGGTCTTCCTGGTGCTGACCTTGTTCGGTAGATCCCTTTCTCTAAAATGGTACATGAATAGTAGCTCTCTAATTCCATTCATTCCTACCACTTAAGAAGTCGATGCCAATCATCCATAAGTTGCTTGCTTGACCAGTCAGCACTAGATAGTCCTCAGAAGGTTCTCATGAAAACAGTCGGTGCAGTCGAATACATGCGTGTTGTCCTCAACGTAGTCTCAATTATGGCTTGTGCGGTGATGTCTGGAAGTGAGCCTGTCAGTATATCTCGAGCATATGGCTTATCATTCCAGCGATAGCGGCCTATGATAAATCTCACGCTGACAACCGGCTAACATGCGCCGTAGCTTTCAAATATTAGCTACTCGCTGGACATAGACAAACCCAACTGTTTATTGGTAGATATTACCAGCTCCAAATGTCCATTCATTCTTTTCCTCGAAAGTGTCTCGCAAAATTCATAAAGCTCTATCTAGATGTGCTTATCTGAAAATTTTGTTTCGTGTTTCGTAATGTAGATGAGGAAGGTTTCGTATTGCTAGGACTAGAAGTGATAGAACACTTTTCACTTCTCCGCAAGGAAATCTCAGCAAGCATGTCTTTTTTTCACAACTCCTCACGCCCATCTTTAAGTTTGAGCTTTAACACAATGCTGTTTCTAAAGTGAACAACGTTTTAGAAATAAGACAGAAAAATAAGCAGATAGGAGAAGGAGGTGGAAGACCACCGCGCACATCCCGGAGCTCTCCTACACTCCCACTGAAGTTAGCCGACTTACCACATAATTTTGAACAGCTTTAGAGCTTATTTTAGTTGTGTTCCCTCAGATGTGACCGTAGCTATTTGGTTCAGAAAACGTGTGATCCTTATTTGTGGAATGATCAGACGTGCCATTTGTCATATCGATTATGCCGCTCATTGGGACACCCGCGGCGCGAAAAAGTTCGCGCTCCCGTCAAAGCCCGCTCTGCGGCCACTTTTTAAAAATCTTCGGATCTGTGACCCTCATGACCGCCGCCATTTCGCTGTGTTTCTTACTTTCATTTCTTCGTCATTTCAGCATTTTAGATACGAAAAGTGCTTTTAGAAATTCCCGAAATTCATGTCCGAAATAAGCTCGCAGCTGACTGAGGAGAGCAGCGGTAGCACTTTGGAGTCCTGCATTATATGGCAAGTTTTTTCTAAGATTATTTTTAGTCTGCTTTTTTCGAACAAGTATTTACCCGTGCCCCGATGTTTCAGCCTACGCACCGTTATTGCCTACCGCTGTGGCACATGTATGGACTGCTACTTCCCAGCGAGAACGTTTGTCCGGGTTGGTTTATGTCTCCAGTACATTATATTTGGGGCGCATAGCAAGGAATATGCTTTATCTTAGACGAATCTTATCGTCTCAAAATTGTACTAAGCGATTCCTTCGGCTGCCCTAATCATAGACTCACAGCAACTATGACAGTTCCAATATGGGTACAAGATTGCTGTTCGCGAGAGAATTGAGTGTGGTCGATGTGGCTTTTCGTGAATAACTGGTGCGTCACAATTCGCTAACCTACACCTACATAGCACACATTAACGTCGGAGGTGAATTTGGAGATGTGGTGTTTTGCTCAGTTGGCGGCCAATTACTGGTTCCGATTTTTGCTCCTTTGCGCATTCAAAGATGGTCTTCGAAAAGTTCCCACATTGTCAAGCTTCTTTTGAGAAGAAACCCATGCTGTGCGACACATTCCTATTCACTGAGTGAGCTGGACGACAAAACAGCGAACTCCCAAACTAGCAGCTTTTTTGCACTGCAAAAAACATGATTTTTTTCTGACGAAACAAGAGCAACTGCCTATCGCACCCTGACTCGTCGCGAGAGACAGAGAATCACCGCAGGAGTATGTACAGATTCAGTCAGTGAGAAATTTTGATGTACTGATTTCAGCGCAAATTGAGGGACTTCAACAGGGCGATGGCGAATAATTTCCGTGAGGAGAATATGGAGGAGATGCGCGCACGTCGCCGCAACTTCGTTCTTATGTGCGCAGGTGCGTGAATTTGTCATTGGCGTTGAGTTCTTTATTTATTTATTCAAAAGCGAGCATTATTCACGCATAGAAACACAAAGCAAACAAAAAAACAAGAACACACATTATTCAGCTACAACCACATTGAGAACTTCATCAAGCAATACCTCTGCTCCAAACATGTGTAGACATAGTCATAATATCGTCGTATCTACCAGGAAGCAAGTTTAGTTCCATCAGAGTTTATAAGTTATGAAATCTGTTCTTAGTATTGACTTTGCAACTGGTACACAAAGTTTGAGCTTTCCTCTGACGTTGGTTGTGGTACACCAGATTATTATGAGCCAGCATACTTCAACCTAATGTGTGGTCATGGTGGGTGCCTTAGGAGTGCTAACAGTGGTCGTTGACAGTCTTCGGTAGTTTCAGCCTCGAACTGCTGGCATTCCAGTCCGAGGCGTTTCATGGTTTCAATCCACCTCCGTCATAAAAACGAGTGCCTAGCGAAAGCGGTCTCTGGTCTTCGCGTCAACCAGTCGGGGGCTCGCACGCGGCCGATTCATCGCGCTCGCAGCGCAGCCAGCCATGATTCGCTGGAGCAGAACCAGCCGACTGCGATTGGTCGGTACAGTGGCATCTGTAATTGCAGGTGGCATGGAGCTGTGCTGCGGCCAGGGTGACTCTTGCGAACAGCACCCAAGGCCGTCATCTGCAGGGTGCACCGAAGCTACATAGTTGTGCAGCGCTGTTCGAGATTCTGCAAACCTTTGATTAATGAGCTGAGCACGGGTTCTATAACGGCGATTCACTGGTAACAACGATGCGACAGATACGACTACGGTATCAGCAGGCACGGGTCACTGCCTAAGCCCTTGTTTACAGTTGCGGCGCGGCACCATATGTAGTGGGAATAGACTTCGGTCTGGCGGCGCGAAACATCGATATCTAGGGCGATCATGATGCGCGTCACGTGGCGACATAGGTATAATCTAGGCTAATGGAGCGATAGGTAGCGTTTCTCTCTAAGGAAGCGTTTAGTGTGCACGCGAGGCGATGTAATGATATGCGCCTATGTCGATAGGGTCCTGTAAGGATACTCATCTTCAATTTATGCTCATCGAGGAGGTATAATGAAAACGGTTTGTCTGAAGGGAGGTGGCGAAAGAAACCATTCAGGTTTGATATTATTTCTCCATAAATCTCAAGTATATTCAATATGTCGGTGTCGTCCTGTATAGTGCCTAGGGCGAAGAAAAATTCATGGCGCAAACGTTTCACAATTGAAAATCAATCGCTCTTTGAGCCAGTAAAGCCTTTGATGAAGGTTCTATTTTGTTCTGAAGTTACAGGTGTCCGTTTCCCCGATGTCAACCCCAATGATCTCTCCCCGCTGGTGGACGAATGCGAGGTGGGCTGTGTTTTGATTTCGCTTCTTAGTAGGCAAGCTCCTAGCGAACGCATTTGCTTCGCCGTTGTGGCCGCCACGAGCTTGCCGCCGTGTTGTGCCAGCGTGCATGCTTCCATCAGTTCATCGCTGCCGTTCGCTAATTTCGAACTGTCGACCACTGGTCTCTGCTGGCGTCGTGTCATGCGCAAATTTCCAGCGCTTCTTCTCAGAAGCGGTGGAAATTTGCGCAATGACGCTGATGTTTGGGAAGTAGTTATTCATACTCCGAGACGGCGGTGACGAGAGCGATAGGACAAAGCATAGGTATCGATCAGTTCGAGCTATCACCTGGAAAGAATCGATATGTTTGCTTTGCCCTGTTGCTCCCGTCGCCGAGGAGTATGGACAGGCCCTTAGGCGTAGAACTGGAAATCAAGCAGCCCAGCACCGATTGTACATCACGATGGTTCATTTGATTAGAGGCGCTAACAATGGTGTATTGTAAGCTGATGAGTGGGTGTGCGTTATAGGTGTTGTCTCTTTACGCGGTGACTTCCATATACGAATGCAGGAGATTTCGTGATCAAGGTGGTTCACATGCCTCAGCTACAACAGGTTCCGAAGTAAAGTTCTGAACACGTATGAATTACATTACATATGACGACTAGTTGCGGAGGGAGGGAGGAGGGGGGGGGGTGGGTAGGTGCGTCTATGGAGACTCCATTGTGAGGCTCATTCACTGTGCTTTTGCTAATACAGAACGATATTGCCCGGGCAGTGGTGGACCCTTAACTGAGTTTAGCTTTCTCATTCAGGCTCGTAAGGCTGGTTCTATACTTCGGTGCAGATAGCATATGTATACGTACATGTCAACGCACTGTATCGCTACGTTTAGACCTACAAAGACAGTTTCAGTGATTAGAGCGAACTAAATGCATCGCACAAAGACCTTGCCTTTCACACTTAACAGACAAACTCAAGAGCAGCTACAAAATTACCAAAGTTAGTCAATGCTCACCCTCCAGGAAGGACGAAACTGGAGTCTGTTCGCTGAATCTACACTCCAAGAAGGAAGATGCTGGAGTCTGTTCGTTGAACTTACAAGAGAGGGTTGAGCGATGTGATTATTCAAGTCTCGTTCCCGCAACGCTGCGGTGGGCCTTTGCAACATGTACCGGTTTGTTATTGAAGTGGCATCCTTTCGTTCTTCACGACACACGTCGTCAGCTTAGCCGCAGACTTGCACCGCCGCATTGCAGATGGCTTAACTTCGGCTATTGATGGTTGGGTTTCTATCGTGGGACACAGTCGATAGAGATGTCGCATGTACCCGACTCCAGATTCCTGGTCTGGATATCCCGCCAGAGCCAGCCAAGCCTTCAATTCCAGCGTCGGTGTATTGGCACTAGACTCGTCTGAGAAGGATGAAACACTGAGTTGTTCATCACAATACCGGCCGTATCTTTGGTCCTTGGGCGGCAAAAGCGTAAAAAACGGCTTTCCCGTCTCTTTTTGATAGCCCTCTTCGAATTGCTTGCTTCAAAGACTAAATCCGATATTTGGGGTCAGCACCGAATGACCTATCCGATGGAGAGAAAAACTCCCAGTGAATGCTTTGGCGGACCCTTCGCGTGAGATAATTACACCCAAAGGTCACATCCTGAATATAGCTAGTCGAATCAACATTTGAAATATTTACTGGGCGCTTTTTACTTTATCCCGTAAATCATTCGATGTTGATCCCTAATATCGGATTTGTTTTTCAAAGCAGAGCGCTATTAAAAAGCGGCTGAAGAGGCGTATTTTTGCGCTTTTCCGTCAAAAGACCAAATTATACGGTCGGTATTGTACCTGGCCAGCGCAAGTCATTGTATAGGCAAAATACGCGTCCAAATTGTCCTCCATGACATCCCGTTGAGGTAGGAGGCGTGCAACATTCCAAAAAGGATCGACTCACGCTGTTTTTCATTTTTATTCTATCGTGTAAGTCTAAAAATGAGATTGAAACGCCAGCCGAGACTATTTTGTGAATCCCACACGTGTTCTTGAGCGCCCATTGACTAGTATGTCGCTTCCGCCGCCATCAGCTGAAGGAAGCATGCATGCATTTCGCGAGTTCCTTTTCTTAAAATCTTGAATGCAGGATCAGGAAGCGGAGGCAGAATATCACACCTCTTCGGACGAGAACGAAGAACGTTCGAGAAATTCTCCAATTTTCGGAGCTCCTACGGGGGAGAAGAGCTTCTTTTCGAGAGACTCTCGCATCTTCGGTACATCTACCGAGGAGGAGGGGGTGGTCCCGATGGACACCAGTATGAATGAAATCGCATTAGAGGGTAAGGACGACGAGGCTTCGAAAGTCTCTCGCATGTCGGGAATTCATACCGACAACGAGCACATGGATGAAGACCAGGATCATTCCGAGAGTGGAGACGGGGTCCAATTGATTCGCACTTAGGCGGACGCTCTGAGTAATCGCGCCGACCAATGGCGCGCGGCCGGCCGGCAGCCGGATGACTCATACGTCCGCATCCGCAGGGAGGGTATGGGAGTCCGGATAAGCTGCACTGAGGAGAACATCGTTAAGTAAATGCAGTTGTTTTCCGATGGCAATGGCGAAAACTGCGCAAAAACGTCATTATAAACAAATTGCTTCAATTTTTAATATTACACCGCTCTTAATGTCGACCTTCTCGTCTATTTTTGAAGTGCAGACTTGAAAAGTAGTAGCCCTGTTAACCTTCAGTCCATTCTGCACCTATTCGTCACCTCAGTTTTCGTCAAGAAGCGGGTGATAGTGAGAGCCCTCTTGATACATTGGGCAGAAAAGGTGTTCATTCACGAGTGCAATAGCACAAGCACCCAGGCTACTATTAGCCTTATCTGGTCCACAGTGCATTTGTTTGCTGAGGTGCCAAAACAGATTCTTGCTTTCTTATTGTTTCCTTTCACTTTGGGAAGATCCAATCTCCATGTGCTGCCAACCAGAAAACGAGTCATAAAGTTTTAACTACGGCTGGTCCCATATGGAAGGCCAAGAAATCTTTGAATTCTTGAGCAAATGTGTAGTTAAAGTTCTTAAAACGAGGGAGCACCACTTGTTGTCCTTGGATTATGAAGCGTTTTATTGATCTGCAAGACACTAGTTCCTACAGTACCTTTTGTGTAGCTTTCAGGACTGCCTAACTACTGCATGTGTACAAATAGGAGAGCTCCTCGTTCTTCATTATACTGAGCATTTTTGTTTCCCAAATCGTGACAGATGGATCATGATTCTACTCCTACAAAATCCTGATAGCTATAGTCTAGAGTCGAGAACAGAATACAACACGGGTGAAAGGGTACTGTTTACAAGTGCTTAGTGGCCACGGTACTCCTCTTCGGAACATAAAACAACTGAAAGAACGCTTTCTCACCACGATGTCTGCTGTACCTGCTGTACATCGCTAGAAGAGAGACAGTATGAGTCATCGGCCGCGCGCCATTGGTCGGGGCGATGACTCAGAGCGTCCGCCTAAGTGCGAATCAATCAGACCGTGATTGTACCCGCTTTGACGGTGATTGTACCCGCTGCCCGGGAGGCGATCTCATTCCCTCTGAATGTCTTTAAAGGCATGTGCCGTGCTTTTTTTAAACTCGAAACAGAGTTTACCAATTTTCTTTTCTCTTATTCGCATAAATATCTGGGATCTATCCTAGTGGGGCGGGTGCTCCCCTCCGACTACGACAGATCCAATGCTTGTGTTGACTTCTCATTTAAGGTCACTGAGTGCTTTCCTAGGATGCCATGAAGTGTGTTTTTATTGATTTCTCACTGAATATCAATGAATGTCTTTTCTTTGGATGTCTTGGATACCACCATTCAGTTAAGGCAGTCGTTGATTGAAATCATTTCTTCAAGAGCATTTACACTTTAGTGTAAGGATAGTATATAAGTGTTTAGCGTCGGCAGGACAATGCATGCACTTTTTAGCGAAGAAGGACTGCCTACATATGTCTTACTATGTTAGCTGCCAAGAAGGAGGACAAAGCCGTTGTAGCGAAACACGTGGGGCAAGAAAGGCGTTCCCAAATGATGTGGTTCCGTCCCCGTGTCGGATTTTCCTTACATTTTCATGGATCGCAAGGCATCCATTAAATTCAAGTTATCTGAGCCTTCTTTATTCGTTTCTTAACTCCAATATCTCCATGAGCTCTTACTTCACTAGCAGTATGGAATACTAAATACTAAATTCCATGTCAGCATAATTAGCCACACCATTCAAGATGCATTGAATCTCTGTCCCGGAGTCACCAGGGATTCACTCCACTACCTTACTAGTTGAACTGGCAAAACAGACTTGCAACTGCTAATACTCTTTTTGGGACCTTTTTTGTGATCAGGTCGTACAAGATCAGTCTTCCGTGTGGTTTGGGAACTTCACCTTGGGGAAACCTGGGCATGTTAGACGTAAGTTTTAAAAATCTTTTTGCCTTCCAGGTTTGGTATAAAATCTTTATTTCGGCCGACGTTTCGACGAACTCGTCTTTTTGAAGGCCTGGAAGAAGCTCGAAATGTTTTTGACTCTGTGAAATTCACTGGATCAAAAACATCGCGTCCACCTCTTTACCAGGAACAACACCTGCTCCCAGAAGTGCTAGGAAACGTTACCATCTGTGCGTTCTAACTCACCGATTCCTCCAGCGCAAAGAAACCGGATCAACTGGCCACCATGGATCAAGTGATGCCTACTGGAATGGTCAAATATACTGTTCTTAGTGCCGTTGAGGCAAAAATGTGCACAAAGCAGTATACGCGATCTCACAGCTCGCATAAACGGATAAAAGGCAAGAATTCACTGGTAATGGAGATGCATTCGTTTCTGTTGTTCATGGCTGGATTTCGTTCGTGAATCCAGAAGACCTCGGGAGCCTTTCTGGTCCCTATTTCGCTTTCATGATACAACACCGTGCATTTTACAATGAAGTCGTCCCCGGAGTGAGCTTCCCTCCGGTGCTTACCAAGCGGCGTTAGTAAGCTTTGCCTTCTCTTACCAGCAAGGTGTTCCTTAACGCGAGTGCCTATCGCCTTCCCAGTTCCCCAATGCGGTGTTAACCACGCGACTCTTACACTGCTTTGCGTTTTGAACTCGTAAAACAGAAGCTGTCGAACTTGTTTGCAGTCGAGAGCGATTTCCATAGTTGTAACGGAATATGACGACAATAGTGGTAAATGTAGGTCATAGGTCACATATACATGCGTTATTGGGAGAAGGTTCCGGGTGCGTTACGTTAGGTGTCTTCTACTATTGTAGAAGGCGGAGCGAAACGCTCGATTACCGTAGGATGACCTGGTGCGGCGCTGTCCTCGGACAAGATTTCACGAGATGAGACGGGGCGAGCGTTCTACACCCTCGTCCTCCTGGCCCGCCTGCCCATAACCCCCTGGGCTTGCTCGAGAGTCCAGTGACTGCCTTACGAGATAGTGGAGACGCAGACATTTGTCACGCCTCTGTTTAAAGGGCGGGGGGGGGGTAGAACGCCACTCCGCCAGATGAGGCGGATGGGTCCAGTAGACCGCGTACTGCTGCCGTGGAGCGGATGTCGTACGATGATATTTCTGAGATTAAAAGGACAAGACGGGAAAAGGGACGAGACATTAAGTTTCTTTCTATACTTCCCTAGTCTACGACAGCTTCAATGGTTTCGCTCAGGCCATATTCCGTTTTCAACTTTTCCTACGTGCTCTTTTCCTTTAGTTTTTTGTAGTTTGTTAGTTTAGTAGCGTGTGGATGTGGCTAACTCGATCTTCATTGCCTTTCTGAAAGTGTGTCATAAAGCAAATCAGGAGTAACTCAGCGTCCCAAAGCAAAAAAAAAACAACAACTTTAAAACTAAAAGAACAAAGGGAAAGAAGGATATAAAAAATGAATAAAGTCCTCGATCACTACTCTACGACAGAAAGACTGCTCCGCAGCTCAGTCTGCTTTGTTCGTCCGTACCTCGTCCAAGGCTGGCTCATCAACTCGGCAAGCTACAGTAATCGGGAGCGGAGGCGGGCGGCGGCATGCTACCGTAACTCAGGGAGAGACCTAACGTACGAACCCGTAGTTTCAGCTTTTCTTTGCAGTAGTTGAAAAGTCGTTTAGCGTCTCTAGATGTTATTTATTTATTTAGCTAGATAGTATCTGGCAATGGCTCCTGTAAATTTTCCAGAAAGCCTACGGTTAGAATATCTAGTATTTTTCAATGAATTGGTGAATTAATTTAGGTGTCCAGGTTTATGCTTCAACGAGACTTGGATAAGGTTAGTCATTATTGCAACTACAAGTGAAGCATGTTGTTGGCTGGCCCGTTCTAGCGTGGTGACGGAGAACAGAGGTGGTTGCACATACGAGTCATTGTTGCATTCAATTTCTTTCAACTACGGCTTGCTGGGTAGTGAGCGGATATCAACCTGTCAGTATATCTCAAACTGGGGTGGTCGCTTATCAGTTCAGTGATAAAAATGAATTCAGTGATAAATGCCCATGATAAAAATCCCATGACGCTTTTCGCGTCTCTCATGCGAGGAAGATTCATTGGAACACTCCGGCACGTGACAGGGACGAATGGAGACGTTGCTGGCGCCCGCTCAAGCAACTCCATGATGAGCGGGACGACGACAGGTGACAGGTGGTCAGATGATACAAAACATGCTACGGTTAAGAAGGGAAATAAAGAGTGAGCCAATATCTTCAAGTTTCCACAAGTGCGTCAATGTTGATGGCAGACACCTACAAAAAAAAATCAATTTGTATCGACAGTGAGACAAAGAAATGAGGTATGTAGCCATTCCTCATCTTTGTGGACCTAAAGTAGTACATGTACCTAGGTCAAGATGTTCTTTTGTGATGTGGATAGTGATGCTATATCGTTGTGTATAAGAATGCGCTAGGTGCGCTCTGCAACTGGAGACAACAAGAATGACATCAACAAACACTGCCATTCAGCAATATCAGATATTGTAAGCGACAGTAACTTAACCTGCGATTCCTTAAGGATTTTTGGATTTTTGAGCAAGAAAGAACCATTGCTTATCACGTTCGAAACGTTCGATGCCCTAACAGGAGCACGCCCATGTTGTTTGGATGGGCGATTGCTATACATAATCTGAAGACTATTTGCCCCTCTTCGAGCCCTAACGAATCAGAACACGGCTCCATTCTACTTTCGCTATGCCCTAGCAACTCAGCGTCATAGTCAAAATCAGTCTCGTCAACAGCAAATCCAATTGTAGCAGGAAGGGCTCAAAATAACTCCAAGGCTCCAAATAATGGGATGTACCCCAATTCCTGAGGTGAGGCGAAAGAGTTCTAACTGACTGTGTGAAAAATGGTAGACAATGCCCCTCTCTCACTGTCATTGTGATCATCGATGCGTACAGACAGTTTACATGATTTTCTTGTGCAACGCAGTCAAACACATTTCAACGAAGTTTATATAGATTCTGCAAACAAAACATCAAATAAAGCTCTTCAGATCGCTCTAATATCCACATTGAGGGGGGTCACTGAAAACAGAGAATACTTATAGGTTGAAGCTCATGTGATTTGCTGTACGAGAACAGCTAGCTGAATGACTTACGCGCACGCGAGTCCTTGGACGAAGTTCACTCCATTCGACATCAAGTCATCCACGTTTCCTGCCTGATAGATGCAGTTGGTGCCCACCATCGAAAGAAGTTTGTCGTTCGGCGTCTAAGCGAATATTTCTCAGCATTACAGAAACAGCAAGCCTGACGCGACACGCTTGTCAAGAAGTGCCCCAAACGGTAGTCGCAAGCGCGGTTTCAGAAGTAGAAGCCCGCTTAAGGGCGATTAACTGCACTTTCCTTGGCTAAGCTGGAAACGCAACAAACATAGGAGAAGGCAAGAGCAGGGAACCTGCAGGTTAAAGAATGGGGATTGTCCACAAACTCGAGTAAATACTGCTGCATCCTAGACCAAAAAGCAATAGAGATTTTGTCAAATAAGTTGCAAAGTTCAATTCCCTGACAGCATAAAATTACAAACTGTTCCGACTCACAAGACCCATGGTGACGACGGCGATTTGGTACAGCCCCTGGCGACGAATCGTATACACCAAACCAGCCGGATCATCATCTGTCGGACTGAAACGAGCATATTCTAGTGCTGCTCACTTTAAGAGAAAATAACTTTGTAAAATCAAACTAACTTCGTGTTAGTGACGTAGACAATCAAATGACGTGCGGAAGCACGATAGCCTTGATTAGCGGTACTGTATGAATTAATGGCGAGTTGCATAGCGCTGAAAGGTGACTCAGAAGATTAAATATCTCAGTTAATAGAAGAGTAAGTAATCTTAATTCGGGGAGCAGCGATTGGAAAGTGGATCGAACACACAGATGGAGAGTGGACGTACACTGGTATAAAATTGTACTATAGTGCCCTATCGTAAACTAGGTAGTGTGTTGTCCTTGTGTAGTAGCCTATATCCCCCTTGCCATCGTTCTCGAACAGAGATATAGGGCAGCGAATTCCTTCTCCCGACAATTGAGACTGCTACGGCTTGATACGGCTTACTAGCACGGATTGGGCAGACGCTTTTAATAGGTTCCACAAATAAAGAACGGATGTGATGAAAGCGTATCCAAATCTTGTTTAATGAGGCTCAAGATGGCCTCTCAAATCCTATTCAAAAAATATCCCTATTATTTGCTCGCTCACTAGTTGATCCCGTGTGGCCGAGAAGGAGATCATGGGATCCCACACCGAGTGTTCGAGTACTGTAGGAAGACTTGCTTATCTTGTGGCGTACACCACGTTACTACCATTGACAGCTTAGTCGTGAGTCTTACTTTGCAGTCCAACTATTAGCCCGTTCACACTAAATCTTATACCTTGTGACGTCTTGTCCTTGTCTTCCGAGGAACGTCAAGTTAGAGAGCAACATTTGGACGTTGTCGTAGCTGTCCTCCTGAGCATTGTAGGAGAATCCACCTTGAGCCGTGTCGGCCAGTGTCATTGCAGCAACCTGAAGGAAGGGAGCCGTCTTCAATGGGAAGATGAGAACGAATCGCAAGCGCTCAAAGAAGAAGAGGTAGACGCACTTGAGCATAATCCGATGAGAACTTGAACGGTGGCTGGATCTTAACCGCGAAGTCGCGTAGCTGAAAATATCAATCAGTTTTCCTTAGCCAACTGTGACAACAAAAAAATAAAGAACGTCCATGAAATCTTCTATTTTCCAGTGACCTTCGTTTTTCGTTCAAACAAGGAAAGATTCCCAATACTAGAAGACAAGTACGGCGACACACCTAACAATGTGCTTTGCATTTGCATCTTCGTGAAGTGAGCTTGAGATGGGTGAAAACCCCAGAAATTACAAAACAACCAAAGCGATGTTTACCGGGGAATTTTGGTAGACCTTACACTTGGTGTCTTCCCCAATGCTATGGGAGCTAATATTGAGAGTGACGTACTGCGGTACTTGGTACGCTATGCTTAATCGCATACGAAAAATATTATGTTCTTCTCAGTTTCCTTCGCCGGCCCGTTCATCCATATCTTAGGTGTTCCCCTACTTGGAATGGGTGGCCCTGTCGATTTTTCCACCTATGGTCTTCCGCGATACTAAGCTTGTTCGGCACGAGCTACTCCTTTGAAATGACCCCCTTCCTCAATTCGATCCTTTGTTAGAACTTAAAAAGTCAATACCTTCTCAATAGTTACAGCTTGAAATAATCTTCTGAACCTTCCCTGGAAAGACTTGGAAGTACTTGCAGCTCTCACTGTATTCTCAAATAGGGCTTGGGCGGTACTGACGTGAATGTTAACTTGTCATTATATCTTGAACTTCACTCGTTTAGTGACAGTTGCGTATGATAAACCTCATGGAAACTACCGGCTGGCATACGCCGTATCTCCTAAATAATGCCTAGTCGTTAGTTACGCACAAACTCAATTACATAGTGGTAGATTATGGAGCTTTTTCATCGATTCTGTTGCGACTCTGCAACGCGTAAGGTGTTTCGTATTTACTAGCTAATTCCCAAAACGAACAGGACCGTTATTCACAATCTCAAGATCCGCGTTATGCACATTCAATGTCGCGCGACAACTGCGTGGTTATGTAGTACTCGTCATGTTCGGGCCGCTCAAGTGGGTATGGAAGCTCTGAACTGTGAGTCAAAACGACACCACGATCTTCAGTGCAATGCGTGTGGGGGGGGGGGGTAACTGCTGTGATGGCATCTTTTTGTCCCTTTTTCTTACTTTTCTATATTCCAACGGAATCCTAGAGATGGGATTGACTGGGGTAAGGGAAGCGCAACGTTCTATTCTATATTGCCGTGGGCTGTACATCGAGGAAATATACGATTAGGAGGGAGTGGAGGTAGGGGAAGAGGGAGCAGATCTTATAGTTCCACGTTTGACTATATAGAAATAGCGTGTTTCCGAGGTCAACGGAGTGCTATTTCAAGTTTAGGCTGCCCCTATGACTAGGGAAGACGCCAGGACTAGAATTCACCGAAATCCTTCAATGGACCTTATTTTTTGTTGTTAAACGGGTGAAGTTTTTAAGGACGGCACTCATGTCACATGCGAAAGAAGAATATGCATTATTGAAAAATTAATAACCATCACTTACGCTCTTAAACGTGTTTTCGGAATCGGGACCATTGGTTGATGAGTCGATGATGAACAGCGTGTCTTGAACCACTGCGCTCAGATCGCAGGTTGGCTTCAATGCTGAAACAAAATGAAGGCTCAGTCAAGAGGTAGGGTTGAGCTATGGAGATGTGAAATCAAACACGTACGTATAGGTGGTGGACGGGTGGAGACACAGTTTGTTAAGTATTTGCGGCGAATCGTCGCTCCTAAAGAGTCTTGCCCATACACGATGACCATGTATTGCTGAAACGTCGACTCTTTGAGAACGTGAAAGATAAACAGAAGATGGACCAGTCGCTTGACACAAACTCTGTTACTCTCGAAAATGTGCTGCAGTTCGCGACGGCCTCTATTTCTTACACCTGAACCATTGTTAGCAGGCGGCTGTAACGTGACCGCGCATTGGACTGTAGATCGGTTGGTACCGTGGTTGCCAAATGTCGCGAAGACGCACTGCAGGTGTCCGGGAACGCGCCGTTCCTCCTAGCGGAACTGTGGCAGCCAAGCAGGCACCGGCTCAGTTTGCTGCCGCGATTACGGGAAGAGCAACGGCGCGTTCCCGCACTGCGCGGTGCGTCTTCGCGTCATATACCGCGTGATGTCATTATAACGGTAAAGATCACTGTCAAGTGTAGATCTACCTTTCAGACGAATAAAAAGTTCCCGAGGAGGCAATTCAAAGGACAGGCATGATACTAGTCTCCACCTTCCCTTTTCAAGAACTCATGGTTGAAGAAAGCTGCTATTTTAAGCGTTTCCTGCCACGGTTGTAGGGTGAACGGCATTAATGATTAGCATTAGCGATTAGCACCCAGGTTTCCGAAAGGACCGCGACATACGGTTTAACAGCGAAAAACGGAAATGAACCCTTTTTCCAGAATTCATGAAGAACTATACCGAGTCTCAAATGCTGCCCATAATAGAGAAGCTGGGGTCAATTTTTCAAATCGTCAAGTTCACTTCAGTATAGATGACATTCTTGGGACAGTAAGTACTCCCAGTGATACCTAAAAAGTCGTACCTCATAATTACAGAAGAACGGAACTGGAGCGTAGTACTCGAAGGAACATTTGGCACTGTCCCGCCGCTGTAGGACAGACGTGTGTTGCAGCCCAACTCCGCCAGGTGCGATCACTTGGACATAGGTGAGTATGCCATCTCCGAGTCCATCAGCATGCACAACGATAGTATTGTTCTCGTCTGAAAGAGCAGAGAAAGGTCAACACATACGAAAAAATCGATACTGCTGAGCATTTACATCGCGTGTACTCTGGGCGCGAGAGGGGAGGGGGGGGGGAAAGCAATTGATAGCCACACTTTCTGTGCACTGCAACATGAGCTAGAAGTGCACGTCCATAGTCCTAAAATGTAGAGACTGGTCGCCAAGGCACATCACACGTATTGATTTTTGCTGAGTGATCGCTCGGCATCAATCAACCCCTGCAAAATCGTAGTCGACGATTCCGTACCACGCTAAGAACTTCTGGATAAAAAGGGTAAAGGACGGCATTACTCAACCTCGTTTGGGATACGCATCCTACTTATGGGTATGTAGAGGCGATTTGAATGCGTATTTTACTGTAAAATGATTGCAGTGGCCAGCCGATGAACAATTCAGCGCTCTACCCTTCCCAGACAAATCTGGTACCAATTCAGCGACCCTGGAGGAATGGAAGGCTTGGTCAGCCTGAGCGAGAAACACTCGCCTGGTATCGGATTGATGCGACAGCCGGCACCTCCGCCGACTGCGCTACACGCGCCCAAGGAAAGCCCAACTAAATCTGACTCAAGGAGAGAAACACAACCATCGCCTGGCAAACACTCTCTATGATTTATTGTAGTCTTAGAAACTTTGCGCCCTTGAATTTTATACCCTGCACACTCGGCACGAACATTTGTCGACAGACTGGGTCAGCCCCAGTGGACTTTAACAAGAGGTGATGGACAAACATCGGTGGAAGTAGGCAGAGGACATCACTTTTCCTCCCTGGTAACGTCCGAGAATTTTGCCAGAATCTTTTAGGACAAGAAAAAGTCATGCAAGGACATTAGAATGACAGAAGAAGACTTAAACATGCTGTGGATACGGTAAATTTCCCAGGTGGGTAAGCGATATAGAATTGATCACTCATTAACTACACTTCGAAAATGGTATTTTGGTGCCATGCTTATTCAAAACTTTAGATTTGCAAGTCATTTTAGTGCGGACTTTTAAGATTTAGTAAGTCAACAGGAAACCGCAAACCCAGTTATATGAAGTTTTCCTTAAAAAAGATTACAAATTTTAAAATGAAATGATCGCGTGCTGAAACTTTCATACTTCGCTGTTCTAGCAAAAGAAAGTAACCACTGCCTATGATTGCCCCACCGACCTATTGTGCACTCCGCCAGGATTAGGGTGTTCCAGCTACACACGACACTGGTTCCTGACGCGATCAGCGAGCGTCTGTACGCTCATCATGTGGCACTAAATCGGTCGAATGTCTTCGCTCCCGCCGAGAGCTTCTCGTCGTCGATAGCTAATACTCCTTATATGGTGGTTGGATCTATCCCAGTAGGGGAGGGGTGCTTGACAACGGCTTAAAAACTAGAAACGAACTAATTTGAGTAGGGCAAAACACTGAACGACTCTACGAGAGAGGACCTTTCTACGCAATTTCTGCACCGTAAGAGGCCTCCTTGTTTGTTTTTGATTCGCTCTTCTAACTGTTCCCCCCTTCTAACTAGGATAAATCCTGCCGATCTATGTGATGTGGAACGCAGCCACAGCAGTCCATCCGGCAGCAGGACTGTATCGGAGTACATCACAGGATTACACAACGTATACATATGCTGGGCAGGGGGGAACCGTAGGAACAGGCGCTGCACCATCTGCCTCGTCCGGACAGGCACAGGGATGGTGCAGCTGTACTCCCGCAGAGAAGTATAGCTTCTCTAATTAACTCGCACTGAAAGAGGTTCACTAACTCATCGGACTCTCATTTTCCCGTCTTTCGTAGTACTTTGTAGTATCCAGGTCTCTATACCTTATGTATATGGTTTCCGTCATGTACAGAAGAATGGTCTACAGTGACGGGTTCGATGCTCAGGGTATACACATTCCATTTAGGAGGAAAACTGCCTTTGTTTCAGCTAGAAAGTTTGCTGGTATGAGAGCACTACAGAGACTGGCATGACTTACTACGTCGACCAGGCGGCTAAACACTATCAACCGATTCGACTCCAGGGGTGTAGTTGGGCAGCATGACCACACGTTCTATACACGTTTCGCACCCGCATAATGGCAGGTGTACGAGCATTGGTTAGCGTGGGTAAGTTCCTCCCTATGGGTCATTTAACGTACCCTCGGAACTGAACTACCCATACCTGTGCGCATCCACCCATGCCGGGATCAGTGGGCAGTTTCAAAAAGAGCCAAGCTAGGAATCCTAGACGTGGCTCATACAAAATAAAAGTCAGAACTTGTGCTGTCTCCAGAAGAACAAACACGACAAACAAGTGTTACTGTTTTTGAAGAGCCGTGCCTGCGTCAGTTGAAGAATTAAAAAATAGCGGAG
This sequence comes from Heligmosomoides polygyrus polygyrus, assembly GCA_947396885.1. Taxonomy (NCBI): domain Eukaryota; kingdom Metazoa; phylum Nematoda; class Chromadorea; order Rhabditida; family Heligmosomidae; genus Heligmosomoides; species Heligmosomoides polygyrus. Next base: position 24,440,599 of record OX377206.1, read on the forward strand.
GAGCGCAGTTGGAGGTGAATTAATTCCAACGCCAGTTAACTCGCAGAGAAACACGACAACATACCGAGAACTGGGGCGAAGTGAGCGTTGTCTATTGTTGCTCCACCATACGCGTCATCAGAAGTACGAACGTAGGCTGGGTAAATCTTAAACACAGACAGGTAGAAGCGAGTCCATAACCATCTCTACTTGAGTAGACAAACCTCGATGGCTGATCTACCTCTGACGTTCATGTTACAATAGGCACCACCACCTCCAGTCATTACCAAACGGTAAGTACCAGCTCTGACGGCTCCAGTGTCGTTCACCTGTAAAGAGCAGCATCGGAGCATGTCGTTGTAATTATCGAGTACTTCAAAGATTAAAGGCATTCCCCTAGTACCTGAATAACTCCAAGATAGTTGCTGTCACTGGCGATTAGGTTGGGAGGAAGTGGGATAGTGTCGCCTAGGAATGTGTTTGAATACAGAAGATGATAAGACGACCGATTAGAAGAAAAGATCAGAAAGTAAACAAATAAACTGTCACCTACATAGTCCATAGAGCGCCCTGGCCCCGTCGAATGTCTAGCCTTCCACCACATTGTCCTATTACTTTAATTAACAAAACTTGTTTACACATACCTGCTGGGTCCGTGAGAACAACCATTGCCGGAGGGCTGAGAATCGGATGGTAGTACTCAACCGTAAATTCGTACATGGTGTGCTCAACCTGAAACTCGAGAATTCTATAGATTCTGAATAAAGTCAATGGTTGCAGCCTGGAATGGGTCATAGTCTACACTAATGCTTACTCGTGACACTGTAGTGTGCATGGAAATCGCTTATATCGATTGTACAGTTCAAATAATCAATATGACAGATTCCTGTGCTTTCAAGGTATCAAGTCTTCAGAGACATTTTGTCGAAACTACGAAACTGACTATGATTCAGAGAATTAAGTCAATTAAATCCCTCACCTGGAACAAAAATTCTTCGTATGTGCAGTTCATCGAGCTTCCGGTTTCAAGACCGGCGGAGCGGTACAATGATGGAATATACTGTTGAAGGAAGTTTATCGCGAAGTCCACAGGAGACATCTGAATCACACGTTAGTGAAATGATCGTTCTTTCTTGTTAGTATTATTATTGAACTGCCGAAGTAATCGAATGCTTACAACAAAGAGATCGCCATCACTGTAACTGGTGACGGTTTGCAAAGAATTTGAAGCCGGTGTATTCCAACCTTCTCCGCAAGGTGATGTTACGGCAGGAAGCACGAAGTTGATCTGGAAAATGTTCGTCCGCTGGTGCTAACACTCAGTATGTATGTCAGGCGAAAACACATTCATGAATTAATAAAGGCAAAGGGATAGAAAAGGTTGACATGACCATACAAAACTAATCTCCCTCACTTGTCTTCATTTCTCTCGTCTGTGTACAACTGGTTCTTGGCTACCAGAGAGCATGAAGTGCCAAAATAATTCAAATGTTTGGATTTTTTGAATGGCCTACGGCAGGCACGAGATCCTGGAGCTTGTAAAACAAAAAGAGGATAGCAGAAGTAGCGCAGTAGGTAGGAGAGTTGGTTACCACTCGCTCGAGTCGAACACACATGTGCGACACCACCTAAGAGAACGAGATCACCCCCTCCCCCAGTTCGGGCTCACTTAAACGCCTTATTTTACTCTGGTCTGGTTTAAACTCTTAACGTGGTTCTAATCGACGGATCCAGGGCTCATTGTGTTGACTAGGACGCATTCATGGGAATCCCTGCAAGGGCGGGAGAGACTGTGCGTAAGACAAAAATCTAAAGTTTAACTAGTGTTGAGAAATGCGCTTTACGAAATCAAAGGCGTGACGAAAATATCGGAAAGTTTTGTGGAAAAAGTATTGGGATATGTATAACCGCTACTCTACCGTTGTCAGACTCAAAATGCCTCACACAGACACTATGTACCTCCGCAGACATTGTTTTAGAAAACTTAGACATGTAAAAGTAGAATTATAAGATTTTTGCAATTTCAGACAAATTGAAGTTTGGGAAGCTGAATACCGTTTTCTGCTTCCGATCAATATAAGGAACTGCGAAAAAAATAGCAAAATGGTTTTTGGATTCCTGTAGTGATACTTGCCTATAGCTACGATTTTCTTTTCAAATTTATTCTTACCAGCCATACCTCCAAAACAGGAGCTTGTTAAGAACATCTATTGAATGAGCTAATATGAGTATTCCTCAATGACCTAAACGCCTCCCTCTACTATTTAGCCTTACGATCCCTTGCACAATAAGAATTAGAGACATTGAGTTAAAAAAATACACTCGCTCTTTCTATAATATTTCTTATTCCACAGGGGATGTCTAATGTTCAGTGTCATTCTGAGAAAAGATGGGTCTCTCATCACTGCATGTCACCTACAGCAGCTGTGTTGCGAGGTTATTCACTGTTTGCCCTTTTTACTCGTCCCAAATAAAAGCGCTTCATACCTGCGCCTTGCTGTCAATCAGTGTCTGAATCATGCTGTTCACAAGCGGGTAGTCTTCTGGTGACGAGCGTGTCACTACGAGAATGACTGAGTTTGGTGTGACTACGTCGGGTAGAGCAAGTACAGTCTTCAGCGTTTCCATGATCGGTCGTGGACAGTCTGAAAAAAAATGGCGCTTGTGATTGTGATTTTGCGGGAAGAAAAAAGAAATTATCAGAACTGGGATCGATACTTGGGGCAACGAATTATCTCCACGAGCTGGAAAGGCGGTAGATTGTAAAAGCAGGCTAAGGTGTTATAGTAGTCGCTATCGAGAATATGAGCAACCGTTTCGAGTTCTGTTATAGCGCCATCTATACATGGTATTTGTTGTCTATTCTCTATTTATCTATTCAACCTCATAGGTTTGTTTTGGTTATTTGTTGTCTATTCTCTATTTATCTACTCAACCTCATAGGTTTGTTTTGGTATGTCCTGTAGCCCATATACTGTAGCGCATTCAAAACAGAAGGAGGGTTTACTCAAATATTCATTCAAATCGAGGAAGGGTCTTTGAAGGGATGACGAGAGTCTCAATCGCCCAATCTGCCTCCATCTGACAACATGACGCCCTCTCGGCTGTTATCTTAAGGTTAATTAGGGTTGTGCCACTCCCGGCTCGTTCTATCTTTAACTTCTTAGTCCTCTGTGAATTGAAGGTGGTCCCTTGGCGAATAAGCTTCCTATGTTCCCTTGTTTTTTTCCAGGCTCTGACGAAGGCGATTGCGTCGAAGCGTTAGCCGGATAAAGATATAATATCAGTCCTGATTTCAAGCTTAAAGCAATTCTGCGATCCCAGTATAACATTACGAAAAGAATCAGCGACGGTCGGACATGGAATATGCATTGAAAACAATCCCCTTCAGACTCTGAGTTCTTGCTGTCTGACAGGATAAACAATGACATTGTCCGTTTATACTTACTAAAATTACGGGCGAAGTGATCGGATAGTCTACACCTGAAAACGAAAGAGTTGCGTTCTAGAAAGCCAAAGTAGTTGTGTCAGGGGCAACACTCAATACGGTGGAGGAGCGCTCTGCTACCATTTCGCTCGACATTGAAAAGTTTCGCTGAACTGAACCCAATGATGTTGTTTCCAAAATCCTACCTGGTGAACATCCATCTGGTCCAGGACATGCCATGGCGGTGATATTGTTCACAGCAGCGACTATATCATCAGAGTTGCTGCTAATCACAGGCGGATACCAGTAATTCTTATTGGACGCTACAACAAACCCACTCAATAAAACCTGTAACAGTTGGAGATTGCATAAAAATGACGTACTCGAGTCGAAGGGATAGAGAATGTATTTGCTGAACCATCCACTTGTGGTTGGATCGTTCTTTATCTTATCCAAAGCCACTTTGAGATTCTTCTTCATTTGGAATATTGTACCTCCCATGTTGTACGACGTCTCAAGCATAATGACGAACGTTCTGCCTGAAGTACGAACGTACGTGCGAATGAAGATGAGTGATCAGGAGCAGCGCTTACCGGTGTCAGTGAAGGTTGCGCCAGAGTTCTGCTTACAGACGGCTGCAAAACAAAAAATCTTGGTCACTGTTTGGAAATTTTCGTACAAGTCGTTGTACGTGTATGCAATTTTTTAATCACAGCATCGACGTTAGTTAGATTTGACCTACGGAACTCGTTCGTGGTCTGCGATAGCACTAGAGTTGCCCGGTCAAAGCATGCAAATCAGTAATGCCGGGCGATTGCGCGACAAAAATCGATGAAATGCTTTGTTCGGGCGACAATCCGATGTCATCGTGAACCATAAAGAGACCTTCATAGCAAGCATAAGTCAGCTGGACAGCTACTATCATAACCAAACGTTAACAGCTACATTAAACATGGCCACTGCGTTCCACTTCACAGTCCTAATCGATTCTCATGCAGTTGAAATAGACAGAAAAAGGAGATGCTTACGTTGCTCGCAGAATGTTCCGGTATAGTCTCTCAGACAGACACAAACACCGTTCTGCTCATAACCAAAGTTCTGGCAAATCGGCAATTCACATCTGCAACAGCGGAATACTGGCTGATGAACTCGAGGAAGTAGATCCAGAAAACAGGAATAAATTGTGATTGTATTCTAGTGACCATGACAGAAGCTTAAAGTTGCTTCACAACGTTGCTTTCGTCAAAAGGTTAAAAGTGCTCCATAATTTGAAGAAGTGTGGACTGCCCTTCTTGGCGGGTAGGATATCGGAGGAGTGACGCTGAATGCTAATGCAATTCTTCGCCTTGAAAAAATCAGTTACTTTGGCCAATTTGGACAATTTTTTGCATTTTGAACCAGCCAGTAGCCCAAGTCGAAATTCAGGCCTGTGCTCCTTGTTGTATGTCCTGCAAGACCATATTGGTCCTGTTGACAATCTTTGAGAGATACTTACAGACGTCCTTTGTCACTACCACGCCCTCTTTCAAGCTAATATATTGCTGTATTAGTTCAAGAAGGATTGCAAGGCATATGTTAGGCGTATGGTGGAGCGGTGGAGCAGTTCGAACTGGAAATGGCCAAACGGTATTGTGTTTGACCATTCTCTCCCCTGAATTTGTCTGACACCTTCCATGGCTGTCCGAAGGCGCGAAAACTCCCTCGGAGATGTTTAGGATAGGAGGTGAAGTGACACCAGTGTGATACAGGTGCCACTTTAGGGCTGCCTCCATGAGTAGGATTGATACAGTGCTAAGCAAGCCATCAATTTAACAAGAAGGCCTACTGAATGCTTTGGCTAAAAATTGTGTGATTGTGAAGTACAGGTTGCTCATAATCGAAAAAAATACTCACGCAGATCCTGCGTATCCTGGGTTGCAGATGCATTTGCCATTGTTGGAGAAGCCGTTCTTGCAGTTAACTCCTACAAAATCTTGAATAACATCTATCGCCAGAGATGCTACTACCAAATACAACTCTGAGGCAGACATCATTTGCAAGAGCTGAAAGGGATTGATGAGCAAGCGTCTAATAAGGCGACAGAACACCACTGACCACTACGTGCACGTAAAACCTGTTGAAGTGACTCACTTGTGCAAGATTTTTTTGCGTCAGGCCTTACCTACTGTCCCGCGAGTGACTGCCGACGGGAACGGCCAAAGGGCCTGTTCGTACGTCGAGACGAGAACGATCCGTCACATGTGCAAAACATGCAAATCGATTAAAACCGAGCGGTCGCCGCCGAAATCTGTCCACACTCGAGCGAAATCACTGTCGCTCTCCTCGCTATCATCGCTGCTGTGGCGACGGACCGAGCATGGAGTGCGTAATCACATCATAGCGCACTAAAGACCTCCACACAGTTCTGCGGCAACGCCGCGGCATATCCTTAAACATAGGGCAGGGACGCAGAGCTCGCCGCCGGCGGCGTCCCTGCTCTATCCTTCACCATAGCGGCGAGCGGCGTTGCCGCAGAAGTGTGTGGGGGCCTTATTGGCCTGTTCATACTTCAGCGACATGAGCGACAAGAGCGATGGAGCGACAAAAGTGACAAAAGCGACTGGGGCGACGGACGGAGTGTGAAGCATGCAATTATTTACGTACACCACACTACGTTCGTCGCTCCAGTCACTCTTGTCGCTCGAAGTATGGACAGGCCCTAATGAATGAAACAGTCCCTATTCTACCATCCTTCAGATCAAGCGAAGGCATGCTATTATAATTCTTTTGAGTGCCAGACTAATGATGTAAGTAATATGATTGTTTGCTTGTGTCTGTGTTGACCTACTAGCTGAAAACAAAAGACGTTATGGTGCAATTACGTACACCACACTACATCCGTCGTCTCAGTCGCTCTTGTGTCACTCTTGCGGCGAAGTATGAAAAGGTCCGAACTGCGGCATTAGCCTAACCATCATCGATCGATTTTTTGAAATGGGGCACCAGTGTACCTTTCGTATCACATTAAATCTTCTTTAAGATAGGTCTATTAGGGGTAATCTGCCATGGGAACGACGAATATCATAGTCGTTTTCTACGAAAATGTCTTATAAGCGTGTCTATAACCAGCAAGCATTCGCGGTCATCTCCGGGGGGGGGGGGGGTCACGATAGAATGCCATGGCGCTCAGGCGTGGCAACTAGCTACACACAGCGAATGCAAATGCAGTCTTATCTCCTCGTTTCGATTAAAGATCCGCGTCTTATTTGCTTTCGTTTAGGCACAAGGGAGGGAGGGAACTCTAGGATGAAGGCAATTTTAACACGGGTGTGCTAGTGGGCCCACACCTCGCTCGGAGTCCCTTCTCCTACCCGATTCTGTGCACAGAGCACAGAACAGCTTTCAAGGCTTTTCGGGATTTCAAGGCTTCTGCCCTGGCTAACCACTGCTGCAGGCTAGAGACGGCGAAATAGTGCGCATCGGTAGGAGACCCACACCCTGCGTCTCTTACCAGCGCGCGCTATTTCGCAAGGCCTTGGACGAATCGAACTCAATATAGGGGGCCTATAAGACATTTCCGCAAAAAATGACTATGATATTCGTTCTTCCCATGACAGATTACCCTTACTAGACTTACTTTGAACAAAATTTAGTGCGGTACGAAAAGTACAACAGTACCGATGTTGGGAATCATGTGTTGGCCGATGGACAGATTTTACAGAAGTTAAGCTGTACCAATTGGCTGGCCGCTCAATTACAGTGTCCAACTCCACACAGAAATTCTGCATAATTTCTGTGAGCAACTACATGCAATAAAAGTCGCGACGTCTTACAATTAGACATGGGCACGGCCAAACCTCTTCTTTCAGTACTAAAAAATGGCCGCCTTCCTGCTCTTTAAAACAAGCATTCATCCATTATGTTTCTTTAAAAAAAAGAGATTTTTATAAAATTTCAAACAATGTGTTCACTTGTTGGATATGTGAACTAAAACTTCGAAGAAAGTCGTACTAGAGTCTTCCTTATAAAAAATCATTCTACCCATTTTGGAAAGTCTCCAGTTTAATGTGGAAGGAGCGCCTTTTGATTGGGAAGATCTTTAGGTTAGTTTTTAAAGCGTTATATTTGTATAGAAAAGTGTCCAATTTGACGTCCAATTTGTGTGAAAAGCGTCCAGGTTCACGTGAAAAGTGTCCAATTTTAGGTGAAAACGTCCAATTTGATTTGAAAAGAAGCTAGTTTGACGCAAAAATGGTGTGCATCATCATGGAGCGTGTTTCGCCGAAAGATTGACTTGCTGCAAAGTAATCTACAGTAGAGTCGTAAGGACCATTACTGGAGATCGGCGCGTTGTATTCACTGCCCGGTTGAACGCTCTTCTGATGGTGACAGCTGCGAATTAATAATAAGTTAATACCTAATTATCAGTTGAGCTACGATTCTCCGATCCCTTCATGAGTTTTCTTTGATAGGTTGCCTCAGACATGGCGTATTTTCGTCTAACCATAAGCACCCGCAGACCGAGGTCAGTCTTCACAGTACGGTCGATTATCCGTTATCAGGACTGTACGGGAGAAGCAATGAAGAAGCACTAAGTTGACTAACGAATGCTGCTGTCACCAAGGCGATTGACTGATTACCCATTGCCTTTATGCAGTAAACATTTCGGAGAACGTCGAGCTCCTTAGGCTATGAAATTTGCTGTCCAATGCCACCTACAGGTGTTTGGCCTCAACATCTCTGACAAGGGAAGGATCTGGAGCGTATGTCTGAATGGGTGGAGCTAGTCATATATGGAGAATCCTCACCGCTCATTTAGTATAAAAAAGTGCTTATTTTTTGCCAAGTCGTTAAACCCAAGTAGTAGGAGGTCTTTGAAGTCACAATGGAATACGGTGCATCACGAGTTTTGGGGTCTTGTACACTCGCGATCAGGAGTGGGCGGAATTTCTGTTTTCTGTTTTCTGATTTTCTGGCCATTTTGGGCAAATTTTTTCTGTTTTCTGTTTTCTGGGAAAATGGCCGAAAATTGGCCAGAAAACAGAAAATAGAGCTGCGAACAAGATTATATAATAGAAATCCAATAAAGAGAATCCAAAAAGTATCATAGAATCATGAATTTCATCTCAAAATAATGTTTCTAGTGTATTTTAAATTGCAAACATGTAAGTTTCTGGATCTCCTCGTGTAGAAATTGCGCCATACACTCAAAACTATGCCGCTTTGTTTGTTTGATTGTGTAAGTGCTGCTGACATGGAGTCCCTTCACAGGACATTTTTCCACTTTCATAATTTCGCTTTGTATTCTCTTAAATTTCTGCAGTAGTTTAGACTATCTACGATTACTTAGAACTTTATGCAAAGGCTAGAAAAATAGTGTTCTGAGGGGCATTTCATTATAATATATGTTAACTAACCATGTGTCGTAGAGTAATTGTGGGTAAGATTATTCTCCACCCCCGGTTATTGAAAATTGTTGGCTGGTCTTTCCCAATGATCGTAAAGCAGAGCCTTTGACGGAGCTGCTTTTCTAACTCTTGTTCTTTGGTTGCCAAACATTAGTGAGAGACTGAAACGTTTTAGTTACCTTTGACTTCACTGGTGTAGTGATAGAATAGTGATACATAAAATTTTTAATTTATTACATCTATCATCTGTCGTCCCGGTGATCATCGAGTTATTCGAACGGGCACCAGCAACGTCTCCATTTGTCCTTGTCGCTTGACAGAGTGCTCCAATGGATCCTCCTCGCCGGACGGACACGAAGAGCGTCATATCGTTCGTTCAGGGCTTCCACGAAGAAGTCCGACCAGCGCGTTGGTGGGCATCCTGGTATTCTCTTGACATCTCGCGGAATCCAGTCAGTGACGGCTCTCGTCCAGCGGGTGTCTGCGAATCGCATTACGTGGCCGGCTCATCTAATTTTCGACGACTTGGCCCATGCGACAGCGTCCCTGATCTTCGAACGACTGCGAAGTCGTGTTACTCCAAGCATCGCGCTCTCCATTCCACGTTGCGCGTCGCTGATTACGTGTTCATCCCGCTTCCGTATAGGGCAGGTCTGAGGCGTATGTTAGGGCAGGAAGAGCAGTGGAATCGAATAGGCTAGCACGTAGTCGGACGTTCTTCGTCTTCTTCACGATTTCACGCTCTTGAAAAGCTCCCCAAACAGCTCGTTTCCTCATACCCAGCTCCGGCGCTAGGCCGTTGCTCATGTTGACTTCGCGAACCAGATACACGTAGCTGGAGTACTCGGAGATGTTCGTTCCGTTGAGCGAGAATGGGGCATCAGAAACTTGTCCGTTCCTCATGAACATCGTCTTCGTAAGATTCAGCTGCAGTCCAACGTTCCCACATACACGATCGAAGTCGGCCAGCATTCGCTCCGCCTGGCTGATGCTCGGTGTTATGAGCACGATGTCGTCAGCGAAACGAAGATGGTGCAGCTGCTGGCCGTCGACCTTCGCTCCCATGTCTTCCCATTCTAGTTCGCGCATGACGTTTTCGAGGGTGGCGCTGAAGAGCTTCGGGGATATGGTATCACCCTGCCGAACTCCTCTCTTCACGTCGATGATGACGTCGTTGTGGAGTGGTGAGATCTTGGTCGTTAATCCACTTTGACTCTGATGTACTGAGTAGGAACATCCTGAGCGAGCAGAGCTTCGATGACTGCCTCCGTTTCGACGGCGTCGAATCCTTCTTCAGGTCGATGAACGTAAGTCACAGCTGCAAGATGAGCTTCGTAATGGTGTGTATGTGGTCGATCGTGCTGGATCCTCTCCGAAATCCTGCTTGTTCGCATGGCCGTCCTTCGTCCAGCGTTCTGCTAACCCTATTCAGGAGGACTGGAGTGAACAGCTTGTAGACTACGGGCAGCAGGCAAATCGGGCGATAATTGCCAATGTCGGGCATGTCTCCCTCCCTAGCAAATCGAGATGTAATATGATATGAATGTATGATGAATAATAATATGATGATGAAAAGGGTATATGTTTGATCCTTATTAGATAATGTCTACGTATTTAAAGAAACACTTTCACCCAAAAGTTTTTGCGCTAACAGCCTCTTCAGTCGCACTCTCGTGTTGTTCTGTGAAATATCAAGCCAGTACCCAAAACATCTTTGGTCCGTGTTTGGTGCTCTATAGGGCCAGTCTCTTACTAGTGGGACCCCTAATCGAGCGAATGTTTTGAGATTACACCTACATTTGGACTGTGAGCCTCAAACCGCTATATTTTAATATGAATGCAATAGGAAAAATTCATCATTTATAAGCCATTGCTATAAACGCTTGCAATTTAAAGCACTGGTCCACGACCACATTTCTAGTCGTGCAAAAAGCATTTGCTATCGGACAACTGGATCTTCGAATTGGATAATTAGGTAGTTTGATAACTGCGAAATTTTCTGTTTTCTGTTTTCTGATTTTTCTGTTTTCTGGCGTTTTTGGCTTTTCTGTTTTCTGATTTCTGTTTTCTGACGAAAGCGATTTTCTGTTTTCTGTTTTCTGGGAAAATTTTCAAAATTTCCGCCCATCCCTGCTCGCGATGCCTCTACCGGCAAGCGGCTCGGAGCGCAGTGGAAGTGGGGTTGCTTCATGCGAGGTAGGTCGGGGGTTTGGTTCTTGTGCGTTGTTCCATTTTTGCATTTCAACTGGTTGAGATTTGGGGATTTTGACGTCTGTACTATTATCTGACGTTTTTAAGCCTAATTTTCCAGCTGAATGCTGTGGTATTCAATATGATTATGTAGAAATGTCCAACATCAGTAATACATACAAAGTGCCTGAAGCACCACTGGGCACAATACGGGCAACGTATAAAGGCTACAGGCTCCTCACAGTCTGTTTCCATACATGGACAAATAACCTCGGGAAAAGCCATCCTATTCTGATTTTCAAATGAGACCATAATGTGACGTCGTAGGTGGTTCAAGTGAGAAACGCGGTCTGTGGATCCTGCAAATTAACCTTAACGGCATCGATACACTCTTTCCCTTATCTTTGCCTGTCACGTGGCATACTAAAGGACTTCGAAGCACATCAACCCGAACTTCACGAAGTCGTTGTGGTTAAAAATCCGGTCAGTAATAAACAAGTCGCAAGAAAGGTACTCTCCACAGTGTACAGTTAGAAAATGCGCAGAAAACGTCTGAAAATCCTATAGACGTCAGAGACCCCCAAATCTCAACCAGTTAGTCGAAGTGCAAAAATGCGACAGCGCACAAGAACCAAGCCCCAACCTTCCTCGCATGAAGCAACCCCACTTCCACTGCGCTTCGAGCCGCTTGCAGGCAAAGGCATCGCGGGCGTTCAAGACCCCAAACTCGTGATGCGCCGTATTCCATTGTTCCTTCGAGGACCCCCTACTCCTTGGGTTTAGCGACTTGGCAAAAAATAAGCAAGTTTTTATACTAATTGAGGGGTGAGGATTCTCCCTATATGACTCGCTCACCTAGCTAAGACATACGCTTCAGATCCTTCCGTTGTGAGTGCACTCGAAAACCCAGAAGTCACAGAATGGTACAAAGCTTTTCAGCAATATTCGAAAGAGAGAGAGAGAGGGAGACAGAGATGGAGAGGAGGTGACGGGAATTGTTGGGGCTAAGGAGGGAAAATAGTTGCGCAGATTAGGGCTGGCCCTTCCTAATAGGATTGCACTCATATCTACGAATTCGGAGTAACGCACCAAACTCATAGAAGGTTGCCTTCGATCCAAGAAAGTATCCCACATCAAAACGCTACTAATATAGTTTCACATCGGCCATATTTAGCCAGAAGACAGAGATTGCCACAAAAACTCAGAAATATCCTAAAAGCGGCAGAAGCTTAAAGTCACTCACCCGTCTTTGCGCAAATTGCATTCGTGTATCGTTCGAATGTGTAACCAAACTGATCAATTCCGGAGAACTGAAGATCATTCCTTCAGAGATCTGTCAGTTTGACTTTGAGAGTTTTAATGCTACCTTTACGTAGAAATCGGTGACAGCGCCAGTTTGGGGGCATACGAAGTTGTTCGAGACTTGTGGATATCCGCACAGCCTTAATAACAGAATTAGTTGATCCTTTGCGCCATTTGCTGTATATTATGGAGAAAATGCATATGAACTCCTTCATACCATCTGTCTTGCATAACGAGGGGTGTTGTTATGTTGTAGTCGTAGCCCAGAATAGCGTAGTTAAGACGTCCTTCGAGGGATGGAAGTACGTCCCAGTGGAACGGAACCAGACCGACAGCGTCCGCTACCAGATAGTTTGAATCTGAGCGAGGAGAGCATAAAGCGTATGCTGAAGTTTGCGATGCATACAGAAGAGGATAAACCTTACTGGATTGAGAATTTGCAAACAGCTCCGGGTAGTCGCCATGAGCGTCAAGCGTGAAACCGTAGAACACCTGAAAAGAAGAGCAGCCAGATTTTCACGTTGCTGTGAAGGCACAAAACATAGGTTTGAAACATAGGTGTATACACACAATTCCATGACATTAAATCTGAAATTAATCCATCGATCTACCCTAGTGACTCAGCCTCACCTGAATATCGGATTGAGCTCGAACGTGAGCGTGACAGCTGCCTGCACTGGTCTGGATCTGAACCTTCCACAAGCCAGCCGGCACCATATCTGGATGGTCAAGAACGTAGTTTACGTGCACATAATGCTCCTGATACAGTGCTAGTTTGCTCACGTACTTGTACTATTTCCAGGTGTAAGACCCTGACCATATCTGTACTTCTGGCAGGCGGGGTAGTATTGCTCATTGCAGTCTGTTGGAACCCAGTATCCATCCTTGTCGCTGATTACGCACATGTATGGAGTATTGTTAGGATCGACTCCTGGCTTCCAGTTAGTGAAATCTCCCTGAAACATGTGAAAACGAATAGCGGAATAATAGAGCATTAGCTGCAACTCGGCTGGTCAATAATTATAAGATTTATCGAAAGCAGAAAAATAGTAAAAGGTTCGAGTCTATACTAGCCGAGAGCATTTCACTCAGTTTTTTGTTGACGACGGCAAAATTAAACGTATCTTAGAAACCTTAACCTTAAACCTTAAAAAGATGGCAAACTGATTTGGCTTACGAGAGCTCCTTTGTTCGCAAATTGCTAGCTGGGAAGGGTCAACTTTTTGGTGCCTGTTTCGCTGCCTTAACCCCCCCCCCCCCCCCCCTCCGACCAAGACGGATGAAAGGTTCTAAAAGGACATGCTTGTTTTCTTTGAGTCAGAGCGGAGACTTCCTTTAAAAAAATCTGGTAGTACTTTTCGTTTCTTTTAAACACTTTTGAATGATAGAGGTCTTGCAAATTGGCAAAAAATGAAAAATACAGCACTAAATCGGTCGATATATGTATATGCACTTCAACATAACTTCAGTTTATTATTATTTTTAAATTTACGACGAGCACTCTGAGATAAAGATATGACCGATCAAACGGAGGCATGCATATATAACTTTTTAAATTCGCCCTAACGTCAGTGTATGCATGACGAGGTCCGACATACGTGTGCGTAACCTAGGCAAGTGTTTGGGCTCCCTGACCTCATACACTGGTACTCCGATACATACCTCGTCTACTACGTATAAGGTATCTTATCATTTAGCTTCGCGTAAAAATTATGAATCATTCCTCAAGCTATGCTCCACATAAAACTAAACCTTCGAAAACGACTGCCACTTCAATTCATTGTATGTAGCAGCAATGCTTAATTCGATGTCATAATTTTGTTGAGGTTTTCAATCACTAACTGAGTGCCCTTTTTGAGCTATTGGCCAGCCTTGCAATGCTTACGCTGGTCTAAGCTCAGTGTTTTTATTTTCATGAGAAATTTCGCCATATTGAATAAAAGTTCACAGGAAACATAGCAGGCACCAAATGCAATTGGTAATAGAAATCTGTGTCTAAACTTATAGGTAGACGTTCAAGTGTACCAGCTGCCACCCGCAGATATCAATCCATGAACCGGCTGCCTTTGTCGAGCTCTGTGCCTGCTTGATCGCACTCCCTGGATACATAAGTGGCTGCTCTCATGGGTTGAAGCTCACAAGGAAAGGTTTCCAACTCAAGATGAGCTTTTGCGATGCTTATTTGACAGGATGTAGGGCCCTGTGAGCGGAGTCCAGAACGACAGTTAGTTTTTGCTGAACGCTTCTTTGAAGACCTGAAAAGGGGGTCTGAAAGCGTGTGCGCAACAAAACCCCTACGACACCCCACGAGGAATGCTTCGGCAGCGCAGTTGGTAGGAGGGACGCCTCGTGGGAGCATACCGAAAGGGGTTTTAAGTTCGAGTCTGCGCACTGCCGAAATCTTTGCGCATATTAGTTTGTTGTTATTACGCTTTCTAATATGCTCACAGGATTCAATTTTAAGCCGTCAATGCCTACAACAAACCAAGGCTGTCTATTTGCGCTTTCATGTGTGCTAGTTTTCCAACAATGCCTATCTGCACCATATCATTTCTCTGGAAATAAAAAGCTTTGTTTTGTCTTCCCTTTTAGTCAACAGCTATGGTACAAATCTATGAAACAAGTAAAACCGAAGCGCTTGTCACACCAACAGCATCTTACAAAGCCAGTGGGGAACAATCTTCTCCCAGATAAGGAATGACCACTTCTTCATTGAACGCACAATATGTGGATGTAGAGAAAGGTCCTGGGTGAACATCGACGTACCCAGATGCCACCCACGCGTATGACAGATATGAAAAGATCTCATTTTCATGATACTACCTCTAACTTGAGCCGCCTCTTCTTCCTGACAGTTGATAACTCAATACATCGCATCCAGGAGGAATCCTTTTATGGCATCCACAACCGCAATCTCTCTCCTTGTTGGAGATGTGAAATCCAGTGTGAAGGTGGAAAGTAGTCGGCTGACAGAACGATATTGTTAGCACCCTTATATACCGATATGGCCCGGTTCCATAATATTCAACTATAAGGTACGCGTATTTGTGTGCAGTTACGGTATAATTGGTGATATGGTGTCTGATATGGTGATGGTGCAGATAGGCATTGTTGAAAAACTAGCACATATGAAGGGGCAAATAGACAGCCTTGGTTTGTTGTAAGCATTGATGGCCTAAAATTGACTCCTGAGAAAGCGTAATAACAACAAACTCATATGGGCAAAGATTTCAGCAGCACGCGGACTCGAACTTAAAACCTCTCCGGTGTGCTCTTATGAGGCGTCTCTTTTACCAACTGCGCCACAGAGGCACATCGTGTGGAGTATCGTAGGGGTTGATGATAGCTGCGCGCACGCTTTCGGGCCTCCTTTTCAGGTCTTCAAAAAAGCGTTCAGCAAAAACTAACTGTGGTTCTGGACTCCGCTCACAGAGCCATATCTCCTGCCAAAATAGCATCGCAAAAGCTCACCTTGAGTTGGGAACCTTTCCTTGTCAGTTATGTTCAGCTTTCAGTGACGATTAGTGCTGGTAGTACATTGGTCTTATGCACCTGGATATGGCCTGCATGAATTTCTCGGAGGTGGGAAATCTATATGAGGTATAGCTCAATAAGGCAGAAATATAAACATTTGATACTCAGGAATGATTTTACATTTTGCTTAAGCGGCAGTTATAGAAGATAGGAGTGGTGCAAAACGTAGCATCACTGCCCGGAAAGCAGAAAATGTGTGTTCGGGTCCCGTTTGACGAAAGAGTCTTGATCGCAACCAAACATCCATCTTTCTGACGTCGAATTATGTAGTCTGCTTACACTATTCCTCGAATCACCGGGAACCGAAATTGGTTGCTGTGTTGTGTTGCTGCAGTGTTGCTTTTCTAATTTAACGCCAACTGTGAAGGCGTAATTCGTTATATTTTTCCGAAAAAAAAACTCAGGAGAAGAGTAGAGGGAAGAGTAAGGCCGAGGTCTGTAAGGTTGGTCGAAAGGATTTCTAAGCCCCTTGCTATGTGAATTTAGCGAGCTCAAAAAAAGAATTTTAGCGTTGGCGATGCGAAGACGCGCAGTATCAAGCGCTTGTTCTGATTTCGAGGTTGAAATATTGCACAGGGTTCGTATAGTGAACGGCAAAGAAATATGAAGAAATTCAGGAGCTCTTGCATTAAAAATAAAACTTAAAAGGAAAACTAACAAGGCTCTGGTAGCTGTTTCCAGTCGGCACATCCCAAACCCATTGATTGCCATTCCTAATTAGGCCAATCCATGCAGCAGCGTCGTTTGTTTGAGCTGAAAAATTTCGAATTTTTCCGAGGTCTGAAAAAAGGTGCTACTCTAAAATATATTTTCTATTTGAAGATAAACGCGTACAAGAATGGGTAATGGGTGCTGGCCTCTGCTGCGGATAGACTAATCAGTGAAAAAGATCTTAAATAAAAAGAGACAACCATCTACATCAGTCACTGCTTCTCGAAATCAGAATTCGTTTTTACATCGAAGAATCGCCCACCTCTTATGTAATCATCCTTAGCCTGACTGTGTACATCGGCCATGTAACCTCCAATAAGATGACAGAACTGGTTCGCCTTCAGCCACGTGTACTGGAATTGTGTGATTTTCTTTAATTTAATATATAATTTTCATGTCAAATCTACACCTTTTACACCAAATGGGATATAATCAAATTGGACAATTTTCACATCGAATCGGGCACTTTCAAATCAAATCAACGTCAAAGCAAACAAATCGTTAAAGCAAGCCTGACGCTTTTGAAATCAAGCTGAGCATTTTTCAAATCAAAACGAGCGTATTCCGGATTAAATTAGAGACTCTCCGAATGATAAGGATAATTTTTCGTCCAAGGAAAATTTGCTTTTTTTAAAATTTTTTGTTATTCATTCGCCTCGATATGAGAATCACCTGCATCACTTGTCGTCCCGTTGATCATCGACTTGCTCGAGCGGGCGCCAGCAGCGTCTCCATTCGTCCCTGTCGCGTGCCAGAGTGGTCCAATGGATCCTCCTCGCTCGAGGGACACGAAGAGCGTCATATCGGTCGTTCAGCGCTTTCACGAAGAAGTCCGACCAACGCGTTGGTGGGCGCCCCGGTGTTCTCTTGACATACCGCTGAATCCAGTCGGTAACGGCTCTCGTCCAGCGGGTGTCTGCGAAACGCATTACGTGGCCGGCCCACCTAATTTTCGACAACTTGGCCCACGCGACAGCGTCTCTGATCTTCGAACGTCGGCGAAGCTAGGAACTCCGGAGGCCTTCTCCCACTTGCGTGAGTCGTGTCACTCTGAGCATCGTCCTCTCGATTCCACGCTGCGCGACGCTGATCGCGTGCTCATCCTGCTTTCGTATAGCCCAGGTCTCTGAGGTGTATGTTAGGGCAGGAAGAACGGTAGAGTCGAATAGGTGGGCATGGAGTCGGACGTTCTTCATCTTCTTCGCGACTTCTTCGACGCTCTTGAAAGCTCCCCAAGCCGCTCGTTTCCTCCTGCTCAGCTCCGGCGCTAGGTCGTTGGCCATATTGACTTCGCGACCCAGATACACGTAGCTGGAGGAAATGCAGTTTATTTAACGAAAATTTGTTTATTTTTTTATTCATACTTGACGAAGAATGTGATTGAGCACATATCTATTAAGATCAATGGTACTGAGGTCTCACGAGTTACATCTTTCAAGTATCTCGAATCAACAGTCACGTCCGACGGCAGGCTAAAGTTGGAGGTGAACGCGCGCGTGAGTGCAGCCTGATCCAAATGGCGCTCGCTGACTGGGGTGCTTTGCGACAGGACAATACCTGAGCACCTCGAATCGAAGGTTTATAGAACAGTTGTTCGCCCAGTAGCGACGTACGATGCTGAGTGCTGGCCCGTGACGAAGGAAATTGAAAGCCGCCTCAGTGTAATGGAGACGAAAATGCTACGGTGGACGGCTGGAGTTACGCGTTTGGACGGCGTTCGCAACGAAGCCATATGACAGAGGTTCGGTGTCTCCCCGATAGCCGAGAAGCCGCGCGAAGCTCGTCTTCGATGGTACGGCCACTTCCTTCGCGCTAACGACGACACCGTCCGTAAGATTGGCCTGAACCTTGAGGTCTCTGGAAAGCGGCCCAGGGGACGCCCGAAGCAACGTTGACTAGATACGTTGCATTTGGACTTAAAGATGGCTAGTGTGCACCCTGATCAAGGCATTTGATTGGGAGAACTGGCGTCACCACACCAGAAGAGCGGACCCCGCCACCAAGCGGGACAGACGCTAATGAACATGATGAGTAAATGCAGTTTATTTGAAACAGCAAGGTGAAGACAAGTGTGTTAGTTTTTTCAGACGTTTTTATTGTACCGTTGACTAGTGTGCAATTCAAGACAATAGAAGCTTTGCTATCAATCAAATGAACATCGTGCATGGGGCAATCTCTTCTTTTAGCACTCTAAAATTGCTGCCCTCATGTGCTTTGAATCAGTTCTAAAACATAACTTATCTTAAAAGAAATAAATTTGTGAAAAAGTTTAAACAGTATGTTCATGTATTGGGCGGATGAACAAAAAAGGGTACATGTCGCGTAGGTGAGCAGCATTGGTAGGTGGGAGCACGCCAGTCAATGATAAACAAACACAACACAGACCGAACACATGCCAGCCCATCAGGGTACCAATTGTGCATGCTCTCTCTGAATGTCATGCCCATTCAATGCGGTCTGATTGGTTTAGGCGTTCCCACTTACCAATGCTGCTCACCTACGCGACATATACCTAAAAAAGATATGAGGTTTACTCTCATTGAACAAAAAATTATTGTAACCTGTTTTCTAGTTCAACCCGAAAGACGCTGATTTTGATTTCGAAAAGGTAAAAATTAATGTCAAAAGCGTGAGGTTTGTTTAGAAGAGTGTCCAATTTGATTCAAAAAGTGTCCAGTTTCATTTGAAGAACGTCCGATTTCACTTTAATACGGTATAATAAGCTCACAATAGGTACGAGGAACTGACTGCTAATCTGAAGTCTAATTGTTAAAAGGTGGATGAAGAGGCAAGATAATGCGTAGAGAGAGTGAGACTAAACAAATCTTAGGGTTGGCATATATGTTCACCATCACAATCTATGCACATGGAGTGCGGGTGATGATGCCTAAATTGCTAACTGGCGCCCCACCCTAGAACACCAGTACTCGGAACCGACAACGAGGTTGTGCAGTGCGTTCACTTCAGGGACGATGGGCGAATGCCCCGCTGTAGCGTACTTCTACTGCAGTTCTTCCATGGCTGTTCTTTCAAGTGATTTACCTTCTCAATAGGGAATCTGTAGCAGTACTGATCCTTGTAGTTCCACTGGTATCCATCGCATGCTAAACGATGTAGCATATAAAACCGTACAGAACCGTCTATCTGAACTATAACAAATGGAGAAGAGTGATTGTAAAGCTACCTTGAATAAACTGCTGGAGGTTCAGCTCAGGATCGTCGATCATCGGAACGGAAAGAATATTGTAGAGACCTGGCGTGCCATCCGGTAGTGTAACGACGACACTCGAGATGTTCTGGCCGCTTACAGCTGAAACTCATTTCCAGAAACGGTAAAAAATGGTACTTGAGTCACGAGAATGCTTACCCAAGGTGAACGATTCTGTTGACGAGTCAATTGGAACATAGTAGGTGACTGGTGTGGTGCAATCGGTAAAATAGGTCCGAGATGCGATGCCCGATTTATATGTGGACGCGATGAACGGCAACATCTGCAACGAGTCATTTTACACCTTGGTCTCAGTAGCTTTAGTATTCAACAAAGGAGTTCAACATGATTCATGACAAAAACCTAAAAAAATGTTAAGACGGGTTAACAAAACTGTAATCGTCATTGCATATGTATTTGTAAGAAATAAAACAGCTTCTATGCTGGCGGAAAAAGTGCATGCAGTCAAGTATCCCGTATCAGCTAACGGTTCAGGTTCCTTTCAGGCGACTTCTTGCTGTCAGACTTGCTTCAAAACGTCAAACACTTACTAGACTATCGGTTGGTTGCTGCAAATTGTTGCAAAATGTTGTAAATGCCATCAAGTTTCCGTAAAAGTTCAATACGTGGCTCATCCCGTAAGGTGTTCGTTAGCACCCACCTTTACTTCATAGAAGCTCAGTCAGTAAAAGGCTTTAATGTGAACTAGATGAGGGGAGAACGAACCGCCACTTGCGACCTATCAGGACCTCGACCAGACACGCAACAGTCAGTCAGGGCATTAACAGTACACTCCGCTTCCAGGTTGCGCACCTATTCGACCCGCTCTCAGAGCCATTCCTCCCCCATGAACGCCGCATTAACCACTTCCTTCCGTTCTATAACGTCAAAGTTGCGGGATAATATTGCCTTTGGTTGAATTTCAGTGAAGACGAATTCACAGTTTTTGTGTCCTTTCTTTGCGTAGGTTGGTTTACCACAGCTGGAGGAGGCGCCTACACTTGCAAGCGTTTCATACGACATTTAACTTTCAGGTCCCGCCACGGCCTATCAAGCCTCACGATCGGATACCTGGTATCGGTGGTAGATATACTAATGCTCTCGCAAAAATTTGGAATACTCGAATGGTTCCGAATACCAAAAATTGTCGAGCATTTAAAGTCGAATATATTCGAAAAACGTGTTTTTTCTGAATATTCGAATTCGAATACATTCGAAAAACGAGATTTTTCGATTATTCGAGTTCGAATATTCGAATTAGAATGAAAACCATTAAAATACCTATTCGAATGGGTCATTAGAGCATAAGTATAGTGATAGTGCCTGGTAAGGGTAATACACTGACCAGTCCATGGGTGGACCACCGCAGGTTAATGTAATGCCAACAACGTGTCCAATTCTCCGAAAGATATCCTGTTATGTATGCATAACTCAAACAAACATCGAATCTCACAAAGGGATTGCCCTGTTCCTTATATGCTACCCTTAGTCTTGGAAGAGGTAGGAATTCGTTGGGCGGAATGTAGATATGCAGAAATGGTCAACCTATTGACCTAACTACGAAGGTGAGCACGTCGGCTTACAATTAGACTTTCATGTGGACCATTTGTTTCTCAAACGTCTTATTTATCTTTCACAGCTTGTTTTTCTACCTCATATTTCATACAGCTCTGATAGCGTAATATTCAAAGAAAAAGTGTGCCCACTTTGTCAACTTGCGCTGTCATGTAGACAAAGCCAGATGTCATCGAGGCGAGGCTCTCCAAGTACTTTGGAAATTGGCCATTATTGCTGGGATCCGTGCAGATAGTGTTGCCAACGCCAATCAGATTCAGCTGGAATGTTAGAATCAAGAACTACCCTTGCTCTTTGGTCGGTAATTGAGGAGAGTCCTCACCGCAATCTGGTATTCCGTTGCATGTGAGAACAGCGTAATGAATGAATCAGTGTCAGCTCCATCAGAATCAGCGAAGAGATAGACAGCTGAGCGAGGTTCCGAGTAGTAAGTAGCCAACAGCAGACCGGATTCTATCATCACAGAGCAGTTCTAAAAGTGCATAAGTAATTCGATCGTTCGTCAGTATTTGGGGATATTCAGAAAAGGCCGCCAATGTTAAATGAGTGTGCCAAAGCCAACGAATGAAACCTCCTTGACGATAAGCTTGTGATTTTATAGCCAGCTATCTCAAAGGCAAGAAGTGCTTCTAGAGTAAGTAGAAGTACATACCGTAGCTCCCGGAGTAGAATAGCTAGTGAAATTTGAAGCGAAGTTCTTGACGCTTGTCACAAAGTCGTCAGGCTGACTTCCTGTGTACACCATCATAGCATCTGAAGGCGAAACATAAGGCATCTACGAATTAAGGGCGTACATATTTTTCAGGAAAACCTCAAACCTGGACACCGATACTTCTGTTATAGTTTTTTCATGTTTACTCTACCTCTTCTTAGCTTAGATTCTCCAATGACGGCTAGAACAGGAAGTCTGGAGGTCCTGAGGGCGTACGAGCTCACCTAGATTGTTAACAACGACCAGGTTCCAGGTGACGATCCAGTTCGCCGATGAGTCCTGGATGTCCCTTACAAAGTCGGTGATGCCAGCGGAGATCAAGTTGACGGCAGCTTGCATCGTTGGCCGAGCGGAGATAACGAGTGACATCGACTGACCGTCGAACGACGTCTTCGGACTCGTGTTGATGTCCGTGCAGGCATCTGAAGGTATCTAGCGTCAATCATTTAGCGACAAATCATACTTCGTAAGGCCGTGGTCAAGAATCAATAAGAATTAAAGTGAAAAAGGAACAAGAATTGCTGGACAAGTACCCCCTACAACGGGAAAATATAATACAAATAATCCAAATAAATAATGACAAACTCGATCTCTCACTGCTCCACAAGAAGGCAGTTGTTTGCAGATCTGATTAATGCTAGCCTATTAAGGACAAGGAATAAAGCTAAGCGTTAATAAATCTGTTTGCGGGATGCGCCACACATTCAACTGTTGCGGGATGTTGTGGAGGCAATTTGAAAGCATTTTTGGGTTAAACAGGGACCTGTACATAGTGGACAGGCGATTGACAAGTCAATTTGTTGTGTCATTTGACTCCGTGAAAACAAGATACAGAAGCAAATACCACAGTAAACATCGCATTTAGAGGTTTCAAGACGACGGCATGGAGGCTGTTGGTCAGTACTTTAGCCTTCCCAACCAAGTTGGGTATCAAGTCATTGGAACCAGAAGGGTCCAAGGCATGGTTGGCTTACGCGGAGCCTGAATCAAGAACCTGGATTCGGGGCTAACGCGACAGCCGGCTCCTCTTCACTACATAGTGACGACTGCACCACCTTCGTGGGTTTGGCTTAGAGTCAGACATAAGCTGTCACACGCAAGAGTAAAATCTGTGCTTAAAGAGAAAAAATAAGCTACGAGTCTTAATAAACGTCATCGGGATTTATACATAACTCTTCTCACAATTTGCATAGGCAAAAGCTTCAATGAGATGAGTTCTTAAACTTTTAGAAATAGAAAAAGAAATAGAAATTGTAGTAGCTGGTTTCATCACTGCCTCAGTATTCAATTCTCTCCTAGATACTTGATGAATTTGCAAACACTGGGTGAGAAGGTATTTAACTTTGGCAACATCCGGCGAGTATATTATCACCCAAGATGTTTCATGCCTAGTTTCGCCTACACAGCTCCCGGGTCGCTTTTCCAAAGCGCTTCCGACCAGCGCCGAACCGTTCACTCTCTTGGGCAAAGTTCTCACTAGACTACCACCTGCTGCAAAATGCTCCACGGCTCTTGTTCTGTGCAGCCAAGGTGTTCCAAAGACGCATACCGGTGAAACATAAACGACGTGCGAGAAAAACTAAAAAAAATCTCCCTCCTCAGTGTTGTTCTCTTTGTTGTCTCGGTACATAATGGAGGTCTCACTTACTAAGATTTTCCTCGTCTCTGTCCAAAATAACTGCGAGTTTAATCATCAATATTTATTGTGTTCTGCAGCGGTATAACAAAAGTTGATTTGAAAACTGCGTGTTTGGTTAACGAAAAGACTTTTTTACGCGTTGTTATTTTTTTACGTTACCTGCTTAAGCACCTTTTCTCAAGCATTTGTCCGATGGTGGACAACAGTGCAAGACGCTAAATGTAACCGGAATCAAGGGTAAAAGATAAAGGTCGGCGTTAGTCAATATCGTTTCAGGATGCGCCACGCATTCCATTACCTATACGAATGTCGTGAAGGCAATTTGAATGCTATCTGGCCTATACTTGCGGTGACCACTCAATGAAAAGGTCAGTTTCCTTTCCAGAAAAGTCTGGTACGAATTCACCTACTCCGGTGGGATAGAAGGCTTGGTTGGCCTGTATGCACATGAAAGCGGAACGCGCTACCATTAGTCAGTAACCGGAACAGCATATATGAACTCATGATAGGAATTTGTAAAGCCTATATGGGACAATTTATGATGAAGACATGAAGCAAGAAACATACACAACTCGCAGAATGTTCCTCCGGTTCCAGGAGGACAGAAACAGTATGCGCCCATACTTGTTCCGCCGTTCTGACACATTGCGCTCTCGCAGCTGAAATAAGCGTATGGCAAAGAGTTGTGACAGATGAAATAGGAAATGCTTCAATGAATTCTGCGCGAGCGAAAATGCAGCACATCACACCAGTTTGGCATAATCAAATTGCTGATATGTATGACCTCTGTCTAAAGATACAAAGTGCAGAAGCCGGTCATTCAGAATACACTCACTGGTCTCCAGCATAGCTCGGAGGACATATGCAGGTATTGTTCTTGGTAGGATCGACAACTCCGCCATTCTGGCAAGCCGTTGGCGGTACGGGTGTCGTCTCAGCTAAAGCAATAAAAATTTCATCTTGGCGCGCGATAGATTTTTCAACAATAATAAAATATTGTTATTACAAAAGGTTGCTGGAGTGAGCGAGGCCATGTTTCATTGCCAATTATTCCTTTTGAATATTCGCTAAAAAAGAGAGGAAGTAAGAGCTTACTCAATGAGCAGTATCCTGTAGTTGTGCGCTGTATAGTGTAACCACTGTTGTCGTCCGCGTACACCTAAAAAGCCCATCTACATATTTCAGTTTTTGCATACATTTGAAAATCAACTAAGCGATTACAGTTTCCGCTCTCTACACTGAAGGATGTACTCACCGTCGCATAGAACTGTTGATCTTGGAATTGACAGAAGTTCGCCAGTCCAAAATAGAGATGGTAACCGCATCCATCACGGTATTTGCCTGAAAATTTTGTCGCTCTACATACCGTCTGTGGTTCATTAGGAGAAGAGCAGAGGTGAAAAGCTGAATAAAAAATAAAATGGTGGTAATAAAATAAATAAATAAATAAGACGAAAGAAAGCTGGAAGCTGATTTCCAGTGGGTGAAAACTATTATTAATATTTATTGCTGTTTCGAGCAGTAAGATTAAACGTGCTCAAGCGTGTCCGTAACAATAAGGACTAACATTAGTTGATGGATGACCTACCGTTTGAAAAGTACATTGGTTCGCCAACTTGCTGTTCGTTATTCATATTTGTAGTGATTGTGATCTCAGCAAACAATCTGAACGGATCCTTCACTGCATTGACGAGTCCATTGAGTTGAGCAACGATGTGTTTACCCTTGCCTAAAAATAGGGTGTAGTATTGAATGCGTCAACAAATGGTTTTACCCTCGGTATTATAAGAGATCGTTCTTAAAGCAGAAGGAAGAAAAGAGCTGCAGGAGGTGAAGAAAACACCCTGCAACTGAGCGCGAAGAAAAGTTCTTTAGTTCTTGCATGCCATCGAGAACGTAGTGGACGGTGATGGAAGTAACACACAAATATGTGTACATCTGCTCTTTCAAGCTATATAAGCCCTCCAGTAGGAACGTTGGAGTAGAAGTTAAAAGGGAAAAAACCCGTTTATCGTAATATAAATACAGTCAAGAAGTCTCTTTGTTTTTTGATGATTGTGCCCGTAAACCATAAGACTGATCATGGAAAGTTTTCAAGAATTCTAGATTGAATCCGGACCTAATCCTGTACTTTATGACAAATTGCGTTTCACTGCTGCATTCCACGACTTCCAAAAATTGTGGAATGCATCGTACATCGGATAATATTCCATAACAAACGGAGAAGCCGGTTAAATGTTTTAAAGCCTATATGTTTCGGCATTAATTGATACCTAGTGGCATATTATATACTATCAACGAAGGTCTCACCGATAACTGGTTCACTATCACTGGCATCGTCGTCGATCACGTTAGCGGTGGCCAAGAACAGGTCGTAGTCAGATCTGGCCATAACACGGTAATTGCAAGATGTTTGCACCTAAAACAGCTTTGCAGCTTTCAGCAATTGCAAAAATAAGGAAAAATAAAAAACCGTTTACGCAACAATAAATAAATAGGAATAAAAGGTTAGCGCACGTTCTGAGAAGTCAGCGAGAGCAGGTATTCTCCGGGAATTACACTCGTTATCTCCCAGAAGAAGAACGTATCCGAGCTATAGAGCAGCAACGCGGAGGACTGACTCCAGTTTGGATCAGTCACGGAGAGTACGAGGTTTTCTGAAACGATTGAGTGAATTATAAACAGCAACTTTAAGCATACTGTCAACACGAGTACAGTACGTCCAATGGCGATGATGACGATAGCATCAACGGACGAATCAGCGAGGAAGATACGGTAGCCGTTGGTGTTACACTGGTTCATGTCATCGATTAGCACTGGATTCATGCGGTATTCCGTTGACTTCATCGTATATTGGAACACCTGAATCACCATTACTATCTGTACTATAAATGAAGTTCGCCCATTTGTTAGACTTTAAGTCTGTTCAAATGTTTTCGTTTCACCGAGAAGAAAAAAAAAGCCTACGGATGAAACGTCTCACAGTCCCCTTTTTTAAGATTCACTTTACATTTCATTTCATTTCATTTCGTTTATTACACGATTACATTCGTGTGGTATAATATAAAAAAAAACAGCAAAGAACAAAGTCAAACAATTACAAACCGCAGAATATGCTACTAACTACTGAATAGATAGAAACTAGCAACTAACTTCGGGTAACGTCTATGGCAACTATTTGTTATGGACTCATATGGACATGCAGGAATTTTTTGAAAGCGTTGTAGCTTGACGGAACGGTATACTTTTTGCGAATCTTCTCAAATGACAAAAGCGCCCTATTGACAAAGAAGAAACGCCTACAGTTCCGTTTAACCCTACCAACGTCATACTTCGTGGCACCTCCTCTAGTGGTAGACTCCCTTAACGACACCATATCTAAGATTTTAATACTACATTCATGATTTGCGATCCTGTGGAAGAATAACAGATCATTTCGCTTCCTTCTAAAGGCGAGAGTTGTTAATCCAAAGTTGTGATTTCTATCCTTACTTGAGGGGATCTGATCATAATGAAAGCCCAGTGTGCGTATCATTAGCTTCCTCGTGGAACTATTCTGGACCCTTTCTAAGACTTGAACAGTTTTCTTCGTGTGTGGATTGAAGACAGGAGTACCATATTCCAAAATAGGCCTTGCAAAAACCTTATATGCTTGAAGGAGCAGTCCACAATCCTTAGAGGATAGCGCTCTGAACAGGTTGAACATTGTCCTCGTAGCTTTATTGGCGATCATCACACAGTGTTTGTCAAAATTTAGATTACTATTGACTAGGAATCCTAGGTCTTTTACCTCATCGGTACTAATTAGAGGAGTATTACCAATGGTGTACTGATGCCGGTGACGACCTTTGGTACCGATGTGAAGCACTCTAGACTTCTCTTCAGAGAGCGGCAAGTCCCATATCAAGGACCATTCTTGAACCCTATGGATAGCCTCCTGTAGTTGTATTGCATCCACATCATTCAATACTGGCCGATAAATCTTAAGATCATCTGCAAATGCACAAAATTCCATCCCGCCTGCTTCCAAGAGTTTTAGCAAATCGTACATGTAAATGTTGAACAGTACAGGAGAAAGAACCCCTCCCTGGGGAACACCACTGCTCACAGGTCTAGGTCGAGAAAACGAGGAGTTCACACCAACGATGAATACATGAATACATACATTGGAAGCAGGATTCATAAGATGGTAAGAAAAACTCTGTCACTCATTGCATGCACTTCTGCAGGATATGCTCAAATCATGACCATTTGATGGGCTCTGCTTTCAGTCCTTATTTTATGCTTCTCACGATTAGTTAGCATAATTACTGTTGAACTTTCTACATTACACTTGATCATTTTTAAAAAGTACTTAGGATCCCCTGATTAACACAGAATTTTATGGAAACAGAGATACTACGGATATCCTACCAACACTTCATAACTCTACATTAACTATGAATCCATTTATTAGTTGTTCATTTGCTCGAGGATTCAGAAAAATAGCTATTGCTGATTCGAAAATTCAAAAACCCTACAGGCTCATAACGATATTTTGTTGCAGTTGAAACTCTTGGTGACTCAAAACTGCATCACCTCGTAACCAGGGAAGGCTCTACGCCACTACATCAACAGCGTCGCTTGATCATAAACACATTGTGGGACGAATCAGCACACCGGGATGCGGGTTCGAATTCTGTCTGACGCAAGAGCTTTGATCGCAACAAAACATCGTTACGAGAGACTACGACCTCTGCACAATCCTCATGAGATTTAAAGAAATTGAACCCAATCACTCCTTTGCACTCATTTGCCGGACTTCAAAAATTCATTAAAATTACTCGTGTTCAGTTGTTGTGCCGCTCTATCCCTCAAAGCTATAGCGATGAATACATATGGATCACACAGCCTCAAACAAGACTTGAAGACAAATTTATGCTGCAGCATGTGACTTATAGTTAATTGCGAAGCCACCGCTAGCGAGGATATAAGCAGTCGGAGAGCCGTTTGCTTGCAATTGAAACTTTAGCGCCATGTGGGACTCGACCTCGCGCCCATTATTGGCAGACGGCATACTTCGCCTTCACGCCATCGGCGTTCTTTAAAGGACTGCACGCTATTTAATGCGTTGAGATGCTGTAGATAAGAGACTATCTCATTACAGGAGCATCTAATAGGATCATTGCTTACGGGTCGATATTCTAAACAGCGTGTTTTACATACTGAAAGGCCAGTCGTCACCAGATTGCTCACTGCGGGATCGATGCTTGATTTCTTCTTAGCTCAATTGACTGTCGCATAATCACACAAAAGAAAAGTAAGATATAATTTTAAAACTTAAGCAGATAAGGCGGAATCGACTATTCGAACAGGTTCAGATTCGGCAAGCTAACATGCTTCTGTATTTCTTTTAAATTATCCTGTACCACCTTAGGAAAACAGCATTTGTAGAGTGAGGTAATGCTGAGCTCGCATTCTTGACTTTATGCATTTTAGCCGATGTATAAAGAAAGCGGAGAGTGGAGAATACTTTCCTAGCGGATATACATAAGGAAAAGGAACCAGGTAAGATTAAAAAAATAACTTTGAGCTTGAATTCGAATATAACCCGCAGAGGGCGACAGAACCTTAGCACATCCTAATAGCAGAGGCAATAAGCATTCTTTCTTTATTATTGCCAACATTAGCTACATAGCTAAAGTGAGAACCCACCTGTTGAAGAGCATTCAGGCTCGGCTGCAACACGAGGCCACCGCTGAACTCGGCGGCTCGACGAAGTGCGCGGTAGCCTTCTGAGTACTCGTTCAAAGTGCAGTTGGGATTCGCGAGTATGTTCATGTAGATCTGGAAAAATGAGGTATTTCAATTTTATAAAATCGTATGAAAATTATAGAGTCATCACTACATGCCAAACAAAGTCCAGCACAGTTAGCGGTAATCAATTGGTTAGGCCCCCTGAATTCAAGATCAAGTTCTTCACACGGACATTTCGACAAGCTGAAAGGCGGGTCTTGCACTTGTAGGCTCAAGGAGTCACAACGCTTTGTAGTGTCAGATGTTTCTTTATGAAATGAAACGACTGCGATCTTGAGGCTCGCCGGTGCTTGTGATGATCTTCCACCTCTTCGTTCACCATTTCTGGCCATGCTGGTCACCTCTCCCGTTTCTCTATCGCTCAATGTGGTGAAGTTGTTGTCATTTCTTATATTGATTCATTGTTAGAATGCGAACCCAGAAGAACAACCTCGTAGCATTTCTTTCCGCTCTACACACTTCAAACGCTTCCGTTATAATAAGCACTGAATTGTCTATATTGATCATGTTCTCAAATAGGGATTTGGAAATTTTAACTTGGTAACTTGATAGATTACCTCAGTTTCGGATAATTAGACAAGCAACAGCGACCCATCAACACAGCAATCAAAAAGAACTTGCTACCATATGCGGGACGGTCGTGAGCAATAGACCATCTATGGACCAAATGAAAGTTGTTGTGGAATAGATGTGCAAACCACTGTTTTACATACTTACCAAGTAATATAGAAACTCATTAACACATTCACGACCAGAGCGTTTTCGCGCCCAGTGCGCGCGACGGCCCGCGGCTTTTTTGGCGCGCTTATTGTGTTTCAGTAATGGAAAAAGTTCTTGTCTTGTTATTAGGTTGAAAAAAAAAGTCTCTTCACACTTCGAAATTTTTTTTACCCTTCCCCTTGTAAACGCACTAGCCAATGTTGATTGCTGATTTCGTAATCCTATCACACTTGTCTACCGTTCGCACGCAGACACAGGTTAAGACTCTTCTTGTAATTCGTTATCCATCCAATCTTCCGAACTCAATGCCAGATCTACCTCATGGCCGTTTTCAGCACGGCATTCTTCATGAATTCATTAAAGAATCCACAGCACGTCAGGCAGCAGACCAAATTAACCACATATATGGCTTGGGATCTACTACTCATCGCGCCTCTTATGAGTGGTTCGGAAAGTCTTTAAAGGGAAATTATTCACTGAGGGCAAAGCATGGTCAGGAAGGCCAACTGGATTGGACGACAGTGAACTACACCATCTTCTTCGTACCGATAGTTGGCAGACGACACGTCAGCTGGCAGAGAAGCTCGAAGTGTTTCATAGGATAGTGGGGATCCATCTGAAGAATCTTGGCTTTCATGGAAATTTGGAGCTTGGATTCCACATGCCCTGTCAGACACTCAGAAAGGTCGACGGCTCTCCATCGCTGCTTCTCTTCTGTCCAGATAAGGAAGAAAATCGTTTCTTCCGCGGATTGTGACAGGCGAAGAGTCCTGGGTTCTGTGTGCCAACTTCCGAGGAAAAGGCAATGGGTACAAAAGGGAGAGAGCCCTAAGCCTGATCTCAAGCCCAATGTTCACGAACGGAAGATTCTCTTGAGTGTTTGGTGGATATCAGAGGAGTGATTTATCGGCAAACTCTCAGAAGTGGAGAGACACTTACTGCTGTCACATACTGCGGCCAACTCCACAAAGTCGTCGCAACTCTCCAAGAAAACAGGCCGGAGACGTCAAAGGTGATGATCCTGCATGACGATGCAAAGCCACATGTTGCAAGACTCACAAGAAAAACAATAAAGGAGCTTTGCTGGGAGGTATGCCACATCCACCGTATAGCCCTGATCTCGCCCCCTACCGACTACCATCTCTTCCGTGCTCTCAAGCAAGAAATTGGAGAGAAATATTTTGGAACGGATGAAGACCTCAAAAATTGGATTTATCAATGGTTCGACTCCAGAAATGCAGTCTTTTAAGCGAGAGGAATTGGAAAATCACCCAGTCTTTGGAGAAGTGTAGTAGAACAAAATAGAGTTTATCTCAATTGATTTGACTTTGTAGTTGTGAAGTAATAAATCTTTGAAAAAAATGAAAAGACTTTTTTTCCAACCTAATAGATACGATAAAGCCAATCATTTTTCTGTCTACGCAAACCCAACATTTTTTTTGTTACTATAATTTGCGAACCTGAGAAGAAAATCGAACAAAAACATCAATAAACCAAGTTCTTCCCAAAACTCCCCCGTCCACTCAAATGAGTGGACACCGTCCGTCGCGCCCTCTCCGCTGTCCACTCATATGAGTGGACATGGTCGCGAATGTGTTAAAACTAACCAGCTGGAATGCGGGAAAATAATGTCCTTTCCATTAACATGCAGATTAAATTCTTTTATGTGATGGTATTGCCGTTTACCATTAAAGCTATGTGAACAGGCTTCCAAACATTCGCATACCGGCAGTTTTCTCCTGGTGTTCGACTCGGCTACCTTCCTCCATTGATCAGTATCTGATGCGACAACGTCGGTGAAGACGTAAATGGCAGACTTTGGATTGATCGGCTGTAAAAGATTTACGCTAAACATAGTGTAATAACTGTATTAATAGAGGTGCAACGAATTTTGAGGGTGCGATAAATTTTGAGGAGAATGGATCGTTCCACACAACAAGGAATAACAACGAAGGAATCGAAAGCTCATAATTCACGGGTTATCTGTAGTCACTACCAACGAGGACGTAAATGGTGGACTGAATCCTCCATCGAAAGGAAAGGAAGAGAAACCTGGTGCGATCTACGAATATCCCCTCTAGATTCGGATCATTCACTGTACGCATGACATCACTGAAATCTACTGCCTACTCAGTGTTGAAAGCCTGGAAACTCGTGTGTACATGTAGGGTGGTATTCACTCCCGTAATGAGGGTGCTGTGGTCATGTTAAACCCAAGCTTTACAGTTGTTTCTGCGATTTTACTCTAGGTGTTGTCTAGCCGTTGTCCTCATCTAAACGGGGTCTTCTTTCATGTTGCGAAAAATAAGTGTGTTACGACACTACATCTCACCCTAGTTACACACCCTGATAGCATTGTACAGTGTACCCAGTGTTTTGCCGTCGCTCAGGAGCAATGCAGCTATCCGATGAAAGAAAAATTGAAGCAAATCTTCTTCGCAGTGTTCCTGCCTCTTGGGACGAGTTGTGGTTTGATGTCTGCTGGAGGCCGACGCAATTTTTGCCTCATTCTCCTAGAAGGACACTTTTGGCCTTAAACGATGCTCCCTTAATTTGACATAAGGATTGAGGTAACAAAAATCATCCTACTGAGACGCCCCCTTGAAAGGGAAAAGGAAAGAAGTTCACTGTGTCTGAACTTTACGATGAGGCGCCTCGACAAATAGGTGTGCCAAGGACAACCTTCGAACTCTTTTTTTTTATTGGGACAAGAACGATTTTTTTTCAAAACAGTAGCCGTCCATTGTAAAAATCGAAACGTGAGCAATAGTAGACAATGGTTTCGAAGCATTTGTGAAGGAGCTAGTTCTCTCTAATCATCACAAAGGTTCCTGGTTACATTCAAATGTTCACTTTTGGTATTTGACGAACGAATGCTGAGATAATTCACAGCAAAGTCTTTCAAGCAAGCTAGCAAATTAGAAAAGAACATGATGATGAAAAAACCTAAAAACAAAGCACAAAATTATGCGCTCTATGTATGTATGTGTAGGAAATCGGTAGTTGGAGCTCGTGAACCTGACCTGATCTCCTTGCCTTAAAGGTTCAATGCAGGAAGTAAAGATAATAACATAGCGATTTCCTTGTTAAGTATATCATATGCAGGTATACGTACATTGGTGCTCTTTACTTTACTTGGTGCGGGGCCACCCATTTGTGTGATGGCGATAATGCTTAAAATCGCCGTACCTCCATGAATACACTCGCAATAGGATCGAACGTCTTGTCACTACATTCACCAACGTCCTTTGTGTAGATGGCATCCATTATGGAGTTCAGGAACATTTGAAAGAGATTCTTTGCGTAGAACGCGGTATCGTACTCTTAACAGTAATTTTCATCAGCAATTATAACTACAATACAATGTATCTGAGCCGACTACCGCTGTACCTTCGAAACCTTTCTTGGTTACGGTCACCCTTACTTGAGAACTACTCGAACGGGACAGTGAACAGACTAGCAGTAGGGGCAAAGTGAAGGAGAAGTCCCCAGATACATATGTGTAGCTTTACCATAATCAATGCGATTTTTCGCTTGTCCGTCGTGCCCATAATTGTTATTAGTAAATTTCTTTTTGGGCAAAACTAAACCAAAGCTAGATCACTTATAAATTTTCATTATTGGTAAAATTCTTTTAAGGCAAAGCCAAGTCAAAAAAATACATTCCTTATTAATCAGTGTAGGGAATAGGAACAGGAAGAAATTGTTTCAGGAAAAATTGTTTTGCTTTCTAGCAACAATCTAGTAAAAATTGTACGCTTTCGTCGAAGATCCTCTGGAGTTGTCCAATCCCACCAATAAGCGTCGGACAGCATTGTCCGACATTGTGATCAATGTCCAAAGGATTAATCATCTCAACTCTGATAACTCATCTCATACATAACCTCATCGCGACAGTGTCAGGCAGTGTGTACGTTTATTTGCGGCATGGGACAACTTCAGACGACGTTAGACGAAAGCGTAACATTTTTCCTCGAACAATTCTTTCCTTCTCCTACACTGTACACCGACCAGTCAATATTAGATGTAATTTTTTGGATTAGTTTTGTACTCAAAGAATTTAGCAAATAACAATTAAAGGGACGAAAAACACGAAAGGGTTAATTGGGAAGCGTATAAAATCAGGTTTGAAAAAATATCCATGTAGCCGTTTAATTAAAAAATGAAGTCTAATTTTCTCATACAACTTCTATCTTTTACCTTCTTTCTTCGTTATTCTTTTGTTTAAAATGGGACTAGAAACAACAGCTTAAGTCACAAAGATCTCCTCATCAGCACGTTAGAAGCATACTATTATCATTCAAGCGGGAACAGATCACTTGTTAAGGACTTTCTAAGCAACGGTAAAGTGTTAAAAAATCTCCAGTCGCTGTTAACTTACTTCCGTTAGCATACTTTACTAGCACGTAGTTGTTGTAGACGTCTTGTCCAAGCGCATTGTTATCCTCCACCTACAATTACATTTATTTCACTTCACCGCTGCTAGAACTCACTCAAGTACTGACAAAGATCTTTTGAATACCTCGTTAGTTATAGCGTTAACAATTTGAGACACATATTGGCTCATCGATGTCGTGGTTCGGAGAACGATGATGAGCGTTTTGTAGTCGGTAAGATACTGCCCCATGTCAACGGTACAGGAAACTGAAAGAGAGATGTCAGACCGCTGTAACTTCTTTGCTACGTGTAGCAGCGCTGAAAAACATCAAACCAAAGCTAGTCAGGAAAAGTCTGGAAGGGCTGAACGCGAAAAGGATAGCGTGAATGGGAAGTCAGTTTTCTTCAGCTTCAAACGAACATCTGAATTATGCTTTAATTTACTGAAACAGTTCGCCATAAACATGTCGTGTTCTGTCTTCTTCTACAGCTACCTTGTCTCAGGTGTTATTTCGCAATGCTTTTTATTGTCCAAAACAAGCTGGAGTAAAGCGAATAAGCTCCTTTGATGGGACTACATATAGCGTCGTTTTTCAAAATGTTTGCCATATTCGTTGTAAATTTAATGGCCGACGACATGTGGTGAGTGACACTTTCAAAGCCAGAAAAGGAGATGCGGTACTTTTCGGCTAGAGTGCGTTACGTGGCGGCCAGCGAAACTATGCATTCTCGCACCTCCTGCAATTGGCTGATGCTCTCCCTGCTGCCGTAGTTACAGACTGGATAAAATATTGAGGAAATGTCTCAGAAGGAAGTGGGAGACAATGGGAATTGAAGAGAGAAGCGGCAGAGCGACGAGGTGGATTCCGATGCCCCCAGAAGTTGTCGATCTATAATATTAGGTTGTCCCATAAGTCCCCGCCGTTTTTTTTCAACGATTGACTGCAGATTTCGCCGGCGGTCTCTTGCATAGCGCTACACAGCTTTCGAAAGAGAATGATTCGCTCTATCAGAACATGTATTGCATTCCTTTTTTCATCATAGATTTTGTCAATTTTTAGGTCGTTGAAGTGAAAAGTGAAAAAGTGGAAAAGTAGCCATTTGCGCACTTGTTCTCTCCGCTTAGGTTTGTAATTTTTTGCGCAGTTTTTTACAGCACTTCGAAGACAATGTTCTGCTCTACAGGAATATGTGTTGGTCCTATTTTCTCACTTGCCCTTTTTTGATTTTTAGGCCATCAAATTGGGACGGCCGAAGGAGGATGGTTTTTGCCGACAGCTCCTGCTCTGCGGTTGGACTTTTTGGGTTAGTGTTATATGTCATTCGAAAGAAAATGTCTTGCTCTATAAGAATGTGCGTCGCGTTTATCGATTTCTTTTGAATATCAACAAAATGCCAAAAAGAGAAAAATCGTCTTCACCAACAACTCCTTCTCCTTCTTCAGTTGTTGATATTCGACAGAAATTAGCGTGAGCCAATAAACGTGACACAAATTCTTACAGAGCAAGACATCCTCTTCCAAACGACATATGACACCAGGCAAAAAAGACCAACCACAGAACCGGAGTTTTGGTAAAAATTCGGACGGAAAAGTCGGAATTCCCAATTTGATGGCCTAAAAATCAATAAAGGGCAAGTGAGAAAATAGGACCAACACATTTTCTTGTAGTACGAAACATTGGTTTCGAAGTTCTATAAAAAACTGCGCAAAAAAATTACAAACCTAAGCGGAGAGAACAAGTGCGCAAATGGCTACTTTTTCACTTTTTCACTTTTCACTTCAACGACCTAAAAATTGACAAAATTCATGGTGAAAAAAGAAATGCAATACACGCTCTGATAGAGCAAAGCATTCTCTTTCGAAAGCTGTGCAGCGCTATGCAAGAGATCGCCGGCGAAATCTGCACTGAATCGTTGAAAAAAAAACGGCGGGGACTTATGGGACAACATATATGTGGACGAGTCGCCGTGTCAGTGGAAGACAGCACAACCAAACACAGTGGCTCTGTCCATGCCTTCCTTATTGTCCGATACAAACTGTACTGACAGTTACCCTGTTTTTACGTCTCTGCGTCGTTTCTGTAATCAGACGAGGTTCATACACATTTTTTCCGTTGTCCACTCTAGGCGGAAATCACCGAATAACTTGTGAAGCTTCACAGCCATAAGCACAGTGCCCTCACGCGTTATAGTGGCTTCGATCTTATACTAAAAC
The DNA here is from genome assembly GCA_947396885.1 of Heligmosomoides polygyrus polygyrus. Classification (NCBI taxonomy): domain Eukaryota; kingdom Metazoa; phylum Nematoda; class Chromadorea; order Rhabditida; family Heligmosomidae; genus Heligmosomoides; species Heligmosomoides polygyrus. The sequence continues at coordinate 24,477,371 of OX377206.1, forward strand.
GCGGGCTTAAAACATAGTTCTACATTTTCATCTGAACCTGAAAAAGCATAGCAGCGAAGTTCTCTACGAAGGAAAACAAGAGAGTTAGATAAATGCTTTTCAAGATGAGAAAGGCAACAAATGCTGCAGAGAAAACCGTAAATTCATTCCCTGAGTCAAGTTATTGCACCACCCTGTGACCAGGAACTACATTCTATGTCGGCTTCTACTTCAACCTTCTCATTGCTCTTCAATCTCAACGTTTCAATTCGCAGATTAAAATTTGTCACCACGAAGTTGAATGTATCCACCACGAGATGCCTGTGTCGCTTTTGCTCAACAAAAAAAAAATCGTCGAAAAAGAAGAACACGGGCAAATGTGCGTAGTCAGGATAGCAAGGAAAATGTAAACTCTATTTTGAAGGATTTTCAAGTCGTCTGATGCCCATCGTCCAAACTCCATCATCAGCTCATTCTAATAAGAAATCACTAAAACGCCAGGACAAAATTCAGCTCCAAGGCTCAGCTTACAAAGTAACATGAGGAATATCCGGAATAAGGAACTCTCTTTTTTCTAATATCGCAATTTTAGGAAGCAACAACGAGAGGGGTGTAAATCGTATAACAAAGATGGGTGCATACAGGGGCATGGAAAGTAGATTTTCGTAAGGAAGGGCAAGTTTCATTATTTTACAAAAATACATAGCAAAGCTGCTGTGATAGTGGAAATCACGTTTAGAACATAAAGGCAGTGCTGCTATTATGTACTAGACACTGTTTATAGGGATTTCGTTCCCGTTGCTTCTTACCTCTTCCCCTGGAAGGAGCATGTTTCCTCTCTTTTTTCTCCAGTAAGAACTAGTAAATTTATAGCAGCGGTGCTTTTGGTTCGTTTTACCAGCTACAGCAGCGCCTTCAACAAGGTGACTAATTTTTAACGCTTTTTAATGCTTAGATAGGGTCTAGTAACACGATCAAGATTAACAAGGGTTTTCCAAGGCCAAATTCAAAAATCTCAAAATTCATGAGCGTTAGAGCGTGCGAATGTGAGTGGCCAACCACTCACCTCCAATATCGACCGCTGACAGAAAGGTGAAGGCTCAACAGAGCACATGACAAACACTCACATTAAACAACAGCTGTGCTTTTAGGCAAGGTGAGGATTACAGAGTAAGTTCCCAGATTGGATGCTCTATGGTGATTGTACTGACCGCTTTCACAGTTGACTCCCTTGAATCCAGGAGGACACATGCACTGTAGACCTCCAGGAAGTGGAGATCCCCCGTTCATGCAGTTCACCTAAACGATGTATTACTACTCGCACCTGCAGTAGATTTGAAGCAAACCATGAAAGTACCTGATCACATTCCCTTCCGTAGAACAATTCAGGACAGAAACAAGTAGCGTTCACTGTACCCTGGTAGAGTGGCGTACCACCATTAGCACAGTTCACCTGTGTTGACGGTGTGACAGGAGGAGCCGCTGTGGTTGGCGCTGGCTCTAAAGAAAGAAGCTTACAGTATGCGATAGAGAATGCTATGACTAAGCTGCAAATGCTGGTGAGATTAGAGTATGGTAGGGATGAGATTAGGGCATCGTAAGTTTATTACACACATAACTAAGGTGACAGTGATTAAAGTTGGCATCGATGTCGCCTATAGTGTTGCTGTGCTTTATGCAATGTTTTCCTGTCCATGTTCATAAAGTTTCTTTCTTGATACTGTTTCTTCAATTTTTTAACTGGATGAAACTTAAAAGTGTGAATTGGCTGCTTCTCCACCTTACAGCGTTCCGTCACAGCCACTTAAACTTTCAGTTCAAAGTAGACCTCCACATGACTCAGCTAGAGCACTAACCTTCCCTGAAATCCAGGTCGGTAAAAAGCAGGCGAAAGGTTGTTTAACTGCTTGTTAAGCACTATGCACGATTTGCCACGCGCCGTGGATTTTCATTTTTAAAAACGAAAGGAATTCGTCACACGTTGATGGGAATTTATTTTTATTAGGAATTGTGCTGAAGTTGCTCGTCAAGTCAAAATCGTTTGAAGTAATCTGAATCTTCAAGAGTCGGAATCCTTCACGAAGTGCCGTTGTCACTAACTTGTTTGTTATTTTTTGTACATAAGTACATCTACATCATATAAGACTACATAGACGGGCTGGCTAACCTGGCAAAATGCCAGGCTCATCAGTACAGCCTTCCCTTGAAGCTCATGTCAAATAATCTCTTCTCTTTGAATTGGTGTTGTAATAGGAAAACACTCACCAAGGCATGCGAACAAGCCAGATCTTCTGTAGGCGTAACCGGTTGCATCAACACCGTCGATCTTAAGTGTCACAGTGAAATGGAGAAAAACAAAAAATTCATATCCTAGGGGTGCTCTCAAAAACTCATACCCTGTGGATACCCACTTCTGCGAGGCTGTATGAAACTTACGTGGTAGACGTAGCGGTTCTTTCGATCGCAAACGAACTGCCCAGCGAAGTATTCATAGGCGCAAGAGAAGCGCTTTGTCAGCAACGACCTATACACTGGCACGGAGGACATCTGTGTTCGGATGGTCACAGCACGAACTTCTGGAAGCGTAACACCATAGCACAAATCTATCCCAGACATAGTAAGATTAGGACTTTGCCTATATTTAAACAACAGTATATACCACGCCTTTCCTTTAAGTGTATCTAGCCATGTTTGAAATCAGGACAGAGAGTCTCAGCCTTTGTCAAACTAATAACGCGCTCAGCTATCTAACTACTGAAGTGTTTCAACTCCCATGGAACTTCAAGTTGAGACCATGATCATTAGAAAGAGCTCGGAGTGCTGATTAGGAATATAGGTGTCAAAGTTGAAAAATGAAACTCCTGAGCAAGTTATGACCTGCCGAAGTTGGTTAGCCCGACCAAAGGCTGGCCGTGCGAAGAAGCTGGCGCAAGAGCGATGAGTCATAGGGTCTCCTTAAGGATGGGCTGCAGGATGCGGCGGCAGCGTAGAAGTAGTGATCCCGCTCGTTACGTGTGACATCAATTGTTCGGTCCCCATTGCTGCCGGTTTTTTTGCACATCATTATTTATCTTCGGAATTACCTTTTATTCCAAATTATGACACGTGTTTGATTAAATAGCCGGGAAAACAAATCATTCACGTTTGTAAGTATGCTTGAAGGCAAAAAAAAACTGCTGTGGTAACATTGGTGGCACCTCTAGACGTTTTTCCTTCAATCCGGGGATTATGAAAAGGGTAAGTGGTTTGCCATGGTAAATAGCGTGAAGTTCAAAATGACCCAGAGAGACAACCTACTGAAGGTTCTCTCGCAGGAATCGTAGATTTGCCTTGACCTCGAGACCAAGATTGATATAATATTTATCCGGCTAACGTTTCGGCGCAACCGCCTTCGTCAGAGCCTGGAAAAACAAGGGAACAAGGGAAACATCACCAGAATCCATTTGAGGGACACTAGCGTCTATAATCGGTCTACCTATGAGGAGTTTGCTAGACAGTTCCGCCGGCTAAATCGGAAATGGACTGAGATATCACGATCAGCAAACCTCCCAAGAACCCTGACAGCGCGATTGAAGTGTGACCATCCCACCTGTCCAGTGCTGTATGTGCTTATTAAGACACATAAGCTACCTTCAGGTGATGGTCTTCATGATCCTTCGCAGTTCAAGGTTAGACCAATTATAAGTAGCGTAGGTGGCCCAGCAGACCGTATTTCTTGGCTGCTAAATGTGGTTCTTGTGCAGTTGCTCAGGTTTGTACCGGCACACCTCCCTAATACCTGTGCATTTCTAGCAAAACTCCGAGAGACATATGTGGAAGGCAGCTGTGTGATGGAGTCATTTGACGTTACATCGTTTACACAAATGTCTCCAGAGAGAATGCAATGCAAGCCGTTTGCGAAATGCTTGGGGAGTACCAGGACCAGATTTCACTGTATGGGCTCAGTATAGCTCAAATAATGGCACTCGTGGATGAGTGTCTTCAGTGCAACATCTTCAAATGGTCCAACGAGTACTACAGGCAGATAAGGGGGCTCGCAGTGGGTCAACGTTTGGCACCTGTGCTGGCTATGGCATATATGTCAAGAATAGAGAGACCCGTGTTGGAACGCAGGCCTCTACTTTACTGTCGGTACATAGATGATTGTTTCATAGTTTGTGCAACACAAGGCGAAGTGGATTCCTGCTTCGACCTGCTCAATCATCAAGCGGAGCATATTAAGCTCACAAGAGAGAAACCGACAAACAACTGGCTGCCATTCCTCAACGTGCAAGTGAATTTCTCTCGTAGCACCTTCAACACGAAATGGTATAGAAAGCCTAGTAACAAGAACATCTTGGTGCATTTCCGTTCTGCACACCCGAGCAGTACTAAAAGGGCCATTATCAGGAATATGTTTCACACAGCGACCAAGGTGTCTTCTAATGAAGACTTCAGGTGTTCGTCAAGGGAAATGGCTTCTCGCATTGCATTGTCCAATGGGTATGTTGGTTATGCGACTGAAAGCCTGCGGGTGCAACGTCGTCGGCCTGCAAGAGAACGAATGAGCAGAAACCAGGAGCGCACTAAGATTGCTTTCTCAGTCCCATTTATTTCAGATGCTTTAAGCGCTCAAGTACGAAGCTGTATACGTAGAGCTGGATTGGACGACCTGATTAGGCTAACTGAGATGCCACCTAGTAACCTCAAGGGGCAGCTCGTGCGGAACCGCCTGTATGATTGCGCTTGTACTACTCCTTCATGTGTGGTGTGTCCTTTCGGCAAAGGAGGAGATTACATGGTCTCGGGGGTGGTTTACCTCATAACCTGCTCTCAGTGTAAAGAGGAATACATCGGTGAGACAGGCAGGCCACTTTGGGTGAGGATGAAGGAGCACATGGATGGACTTAACAAGTGCAAGCATTCGACACCGCTAGGAGAACACAGGCTGCGAAGTCATGCTGGCGCAATGTTTGGTGTAGCGGTGACAGTACTAGCGCGCGAGGCCGACATCACAGTACGCAAGACTCTTGAAGCGCTGTGGATTGCCTCAAGGAACCCCGTAATGAATAGGAGAGAGGAACGCGTGATGGTAACTCAGGAGCTCTCCCCTTTTGCTGATCTTTGCGGTCTAACGCCAGGTAGTGATAGAGGGATGGTCGCTGAAGAGATGACCAGAAGGGGAAAGTCTCATTCATCCAATCTGCCTCCATCCGAGAGTGACGTGACAGCCTCTCGGCTGCAATCTTAAGTATCTAGGTGGTATCTCAGTTGGGACTGTGCCACTTCTGCTCTGTCTCGTTCCATCTCTATCTTCTTAGACCTCTGTGACTTGAAGGTAGTCCTTGGACGAACAACCTCTCTAAGTTCCCTTGTTCTTCCAGGCTCTGACGAAGGCGGTTGCGCCGAAACGTTAGCCGGATAAATACTATATCAATCTTGGTCTCGAGGTCAAGGCAAATCTACGATTCCTGTTTAAAATTATGCCAAGATTCAGTGACAGTCGGACATGGAACGTTCTCTCGCAGATTTACCGTATGTTGCGTATGATGTGAGAAAAAACCGGACCGAAACATCGATGTCACACGCGACGAGCGGGAGCACTACCTCTGCGCCACCGCCGCAGGTGGCAGCCTATTCTTACGGAGCCCCATGACTCATCGCTCTCGCGCCAGCTCTTTCATACGGCCAGCCTGTGGTCAGGCCACCGAACTTCGGCAGGTCATAACTCACTCAGGAGCTTCATTTTGCAATTTCGACACACATATTGGTGATCAGAATTCCGGGCTCTTCCTGATGATCCTGGTCTCAGCTTATAGTTCCATGGGAGGTCGAAACCCTTCCCTTGAAAGGTCTTCTCAAAGAGCGGCCCAGAATTAGGTCTACAGCAATTATCTCTGCTGTTCCGTCGACCATAAACAAGCGGCTGCAACAGTAGTTTTAACACATGACGTGCGTCTTAATCTTCGTAATGTGCAACAGTGACTCGGTGTGCTCAAAATCCAATAAAAGCAAGGCATACTCCAACAAAGCGGGAAAAACCATCCTACCGATGAAATACGTATGTGGTTACATCGAAACCACTCGTACTGCTCCATTCGCCTCTATTGTTCAACTATCTTCGGTGGATATCGGCCCTCGCGGTAGAACTCTAGCCCATTCAGAGAATTCAAATGTCCCATTTGGACTCTGCTGAGTTGGTAGGTGTAACTCCGAAATACGGGGGAATGGAGACGTTTGGTGAAGCAGAGCGCAAATTAAAAAAAAACAACTATGCGCCACGTTCAGGCCTCTGAGGATGACGTGAAGTCGAAACTTCAATCCATGCGAAATAAAAGTGGGCCTCAAAACCTCGTGTGCCACAAGACATAACTGACTAGCAGCTTATAATGCCGAGCTTTGAAGAAGAGAGAAGTTGGAGATTTCCGAGGCCTGCATTTCTCACATTTCTCAAAGCCACGTACCAGAATGAAAATTGAGGGGAAAATTACCTCCTGGAGCGGTCAAATTGTTGACATGAGAGACAAAGTACATCGGCTGTCCCTCAATCGCGGATTCCGTGTACGGGGCGACATCGGACTGTGGAGAAAGGGTGAACCGTTGAACAGCAGAGAGACCGCTGTAGGCCTAAATAGCAGTAATGAATAATAAATCCTTTCGTTTTGATTGAAAGTAAATACCAATGATCGTGTTTGGTAGCAGCTTATCACTGTTATAATCACTGCCTATAATTTTAAGTCGGATTGACAGTCTTCGTCGTCTTAGAAGTATCTTTCGAAAGCAGAAGAGTTCAAACCACATTTGGTACCAGCCAAAAAGCGAAAAGATCTTTGTGTCACAGAGCTTTATGGCTTGGATCTTAAAAGCGTTATTTTTGGAGTGAACTGAAATTTAGGAGTTATGTTAAGAAGGTATTCTCTAAAAGCTCACCAGTAGACCAAAACACACTGAAGAGGGATACAAAAACTTGTTAAAAATTGACGAAATGAAATGAAATGTAAGAGAAGTCTGCTCTTTAGAGTGATATGCAAGATATATTTTTAATATAAACATGTAAATATATACCGTCAAATTTGACACTTTTCACGTCTGATTGAACACCCCTCTAAACAAAATTGATGGTTCTGAAAAGAAGCGAACGTCTTCCAAATCGAAACGAGCTTCTTGTAGGTTGAACTCATGCTCTTTAAGATGGTAAAATAATTTTTTGTTGAATGCAAATTAGATATAACTTTCTTTGATTTTTTGTTCAGCTGCCCAAATAAGTAGGGAAAATTTGTAAAATTCTGTTTTTGAAAAAAAAACGAAAGATTAAACTTTGTTTTAAAGCGCAGCAAGTTCGCAATCATTCAGTGCACTAAAATACGTGATCGTATCGCATTCAAATGCTTGTTGCGTTTTTTTTAAATGACAGTGTAGATGCAGCCTACATGAAGCCCACGAGTGTGTTCTTTGCAATTATTTTTGTTGCATCACTAACGGGTGTGAAACCCAGCACAAACAGAAATTTTACTACATATCAATAAAAACCGCGAGGTCTTGAACGAGCGAGGCTTGGCGCAACCTCTTTCAGCACTAAAAAATGGCCGCCTTCGAACTATTTGAAACAAGCTTTAAAACGTCATTTTTCCTCAAAAAATTAGAATTTTTATAAAAATTCAAACAACGCATTCACTTTCTGGGTAGGTGAATTAAAACTTCAAAGAAAGTCGCACAAAAATCCTCCCTATATAAAAAATTAATCTACCCATTTTGGAGAGTCCTTAGTTTAATGGCAAAAGAGCTCGTTTTGATTTGGAAGATGCTCAGTTGGATTTCAAAAAAACGTTAGGCTTGCTTAGAAGAGTGTTCAATTTGAACTGAAAATGCTATAGATGAACCACATCCCGATGTTCCTTCCCCTGCCTAGCTATGTGCTCCCAGGGCGCAGAACCCAGTGATAACGGGGCGATAAAGCATTCTGGGCAAGACGTTGACTTGTAACAACGACGTCTGCGAAGGGTTTCCGCGCTAAGAAGAAAAACGTTTCAGACGAGGAAATGACCCTATGCGCACACCGATTATCGATTTTTGGCAATCACTGCAACCGATTGGTGGTTATACCGCGTTGCAGTCGCCTTGGAGAGAATTCGAAGGCCGATTGAGATGAGTCGTTGGAAGTGCAGATAGAAAGATTTCAACAAATGAAATCTATGAAAGGCAGAACCCGGAGAACCTACAGTGATTTCGACATGGCAGTTCGTCGTTGGCACAGCTCCATTGTCGATGGTGAGCTGGTAGGGACCCGGAGGTGCATCAATGAAACGAGCTAATGTGTAACCGTCGTTGATAACTCCATCGCTCGGCAATGCGTTGCCTAAATGTTGACTTGCTTGTCGTGTTTAGCCACTAATGGGAAAGCAAAACTAAGCAGAAGTATCTGTTGATCTCTGAGGAGAGTGGACGAGAGCTAGCCAAATTGTGTAAGATTTACGCCGTCTTGAATAAAGATTAAAAGCTAAAAGGTAGAGAGGAAGGTACCGTCTGAATCGGTCAGATTCACATATGCTCTGCCAGCAGCAACCACCTCTATCGTTATCTGAGCAGAGTTGCTGTCAACTGGAACGTAGTACCTGAAACAACAAGAAAACGTGCTGGAATATGTGGCCAAATGTAATAAAGGAACATACTTTCCAGTGCATCCTGACGGCAAGTTCAACATGTCGATAAGCTGGTAATCAAGTGTACTCGGCGGAAGTGTGCCCGCATCAGAGCACATCGCTGAAGTCCATGTGTTAGCTTTCAGATTGCATAGTTTCATTGCTACAATTGTGCGTTCGTAGCTTGTGTTTTTAACAGTTGCTGGTACACTGTCATAGATTCTATGTCAGTCAAAGGCGTTCTCTCCATTGGGATATTACTTGGCAATCGAGAAGATCTTTTTGAAACAGCAACACTTACTTTGGTGAAACGCTTTAGAGAGATGGGCATGAGGAAAGAGCAAGAGAGAAAGAGAAGGCGCTACGCTACCCATTTTCATTCTCCTGAAGAGCAACGGAGCCGATTTCTTCGTTCATCAGTTTTCCACAATGCCTGGCGGATGTTTTCGAAATTTGGCTGGAGCTTTATTCCATGAGAAACGTTACCTGGCACACCCGAAAAGTATAAGGCAGATCGCGTTTTTTGTTTGCTTTGAATCGCAGCCCTCCTGATGGGGACCTCTCCACTAAACACATCTAGTCCAAGTTTTAGTGTAGAAGCCCTCATCAGGGCGATCTACAATCTCGTTCGGACGGTTGCAAGACATGGAGTGTGCTTTGCTTAGGAACGAAACCTTCATCATACTATCTTTTTGAAGTCGTACATAAGGTGTTCAAGGTAGAAATGGTAGATAATTCATTATCCAGCAAACCAAAGCTAAGTCATCGCAAAGGCTGTCTGTGCTATTTTCAGCTTTAGAATTTTTACAGAAATGTTTAATGAAAAAGAGAAGAACAGCTAAATGAGTTCTACTTTTAAGGCTCAGTAACTGGTACCCACATTTTCAATTTGAGAAACAATGTTAACGTAGCTGTGTTTACGGAACAACTATTTTTGTCATTCGTGTGTTGTCAACTTTTCAAGTAAGCAGTTACCTGTTTTTATTTAGCATTGTGAAACTATGTTGAATCCTCATTCAGTACTACTTCTGCTTCTTCTGAATCCATGTTTTACTGATTAGTGAGTGGCGCGCATTGACTTTGAATTTGAAACGTTTCGGAAGATGTCTAGATAAAGACGTATGAACATGAAAATCGAGGCTTATACTAAAACTGCTTGCTTAAGGTGATTCCTTGTGTACCAAAAGTATCAAAAGTGCATGTTTTTCATGCATATAATTTGTGATAAGACTGTGCAGCAGTGCGGCGACTTAAAGGAACGAAAACGCGACAGCACGAGCTCTATTGTAATGCTACTAATTTCCAGACAACAGAAACAACTTCTGATAGGAATCGGCATAGCGGAATATGTTTTGTGGTCTTTTGGGATGAAGCCCTCGAGAAGATCGGCATAATTCCTTTGGTTGTAAGCTGCTATTTGGCCGCAAAGAGCTGATCTTTAAAAGCTTTTCCCAAACACACTGGGTAGTACTTGTTGCTCCACTATATTGTCAAGCACTGCCTGAAGAGTGTGGACGTGGATTTGAACCTGCCAGTATGTTTCGAATTTGGGAGACTGGGAGCCGCGCACGACAAACTTCTAGAGGACTACTGAGCCATAGTTTCCAACTGACACTTAATCATTAGTTGTGAATAAAGTCGCAATAGCAATAGCAGTAGATATAACATCGGAAAAGGTGAATCCAATAGTATGTGTTCGCTTAAAATTGAATCATTGATGTGACGAAGTTGACTGCAGCTGTTAACCAAGAGTGGTATCGACCTTTATTCTGGCTAACATTTCGGCATTGTCACCTTCATCAGAGCTTGGAAGACTCGAAGTAACATTTGGAAACTATTCGCTCAAACACCATTTAATCTTACAGAAATTAATTCCTCAGGAAACAAGGAGTCAAGGACAGAAAAGTAGCAGAAACCAGCAACGCTAACCTTTACGGTAGAGTCGAGATGATTCACCCGTCACCCTTAGCTGGAGGAGGGCTAACTTAGGTGGGTGGGCGAGCGTATATTTACGGACCACCTGCCCCCGGGATCCGGGATCCCTTTGAGCACGACCATGTAGGTCAAACCCGAAGAGGTCGACGAAGTGCGTCAGCTCTTGTGTTGTCGCGATGCAGTCTTCCTTGCGGTTGATATTTGGATTTTGGGCAGCGATCCAAAATGCTTCCAGTGTTCTGTGTGCTGAGATGTCGTGTTCATGCGCCAAGATCGTAATAGCCACCATGGCTTCGGACCCTGTGCTCCCCAAAGGGTTCGACATATTGGACTTTTTTAGGCCATCCAAGTGCACCTTCACCCTTGTACAAAGGAGTCTGGCTGTTTCCCCAATATATCCCTCTCCCATTGACTGCAGGTAATGAGATACACCACCCCAATCTCCATCAGTCTCCTTCACTTCCGGACAGGCAGATAACACATGATGGTGTGGTGCATGTCCTGTCGTACAGCAGGTCCCGTACTAGCTGCCCTTTTAGGTGAGGAACCTCTATCACTCTCACCAGCTCCTCCAGAACCTGCCTTGCGTAGGCATCTGCGGACGGTCGCACTTGTTTCGTCTGTCCAATGAATCATTGATTTTGTTTCCTAATTTTGTTATCTAGCTTCGCTTGTGGTCATTCCCATTCGGGATCTATCCTAGTCCGGGGGGGGGCCCACATAACTAAAGAGTATGTAAAAAATCGACTTGGGACTTACCGAGCGACTCCTACGGAGCACGATAGAGCCTAAACCGGAAAAATTCACGAGCAAAAAAAAAAACAACGAAAAAAATGCTTTCTCCGCGGTTGTAAGCGGGTTAAGTTATGTGCCCTTCTCACCATGTTAGATCCTGGTTATAACATGTAAGGCGACGGTCAGCTCTAGCTAGGTGGCATTATGCGCCCTCCTCACCATGTTATATCCTAACATGTCAAGCTGTGGTCACCACGCGGCATGACTTCATTGCGTCGCTCTTTGCCTGCCGATACGGTTGTCAAACCGCGGCGATTTTATTTTTTTTATTTATCCGTCCGTTTTTTTCTTTGTTTTAGTTTCTATCGTGCTCCGTAGGAGTTGCTCGGTAAATCCCAAGTAGATTTTTACATACTTTTAGGATATGTGCCCCCCCCCCCGGACTAGGATAGATCCCCATTCGCAGCTAGAAGAAGTAACCGAGAACACCGGTGATAGAAGTAAGTTCTTCTAGCTTCGAATAGCTACAATCCCTCTAGACCCGCCCCGATATGAACGCCTATGCGCACTTTCTCTCACTTACTTCCTAGCGTGACGTGGATGACAATTATACATAACAAGTGCTCCGTCACGCCTATCGGCGTGCCTCGCACTTGCGCGCTTCGCGCGATGTTGCAGTATCTCTAAGCTAAGGACAATGACATCAAGCTAGCTGGTCTACTTGTACAGGTTTTTCCCTACCTAGGAGTAGAAAAGGCTCTCAGTACGTGCAGTATATAGTAAGATAGGGCGATCTATTGGTTCCACGCTACTGGTTCTCCTTAGTGAAACGTTCCCCCATTACTGGTACTGGTTCCCCTCAATGATCCCCCTTAGCTGACGACGTCTTCGGCACGTCTTCTGAATCCCCAGGCATATTGGACGATGCCTTCGACACGTCCACCTGAATCCCCAAACACGTTGAGCGACGTCTTTGAAACGTCATGCGACGTACTGCGCACGTCTTCTGAATCCCCTGGCACGAAGAAGACGCTCGGGTATTTTCTGCTTTTTGCTCCCCATAATTTGATCAGTATCAATTGACGGCGATCGAAGTTCTGAAAACGAACTTCGACCTCGCCAACACTCCCAAAAACTTCGCCCACACTTCCCCTAGGAGGGGGGGGGGTGGATTAATTAGCGTGCTGATCACGAATCTAACATCCTTCTTTAAAATTTCAGACGATTATGGTAGGGTACGGTAGGTAACGGTGACAAAGGCTGTCGATGTCATCATCACCGATTCTCCCCAGTGCTAAGGGGGCTATTTGGGGTGATAAACACGAATCCTGCAGCAATTTCTCGTATTACGCTGCAGCACGGTAGCTACTGATCAGGATCGCCATAGCATATTGGACGACAAACTCCTCGAGATAGAAACAGAATCCGTCGAAGACGCCAGGAGACGCGAGCCTAACATCAGAAACGATCAAAAACAAAAGAAGACACTCACGCTCGAACTTCTAACCATTTCACTCGGATTTTCTCAACAGTTTGATTTCTTCGGAGCGATTTCGCTGATAAAATGACTCAGCCTCTGACTGAAACGAATCATCGAGCCGTTGTCTCACCCCCCCCCCCTTCATCAGCGATATCACGATGCCTCCTTCCGCTGTTCACCGGATCGCAGCGTAATCAATGAGGCTAATCAAAAGCGAAACACCCAAAAAGCAACTCAAACTCCTCGAAATAGAAAATGAATCCGTCGAACACGTCAGAAGACGCGAGCCGAACATCAGAAACGATCAAAAACAACAGAAGACACTCACGCTCGAACTTCTAACCATTTCACCCGTACTTTTTCAACAGTTTGATTTCTTCGGAGCGATTTCGTTGATAAAATGACTCAGCCTCTGACTGAAACGAATCATCGAGCCGTTGTCTCACCCCCACCCCTTCATCAGCGATATCAGGATGCCTCCTTCAACTGTTCAACGGATCGCAGCGTAATCAATGAGGCTAATCAAAAGCGAAACACCCAAAAAGCAAGTCAAACTCCTCGAAATAGAAAATGAATCCGTCGAAGACGTCAGAGAGCGCCACCGCGCTTTGATTAGGAGAAAATGAATCCGTCGGCAAAGTCAGAGAGCGCCACTGCGCTTCGATTAGGTCCCGCCTAGATTCAAAACACCCGCGTAGTTTTAAATTCAAAACGTCAAGTCAATAATTCTTGAGAAAAAGCACTGAAGGGAAGTAGAGTGCAGTGTCTGCACCCTCCTGCTTAGAGATCGCTCACTCCAGAGGTAGAGTAGAGCTACGAAAAAAAACTTCGCCCACACTTCGCCTAGGGGGGGGTGGTTAATTAGCGTGCTGATCACGAATCTAACATCCTTCTTTGAAATTTCAGCCGATTATGGTAGGGTACGGTAGGTAACGGTGACTAAGGCGGTCGATGTCATCGTCACCGATTTTCCCCTCACACTTCCCTCGCACTCCTCCAACACCGGATAGAGGCGTATCGTTACTGGACCCCTCCTGGACAGACAGGACAAACACGTCGCCCTGGACTGACACGGCATCCCGTACAGACTGACAGAAGTTACACTCCCCTTAGCGGCTTATTATATAGAAGGAAGAAGGATGATGATGACCTCCACCACCTACACGCCTTAAATTTCACACCGCTTGAATGGCATCCACAAAAGATCGATAATATCGACAGATATCGATTGATCAACTTCAGATTCGTGTTCAGCGACCTCGATTACCCCCAAGGCTAAAGTTTCGGACCGCTTGGACGAAATACACGAAAAATCGATATTATCGATCGATATCGATTGATCAACTTCAGATTCGTGTTTAGCGACCCCGATTACCCCCAAGGCTAAAGTTTCGGACCGCTTGAACGAAATACACGAAAAATCGATATTATCGATCGATATCGATTGATCAACTTCAGATTCGTGTTCAGCGACCTCGATTACCCCAAGGCTAAAGTTTCGGACCGCTTGAACGAAATACACGAAAAATCGATATTATCGATCGATATCGATTGATCAACTTCAGATTCGTGTTCAGCGACCTCGATTACCCCCAAGGCTAAAGTTTCGGACCGCTTGAACGAAATACACGAAAAATCGATATTATCGATCGATATCGATTGATCAACTTCAGATTCGTGTTCAGCGACCCCGATTACCCCCAAGGCTAAAGTTTCGGACCGCTTGAACGAAATACACGAAAAATCGATATTATCGATCGATATCGATTGATCAACTTCAGATTCGTGTTCAGCGACCTCGATTACCCCCAAGGCTAAAGTTTCGGACCGCTTGAACGAAATACACGAAAAATCGATATTATCGATCGATATCGATTGATCAACTTCAGATTCGTGTTCAGCGACCTCGATTACCCCCAAGGCTAAAGTTTCGGACCGCTTGAACGAAATACACGAAAAATCGATATTATCGATCGATATCGATTGATCAACTTCAGATTCGTGTTCAGCGACCTCGATTACCCCCAAGGCTAAAGTTTCGGACCGCTTGGACGAAATACACGAAAAATCGATATTATCGATCGATATCGATTGATCAACTTCAGATTCGTGTTCAGCGACCTCGATTACCCCCAAGGCTAAAGTTTCGGACCGCTTGGACGAAATACACCCCCCCCTACACCCCCCCTCTCTCTACTCCAACACCGCATCTCCAGGCACGTTTGGCAGCGTGTTCGGCACGTCTACTGACTCGCCAGGCACGTTGGGCAACGTGTTCGGCACGTCTACTGAGTCGCCAGGCACGTTGCACAACTGCAACCCCCCTCCTCCGACGATTCCCCCTTACAGGACTCCAGCACCGCATCTCCAGGCACGTTTGGCAGCGTGTTCGGCACGTCTACTGACTCGCCAGGCACGTTGGGCAACGTGTTCGGCACGTCTACTGAGTCGCCAGGCACGTTGCACAACTGCAACCCCCCTCCTCCGACGATTCCCCCTTACAGGACTCCAGCACCGCATCTCCAGGCACGTTTGGCAGCGTGTTCGGCACGTCTACTGACTCGCCAGGCACGTTGGGCAACGTGTTCGGCACGTCTACTGAGTCGCCAGGCACGTTGCACAACTGCAACCCCCCTCCTCCGACGATTCCCCCTTACAGGACTCCAGCACCGCATCTCCAGGCACGTTTGGCAGCGTGTTCGGCACGTCTACTGACTCGCCAGGCACGTTGGGCAACGTGTTCGGCACGTCTACTGAGTCGCCAGGCACGTTGCACAACTGCAACCCCCCTCCCCCCACGATTCCCCCTCACAGTTCAGCACCCAGATGGCCAGGCAGACCGTCACTGATCCCCCCCTGGACAGACACTCCGCCCCGTACAGACGCTCTCCCCCGTACAGACGCTCTCCCCCGTACAGACGCTCTCCCCCGTACAGACGCTCCGCCCCGTACAGACGCTCCGCCCCGTACAGACGTTAGCGGCTTATTATATAGAAGGATTTTACGGGTCATATTTGAGCTTCAAGACCATCCAACCTCCTGTGTCCTCAACAGATTATCCCAGAGACAGATATGAAAGGGGAGGTGATATACGCAGCCAGAGCCGTCTCTGTGACAGAAAGATGAAAATGCGACTGTTCCGACCTGAGTTCTGTGCAAAACAGAGTTACCATCGACAAAAGATACTAAAAATGGAGTGCAGTAACTCTTCCCTCCTAACGATAAGCTCTGCCATGATCGGTGGCCTAGTAGGTGCATAGGGCTGCTAGCTCACAGGCACGAGGATTTGAATCAGCCCATTGTCGTTCTATCTGCATGCTCACAAGAAACAGATAGATGGATTCACTAACAGTGTAATAAGGCTTTCCTTTCTCGCTTTATTTCCATTCAATTTGAAGAGTAGAGTGTTTTTCTTCAGTATCCTAAACGTCGCACAAGAGCAACCCTTCCAGGTCATTGGTGTTCCTCGTTTTTAATAATCAAATAGTCGAAGTACATAAAATAGTGAGAAATTGGAGCCTATAGTGTAAGACGCCCGTCGCACTTTCGCTCATAGGCGAAGTCAGTAGAAGCTGAGCTAGCTACGCTAAGGCTCAAGGTCTGAACACATGCGGAGAATCTGTACAAGTTCATCATCAGGTAACAGTTGACGTTGATCATTTTCATAGCGTCATCGCATCTTTGATCCTCGTCAGTGTTTGTTACGCTGTGCATCTCCTTCGTTCAGTCATCTTTCTCGACCCGACACCAGTTCATATGGCGAGTGAGCAGAAGTGGAGGCATCGCCTTCAGCTATTTTCTCGGTTTTATTAATTACTTTACGGTAGCGAAATTATTTCATAGGCATAAATTGACTGAAAGTCAAAAACGTTAATGCTCTCGAGGATGTTACGGAAAGAAATCATTGTCAACCGTTGACGGCTATCGCGCTTCCATCAGTTAGTTGCATTCATTCACCTCTTGATTTCACCTTTTTTCTTTGGAAAGTGTTGCGCTAACGCAGCGTACATTCGCAAAAGGTTATTTTTGTGTCTAAACATTCGTGTCATACGACCTATATGTGATTTTTCCTCCGCCAGGATCGCTCCTTCTGCGCCCGATTCATAGGCAAAGCAGACTGCAGTCAGTCAAGTAATTCGTCGTTCTTATCAGAATCCAGCAATATGGTTAGAGAACCCAATCGTTTCCTTTCAAAAGCGTGCAATACAATATGACAAAGAGCTGATAGAAACCTATGACGTCGAGCCTATGAGTCAGCAGCTCTACCCACTGCGCCACCGACCAAAGGTGAAGCGAACTCCTAACCGAGAGAGGCTTCTGCTCTCTCTCTCTCTCTCTCTCTCTCTCTCTCTCTCTCTCTCTCTCTCTCTCTCTCTCTCTGGTTGTCTCTCTCTCTCTCTCTGTATTTAGTCAGTGATAACTCTGCTCAGTGCAAGACCCTCGGGCTTCTTACATTTTCGTAATTCTCAAGGAGAGGCGTCTCTGTTCGTATACACCAGTTTCGATGCCTAGAGCTACCGTCAAGATAGCCTCCTGAACGGACCTCAACAATCAAGGGCTACCCTAGAGCATTTGGTTGTTGAGCTCAGAGACGTAGCAGGTCTCAGACAACCAACACACGAAACTAAGAGTGGTACACGTACTGTAGAAGAGATGTAGAAGGGCACTGACGACCCCACCTAGGGAAAACCCATCAGGATGCTCCTAGAAGAGCCAGGATTCCATGCTTTCCATCTTGGGTAGAGCCGCAACAATGCTTCCTTTCTTCCTTAGCAATGATCACAAGTGATTTCTCACAATGCTGTGTTCCAAAGCTCTACAAGAAACTCCTTTTCAACTAGTAACATAGTAACACTGAAAAAGCTCATTAAACTCCAAAGACGGTAAAGTAAAGTGAACAAAATGGAAAAAAAGAAATTCTGTCTTTTTTCAAAAGGGTTTGTTTCAGCACCTATCTCCAGATGAACCACTGTGGTTGTAACTGAAATAAGCACGGAAGTGGGGGTTGACTGCTTCACTGACTACGCTTATGCATTTCAAACTGACAATGAGGACTACTTGAGTGAGCGGTCAGATGACCAACATCTATCTAATGTATTACGATGAGATTCTCAAAAATTGAAGAGGATTTCCTCGATTCTGAAATAAAGCTTACGATTTTCACAGTACTGTCCAGTCCATCCGGGTTCACACTGGCTGGTGAAACCGAGCGTCGCATAGATTGCCCGTTTCACTCTCTTGTGAAGCGGTTCAGAGGGAGTGCCGTAGAAATTCGGCAGTTCTTCATGTTTCTGTGTTGAGAGCAGCGATGAGATGCCTGAAATAACAGAGCTTCCGCTTCCACTACTCACACTGCGTGGTGACCCTTTTCCGTGAAACTGCACGCAAGCACGCATATCTATGACGGCGTCGTCAGTTTTATTGGTGATGACTGATGACGGGCGGACTCATCCTACAGGCGAGAGCGCTTATTGCGACACTAATGGAACGAAGAAGTTCAGCGCTAGAAGAAATTTGACACCTACATCTAGCAGCGGCATCGCTACCTAATACAGAATAACCATGGGTCTGTTCAACTTTAGTAGCTATAAGGATGAACTGATAAAGGACGGCGTTACTCAATACCTTTGCGATGCGCCATGCCTTCTACTTCTACGGGATATCATGGAGGCTATTCGAGTATTTGGCCACTACAATTACTTGCGGTGGCCAGCCGATGAGCAAGTCAGCGGTTCACACTTTCCACACAGGCCTTCTACTAATACATCGACCCTGGAGGAATGGAAAGTTTGGTTGTTCTGAGCGGGAAATCAGAATCAAGGATTTGGTATCGGGTGCACGCGACAGTCAGCACCGACTGCGCTTCACGCACCTTTAGCAATACAGATTTAACCTCCTCCACCTCTATAATTAATGCGAATAACGCTCACTAAGGCGGTTCAAAGTGGAAAACACGTAGCAGATGCGGTTGAAGGTAATAACTTGAACGCTTCCTAAACGTGAACAAGGAAGGTATTTTCTGGGCTAGAGCCGAGAAAGAATGGGAGTCCATGATTTTCTGTAGCCGAGGGGCGTCCGTAACCTCAGCAGGTAGCGGCGCTGGTCAGTATTCCGGAAAGTACCGAAAACTGTAAAAGAATGTGCCCCTTGTGATTTGCACAATAGCATTTAATGTCCCTTTCCATTCAAGGCAAATGGATCTCGTCACAAAGCACTTTTATTCACCTTTCTACACGCTTCCTCCGAGAGAAAGGCGATTCTCCACGGTTTTCTCTAATATGCAAATGCAAGGGATCAATGCCGGCATACCTTCACTCCAACTATTTGATCGAGCTGCTGCAATACTCAGAAATAACAGAAGTAACAACGGCGACCGCATAGCAGCACGGCTGACAAGCAGTGCCAGCGTCGTTTACGACCTGATAACGTCCAACAATATCTACGAGCTGAGGTAATAAACTATGGGCGGGTTGGTTGAATTAACTGTGAACGAGCAGCGATAAGCTCGTCTTCAAGAGACACTTTGCAACGTCATGCAGAGCAATGGTTACGCGGCCGTCGATACGGTTTAGTGCAATACTAGTTTGGAGGGACCAACTACATCTCGGAGCAACTGATTCCGTCCCCTATACTGCACCCCACCCCCTTTGAAGCTGCCTGGGCCTTCTTCTTACATCACGGAATCATAAGGCTCTCTGTAGGGTGCGGTGAAACAAACCACCGCTTGGCCAACCCCGGTGCCTTAAAGTAGGATGGATCAACGAATTGTAGCGGACATTTCAGTAAAATATTACACGCATTATTGAGATGGGCCCATCTACGAAAATGAAAAAAAAATCGACACCGATCTTACATTGAAGCAAAACTCATGGTTTACTTAATGGAAAATGAATTTCGAGGACTTTTTGTCCTCTTACAAGGGAAGGGTGGTCTGAAGCGTATGATTGAAAGAGAGGAGCGAGTCATATAGGGAGAATCCTTATCCCTAAATTAGTTTAAAAATGTGTTTTTCTTTGCCAAGTCGTTAAACCCAAGGAGTAGGGGGTCACAATGGGATACGGCGGAGCACGCGTTTGTGGGTCTTGTACGCCCGCGATGCCCCTACCGGCAAGCGGCTCGAAACGCAGTGGAACTGCGGTTGCTTCAGTATAAGTATAAAGTGCTTCAGTGCTTCAGTATAAGCCAGTTTATACTGAGTCCTAGTTTATACTTGCGCCGCCAGGCGGCGCGGCGCCACGATCGCCATAGATATCGATTTCTCGCACCGCCCGGTCGATATCTATCCTGACCATCATGCAGCGGCGCAAGTATAAACTAGGGCTCATGCGAGGAAGGTCGGGGTTTGGCTCCTCTGCGTTGCTGCACTTTTGAATTGCGCAGAAAACGTCTGAAAATGGTTGAAGTTGACGAAGACGAACAGATGGAAGTGGTGGAAGAAGAAGAGGAAGATTGGGATCCGCAAGAGTAACTTATGGACGTGGAGAGGCAAGCAAGCAGTGGCCATATGATCACGTTTTTGGGTGGAACTCTTGTTTCGGAGGAAATGGTCTTCAATTGGATTTCGGTAGCGTGCTCATAACCATGGAGGAAGACACCGCGATTCACTACATAAGCACTTTGTACCTGTGCTGAACATTTATCGCCATGTTGAATACCACAGCGTATAGCTGGAAAGATACGCAGAAAACGTCTGAAAATGGTGTAGACGTCAGAATCCCTCAAATCTCAAGCAATCAGTTGAAATACAAGAATGCAGCAGCGCAGAGGAACCAAACCCCTGACTTCCCTCCCACGAGTCAAGCCTCTACCCACCTGAGCTCCGAGCCACTGGCTGGGAAGGGATCCCTGACGTACAAGACCCACAAACGCGTGCTGCGCCGTATCCCGTTGTGACCCTCTACTCCTTCTGTTTAGCGACTTGGCAAAAAATAAACGCATTTTCAAACGAAACAAGGGGTGAGGATTCTCCCTATATGACTCGCTCTCCCCCTTCAGACATGCGCTTCAGACCCTTCCCTTGTTAATTCATAGATGCATAATATGCAAGATACCCTTCAATAAATCCCTTATTATTCATGGAATGATTTCACTATGTAACAGACATAGTTCATGATCTAGCGTTAATGTCACAGATGTAAATTGAGAACACATCACATCTCATTAATTAAGACCTCGAGAGAAGGAAAAACGACGTTGCTGCCATACAAAACAATATAAGACATCTAACAAAAATAGTTTTTCCATATATCTTAAAGAATTAGAATGCAATGTTGAAAAGCAGATGAATGTTGACCTTCTTGGTATCATATGCGTAACCTCCCCTTCCCCTATTTTTAAGCGGTGCGTGGCTTGAAGAGACACTTCTTTCAAAAAATTTAAACAATGAATTGCGGTGGGCAATCAATGCTCGATTCGACCCTATTTCCTTTTTGAACAGATGCGGCACTAATTTACCAATCCCATTGGGTGGAAATGTTTTTATACAGGAAGGATACCAGGTCGCAGCGGCACTTTGAGGCTTGTCGTTTGTGAAATTTCATTTTCAATTTCATAAATTTCCCGCGAAGGACCGCCTCAGAACAGAAAGAGCAAAAAATCACTATCAGAAACCAAATCCACCTAAAAAAACAGCCAGAATCACGGAATAGTTGTAAGCATACATCCCTTCATACATTCATACATCCATACATACATACACATACATATATACATACATACATACATACATACATACATACATACATACATACATACATACATACATACATACATACATACATACATACATACATACATACATACATACATACATACATACATACATACATACATAGAGGTTCCAGTTTGCACGCACTTCGGTGTTTAAATACCTGTGATCAGCAATAGCGTCTGACGGCGGTCTGATGGTTGAAGTGGACTCACGCGTGAGTGCAGCTTGGTCCAAGTGGCGTTCGCTGACTGGCGTGCTCTGCGATAGGAAGATACCAGAGCAACTGAAGTCGAAAATTTACAGAGCCATCGTGCGGCCGGTAGCGATGTACGGCGCTGAGTGTTGACCTGCGGCTAAGGAAGTTGAAACGCGCCTCAGTGTCATGTAGACGAAGATGCTGCGCTGGACGGCTGGAGTCACGCGCATGGACCGCATTCGAAATGATGCTATTCGGCAGAAGTTCGGTGTCGCGCCGATAGCGGACAAGATGCGCGAAGCCCGCTTGCGATGGTACGGCCACGTTCTGCGTGGGAAAGAAGACAGCGTCCGCAAGATAGGCCTTGAGTTGGAAGTATCTGGAAAGCGACCTAGAGGACGCCCGAAGCAGCGTTGGTCCGATACGTTACACACGGACATGAAAGTAGCTGGTGTGCACCCTGATCAAGCGCAGGATCGGGAAAGGTGGCGTCGTAACACCAGAAGAGCGGACCCCGCGACGATGCGGGACAAACGCTGAAGAAGAAGAAGAAGGTCCATTCGAGAAACAGTTCCAAAGTTGTTGTTCTAGGACAGTTATGTGCCCCAAGCATTTAAAAATTCCGGGGTTTCACTGGAAGGATAAGTCTGGAAAAGTGTTTACCATTTACATTTACGTGACCCAAGTTGTGAATTCTATGGTTATGTGTGAATGATATATATAATGCCCTTAATTGGCGAATATATATTGGAGGGCCTTGAAAATCTGTAAAAAGATAAGGCAAAAATTGCTAAGCTCGAATTCTAAAGTTCCTGTATTTTTAGTAGAGAAAGGGAGCCTATTCTTTAAAATTTATTTCGAAAAACCTATATCCTCGAGGAACTAACTATCTCAGCAGTCAACACTTAAAACCAGCAACATGTGTAATAGAATAACTAATTATAAACCCTAGAACTACCCGATATTTTCAGCAGAGGATGTTAATTAAGAAAAACATTTTTGAACCTTAATTTTCGTTAACCCCATGAAACCCAATTTTTCCAGGTTTCCTGTTCTACGTGAATTTTGGACCTCGCCTCCCTCTGTGCTCTCTTCGTTGCATTGGCCTGCGCGCCCTCCCCTCCTCCTCGTGGTGTAAAAGCGTGGCAAGCAACTGGAAGGTGCTCATAGCATAGCGCCAAATTTGTCTGACAAAGAGAGCCTGCGGAGTGGCGGTGAGCTTTTGCGATGCAATTTTTAAAGCATGTAGGGTCCCGTGTGGGAAGTACAAAAGCAGAGTTACTTTTTTCGGAATGCTCTTCTGTTGTCGGAAAAAATCGTGTAGACGCGTGAGAGCAAAGTTCATAGCGCCCTGCTGCCACCCAGCCCGGTGTGGTTGGTTGAAGTAGTGTAGCGGGTTCGACTCTCAGGTGCACCGAGCGGATTTTATGGTTTGGTCCCCGGTGTCGCCAGTGTTTTTGCACACATTATTATGGGATTGCGTGATCACAGAAGCAAATTTGTACACGATTAATGCCTTTAGTATTCAAACCTAACCTTTTTGGGCTTCCATTTGAGTTATCTCTCACGCAGCGCCGCTACAGGCCGGTTGCGTTTTGACATCGCTGTCAATTTTTGCATTAATTACTTCCGATTTCATTGAGAATAGTTTCTACTCTTCTCGAATTGTTGTGAGCTCCGTCTTCATTCGAGTGCTGCTCCCGAATCCTTGTTTTATTGCCCTTCCCAATTAAAACGATTGTGTCGGTTCAGTTCGTTTCTTCCATGGTGTTCACCCAAATCCATAATCAACAAACCAGCCTTGGCGGCAGTCAAATTTTGATCTGAGTAAACCGCGTACGTGAAGATGCCAGCAAAAAAAGCCCAGTCTTCTCTTCGTGCCTCTAAAAAAAGCTCATCCATGACTGTACCAGGGGTTAATAACGAGGAGGAAATGACTGATTACAGTAAGTTTTCAATAAGTGGAATTATAACTTGCTAATGACGTCAATTTATATGGGGTGTAGGATTATAGAAACAAAGCCGAAATACGTTTGGAGCTTCAAAGCTCCATTGATCGGATGCATCTCTGGGCCAGTTGTTCGGGTATTTCCCTTAACACGAATAAGTGTGCTGTTATGCATATTGGAGATGGCAACGTGCCCTTATATGCCATTGGCGCTAAGCAGCTTAGAACCTGCCGTTACATAAAAGACCTCGGGGTAATGTTTGATATTGATCTGAAGTTTTCGACACACATTGATGGAGTAGTTCGTAAGGCCTACAGCACTCTGTTTTGCGTATTCCGCAATATACAATGTTCTGATGAGGCAATATTGTTGAGGCTTTATAAGTCTCACGTGTTGCCTCAACTTGAATACTGCTCATCAGTTTGGAGTCCCACTAAAAGAAGGATATCGCAAATTAGAAAGAGTGCAGCAGGTCTTCTCCCGTCAACTTATGTATAGGGTAAAGCGACCTCAAAGTGGCACCGACATGCTTAATTATACCGACAGGTTAAATATGTTTGGTTTAAAAACACTGCAAGAGAGGCGCTTTGCTTCTGACTTGACATTTTGTTTTCTGGTTCTTCGAAATAAATCAAAATTATTGGAAAGCAAGAATTGGGTATTTGTGCCATCAAGCGTGCGTAATAGTTGGTTTAACATCCATTGTCATAGAATCGACAGGAAAAAATATTCATTGATGTTCAACAACCTGCTTATCCGTTGTTCCAGGTGGATGCAGCTGCTACCGTTGAAGCTGACAATGGCTCTGCATTCAGAAAACATCTAAAGAAACACGACCTTTTGCAGCTGTCAGGAAACACTTACGGCTTGAGTTTTACCATTCCTATTTCAGATGTTGCTATATGGTGAGGGTCGTCTGATGTTTGCTGTACGGGGATAAGTGTTACTGGCTGTCTGACGTTAAATTCATCGTGTTATCGTTATTGTTTTATAACCTTCCCAATGTTAATGTTCTAGATAATGTTATTGCTTTTTTCTTGCGTTGCTCTCATATGAAGCTACGTCGTCAAAGACTCGCGCAAAGTGAACTTTTATTCCCGAAGCGATGCCACGCCATTGTCCCAATACTGGAACGATTTCCTCTTATCTTCTCAACATTTTGTGACCTTAGTCTGGATTGTTAGGGGTGATGAGTAGTTCGTTGGCAGGAGAGCTTAGACTTTATCAAAAATGTATTTGAAAATGTTTGCCATTCCACAGGATGTTTCGGATTTTATCGTCAACCAGCTGCGGCTATAGAAGCGACAGTGGCTGTCAATGAAAGAAGCATTGCCTCGCCTAAGTACGGAAGGCTACAACCTGACGCTTAGGCGTTGACAAGCCAGGAATGTTGCTCGAGAGTGAGTTAATATAAATAACCACACTATAGCTGGGCTGTGTTTTAAAAATCTAATTTCCGTGTGCTATTTTTGTCTTACCTAACTTCGCTGCCAACAATTTGTTTTCACACAGCAAATTTCTCGATTTGTGTCTACTAAGGCATTGTAGCAGATTGATGCAGGTTATTTCCTACAATCAGTAACGCTACCTGTGCATGTACGCGGCTGGCTTTACATTCCTTCTCATTGCGCTATAGATCTCACCGTTTTCAACTAGAAAATGAAGGCGCTGCATAGAAAAAGGGAAGAGGATTTTCTGCCTTGAAGCAGGCTTTCTGAAGGCGTTTCACTATTTCGTCTTTCTATATTGTTTGTGAAATCTTTTCATGTTCCATTGTTTTTTATCAGCTATGTTTCTAGAAAGATATTTAGTTATTGGTGTTTTTCAGTTTTTTCAGTACTGGATCTGTTTTAGTTGCATGACGGTGAGTCAAAGGTTATGCGCACCTTTAAGTGCCATAAATAAATAAATAAATAAATAAATAAATAAATAAATAAATAAATAAATAAATGATCGCTGTTTATGCTCCATTCGAGTAGGTTCTTTTGCTGTTTTCTGGATCAAGTAGTAGTAGTAGTAGTAGTAGTAGTAGTAGTAGTAGTAGTAGTAGTAGTAGTAGTAGTAGTAGTAGTAGTAGTAGTAGTAGTAGTAGTAGTAGTAGTAGTAGTAGTAGTAGTAGTAGTAGTAGTAGTAGTAGTAGTAGTAGTAGTAGTAGTAGTAGTAGTAGTAGTAGTAGTAGTAGTAGTAGTAGTAGTAGTAGTAGTAGTAGTAGTAGTAGTAGTAGTAGTAGTAGTAGTAGTAGTAGTAGTAGTAGTAGTACAAGTGTGCCGCCTTTACAGCGCCTTTTCACACAACCACAACTTCTTCGAAGCTGTCAATAGAATGATCCGTTAGAGTAATGATAAAAGATAAACTACGGCGTTAATTATTACTTTTTGGGGTGCGCCACGCATTCTATTATATTAGGCTGGCTGAACGGTCTTGAAACAAAAAAGCACTTTTTTATTCAACAATATTTTTCTAAACACAAACTAGGAATCATCAATATATTCACATGCCATTTAGAGATCATAATAGCTTTCAAATTTTTTCCCTCTCGAATAATGCTTCAGCGGTCCAAGCAGATGGATGTTCGATGGCAGAAGATCCGGTAAATACCGTGGATGGACTAGCGGATGCCAGCCAAGTTCGGCTATCTTCTCAACGGTTGTCGATGCAGCGCGTGGGCGCGCGTTGTCGTGCAACAGGTGAACACTTGATCTTTTTCGCCTTTGTTCTCGCGTTGCATAGGGCAATTTCTGAAGCTGATTAACGTACATGAAAGCGGTGACCGCCTTGCCAGCAGCCAGCAGCTCATGGTAGATTGGTCCTTTCGTATCCCACCAAACGCGAAGTAAACGTTTGCGTTGGTGTGCGTCTGGCTTCGCCTGGACTGGTGGTTCTGCGTCGAGTGGAAGCCAGACGGCATGGCGTGCGCTGTTATCGTAGACAGCTGTCATCTCCAGTCACTAGACCTTCAAAAAATTGCTTTCGATGCGGCTGCGCGAGGAGTGACTGGCATGTGTTCATTCGTACTTGCTTATGTCTCTCGGTCACCCTACTAGGAATCCATCTTGTCAAGTCTTTTCGATAGCCGAGGTCTTACGTCCACTGCGCTCTCCGTCTTCAAGGTTCATGCCTTCAGAATCAAAGGGAGTGACCTACGATGCACTGTGGTATGTCTTACATTCTCTTCTCCAAATGCATCGGTGATATAGAGACAGCTATGCTTACGTTGGAGCCTCGGCACGATTCGTAGAAGATGACCACTCGAAGTTGGCTAATCATGTTCAACACGTCACCATTGTTCCAGAAAATTCTGAAGTTTCAAAATTTTGTTCCAAGACTTCTCGGCCAGCCCAACACTTTTACGAGATTATGGGAAGGCAGTGTGCACTTGGCATATACAATGACTTTCGGTGCCCAGCCGGTAAACATTTCAGTATTTTATCCGAGTCAGACAGGTCTATCAGGTCGAATAAGGAGGAGTCAGACAGGTCTATCAGACATGGTACTCGCGTGACTCCCCCTCCGTTCGGTCGAATAGGGAGGAAAACCCGATAGGCCCTAGCCACAAGTTACCGATTTCTGGAGATAGAAGGCTTGGTTGGCCTGGTCGAAAACCCGAAGGAAGGACCTGGAATTGGGTGCATGCGACAGCCGGCTCCTCCATTGGCTGAGCTACGACGCGCTAAATACGTTTCCCACCTCAGAATATGCTGCCGTCTCCATGCTGGAAACCGCTTTCGTCTTTCTAGGTTCGCGTTTCAAAAGTTAGCACCAAGTCCGTCCCGCCCTACTGTTGACAGCCTGCGTCGCCGTGCTCATGCCGCCGCTGAAGAAGTTCGGCAGGCGCGACACAGCGACGAGTTTCAAGCCGAGCCCAGGTGGCAGAAGTACGTGTGCGTGCGTGTGCACGTTGTGTATTGCGTGTTACGCGACGTTGTAATGAACGGGACAGCAGCAGGAGCAGCGGCGGCGGCAACAGTCGGACGGAGTTGAAGCAGTGGCAGCAGTGGAGGGAGGAGGACGGCATTCCCATCCCGCTTAGCTCTGAACCTTCGAATCGATCGATTTTTCATTGCGACGAGAGCGGTATGTCGTCTGGAGAGCTTCCCCCACGATTTCAACTTGCGCTTCGGCGCTCACTATTCTTCGGCATCTGCCTGTGCTTTTGGCTGTTTGTCGGCACGCTCGCCTTTTCTGCACTGTCAGTGGTTGGACAGAGACGGGTACGGTATGATGCATTTTTGACTTTCGGTTCACTTTTTCCATTTTGTAACTGAAAGGACAGCTTGTTTTCATAAATTTCCTCGTAATGCAAAGGAAGCTCATAACACTGAATGAGAGGTTTTACTTACCTATTGTTCTTTGGTTCTCAGTTTCCTAGAAGCGGCTTATTTTAATGAAGACTTTAAAAGAGTGGCAAAGTAGTGATGGCGAAGCTCCTATAAATGGTTGCGCTCCACTGCTCGCAAGCACAAAAAAGTCACTCCAAATTTGTCAACATAGTTGGAAATAAATTTCCAATAGCTACATATCGTGTGTCGCAGCTGCCTTTTACGTAGTATGCTATATTCATTGACACCGAGATGTACTCACATGTCATCCTCCCGCCAATTTACATCGACGTCACCGTTTGCTATAACAAATTAGCCGATGTTTGAGTCGGACTTAGGGATCGATGTAATTAAAAACAGTATTAACTGTTGCTGTTCATTTTATATTTATCGAAGTACACGTTCGTTTTTCGCGCCTGCCGCACCTTGAACTGCGTATTAGATTTGCTGTGTACTTGGTCCTGAAGCGAACAGTGTTCAGTGAATTCGACAATATTTTTACTTTCTCACACCCTTGACCTCGGGTTTGACCAGCGTCAGGATTTTGGTCAAGTACGCATTCAAATTGCCTTCACGACATCCCGCACTACATAAGACTGCGTAGCGCATTGCGTAAAGAAATTAACCAACGCAGACCTATGTTCTTCAATCTTTTAATGCACTGCACTCGTGGATTAATAATATGTGTAGAGGTTGATATATGCCGTTCGCAATACAGGAGACGTCGGTTATTAAGAGACATTACCTTGTTGGGTGCGCACAGCGTATTCTGTGGGAGGATTGATTGAGCGTGGCACCATAAATCGAATTTAGATCCACGTGGATTAAGAACCCATCAGTCCGTGTTTACCTCCAGAGATTGTAAATTTGCTCCAAATTAGTGTGGGAAGGATAAAGCGCTGATTTGCATTCATTCTGATGGTAGCTATTTTCCCTTCAGCAAAGTTGCCTCTTTCAAATGCTCAGAGTTCTATCGAAATGTCGGATCGTGCATTGTTGGGAATAGGGAAAAGTCACTCTCCAGCATCCATGGCTCGACCCACCGCCACACATGCTTTGCACTTCTGGAGTTACGTGTTTCGCTAGCGTTATCTACTGCTGGGAAAGGATGAAGGAAGACAAAGTTAGAATGGATCAGTCTAACAAGGTTCACTTGAAAAGTGGTTTCCTCTTGCTTCCATTTTTGAATGGACCGATTTTATTGTCTAAAATATTTGTTTACCCTTGTTCACTTTATGGTTATTCTTTCCTCTAGGCCTTTTAAGTCTTGTTATGCTCATTCCATGTTGCTAATGCCTACTTGAGTACGGCAATGTACTGAGCTGAAGTGAAGTTAAATTGACTAACCTATCAGCCCGTCACAACAAGATTTGACATGGACCAAATACGTGCTCAGAACATCTCATAAAATTAAAATCCACGGCGAGTACCACGGTAGGGTCAATAACCGCTAACGACGACCCATTTTTTATTATATGTATATGGTGGGATGTATATATGAGTTTTGTTGTTTTCCAATATTTTTCAAGGGTTTTGAATTCAGTCCTGCAGAAGAACACGTCTTCGTTCAGGGCATACATATTGTGCTGCTTACCTTCTTTTATGGGCGTGTAGCCTAATTGGCAAGATACACCCGTCTCCTGAGCATCCGCAAATCGAGTTGGAGTGCAGCTTTTACTCGGATCAAGCTTTTCATCTTTCTATGGCCAGTAAATAGAGCTGTTGGCCTTTTTGGAAACCGTTAAACGCTGGTATCTATTTATGTCGGCTTCGTTACCTGTAGAGACAAACCTAGCGTTCTACATATATTATAGGACGCGTTCAAGTTGACTACATTATCCCACAGAATACGCAACGCATTCAATGGTGGTTTGTTTACCACCAAGCGTTGTTGGTGGACAACACTTCTTTATTTGCATTATATATCATTATAATAATATTATTAGGGGCAAGGGCAAATGGAATTGGAGGGAGGGTAAACTTTAGAAAAAAAAATAACGAGAAAGAGCTCCTCTATGGTCGTACACCTGTTGGTTACAGTTTGGTGATGTTTTCTAAATGTAGTGCAGAACTTGTGGATTACAGTTGGTAGCTAGTTCGTAATTAAAGACGTCGTCACGGTTTCGGGACACCGTTCTTCATCACGTGGGAAGCAGAACGAAAAACCAATGATGGGCTGCCGCCGCCACGACGATATCCTCATCAAACAACATTTCAAATCTGACTGGTTGTCTTTACAGCGTAGTGCATTGTTTTGGCTCTTTTTCGCGATGACACAGATGTAAAGTTCGTACGGTGAAGTTAATCAGTTCGGTGAATTTGGAAAAAGTGCTGTCTGGCTGAAAGAACTGGCTGTTTCTCCGTTAAGAGATTCCATTGCAAACAGTGCTTACAAAACGAAACGAGACAAAGCACGTTTAAGCCAGATTCATAGCATGATACAATAGCGAGTAAAACTGCATGCGCTTTCCTTTTTTACACGTAACTTTAGGTCAGCTTTATGTAGCCTTGTAATTTGAGATCAGCCGTTTCAGTTTTGCACATGTGCTACTCCCTAGTAATGCAGAAATTGCAGGTCGAAAATTGAGTTAAATAGCTTAAGTGACCACAATCGCCACGAAAATTCAAACTTTTACAAAATATTTGCCGCTCAGGAAAACATGGATCTCTGCAGTTGGGAATACACGCTCAAACGCTTTGCCACTTTCCCAACCATAGGCGAGGATCTTATTGTGATTTTACTAATGTCTGCAGTTTCCTGAAAGAAGAGAGTTAGACTTAAGGAGGGGCATGTACTCCTGTTCACTACTTTACGCAATAGGTAGGAGATAGCGCAGTCGGAGGCGCTGAGTGTCGCGCGCAAGCGATTCCAGGTCCTTGGTTCGGGTTTCCCTCCCAGTTCAACCAATCCTTTTAACCCTCTGGGGTTAATGACCTGCTAACAGAGTTGTCTGGAAAAGATAAAACAGTGACATACAAATTGCCTCTAGATTTTCCATAGAAAGTAGAATGCGTAGCGCATTCCATAAAGGGTATGATCCATACTAACAACGGCCTTTTTCCTTTGTTCCTTACTTTACGTGATTCAAAACACATACTTATATATACGTTTCGCTCAACACTTAAACTGACTAACTGCATAGCTTAAACATTCGTCTGAAGGCAGTGGCGAAACGAACCTTTTTATATGTTTTATATTTTGTGACATACCATTCTTTTAATTAATTATATTTTTAAAAATTCTATTATTTTACATCTTTCTTCACTTCTTCGAATTTTCCATTTTCTTATGTTTTATATTAAACATTTAAATTTGGATTTCAAAAAAGAAACACCTACAAAAAATGATTGAGAACTCCTTGTTGCTTATTTCATGTGACGTTTGTCACTGTCTTCCACAAATTGCTAACCTTGTCCTTTGGGAGTCGCCTTCTCTTTGTGTCTATCTTGGACGTTTAAGGAGGAAACGAGAGGGCCTTCATTTTATATGTCAGAAAAAGATGGAGAACCAAACCTTTTATTGAGGCAAATCTGCGTTTATGAAGGGTGATGACGACTCGTGCCTTTGAATTTTGGGAATAAGTGTTATTGTTCGTTGAATATGGAACAGCAGAATCCGCAGTACAAGTGCACATAGTGGTGTCCTTCCAATTCTTCTTACCCAACCAGCGACGTTTTTGTTTGGTTCTGTCTGATATCGTGGTTTTAAAAGTTTTTATAAGGATTATCTAGTTTTCACAGAGAAAAAAAGTGTGCAATTATTTTAAAAACTTTTCCATTTGATAGATTCCATTTACCAATAAATTTCAGACGAACACGGCTGGATTTGCAAAGTTGGATGCGAAGCGAACAGAACTGCTGAATGTGCTGTGGGCAGAGACCATTTCAAGGCCAGAGGCGGATTGGGCGGAAATGGCCAATCAGAAGCTCGAGGTATACGAAAAGGTACCCTACCCTTGTGTTCTAACTTTCTCTTCAGAACGTAATGCTGTTTCCCGTTTTTCAGGCTCTTTTAAACTATCTGGGCTATCACGACGAGTCTAATGATCGGTCTTTCATGGGATCTCTTCGCAAATCGTTTTCACTTGCAACCACAGTTGGTGAGTACATAGTTCTTATTATAAATAGGACTTCTAGCTATGAGGCTTCCTCGCACTACAAAGACGAAAAGCATTATCTTAAAGTTACAGTAATTTTCCCCATTATTATGCGTGGACATGCAGGCGGGTTTCGCAATGAAGCGGGAAAAATGCTGAAGAAGAGGGCGCTCCGGTATGCATGAAATTTGTTTATGTAAAAGAAAATCTGAAAAATCTCAGACCGAAACAATTTTGCCTAATGTACCGGCATTTCCGAAGCTGAAGTATGGAGAGTTCCAGTCTAGAGTCAAAAACTTTCCGGTTTACAGTGAAGTGGAGTTTAGAAGAATTCAAAATTCAATTAAGTATTGAGAAAAGGGAGATATGGTTGTTGTTTTTTTACGAACTGTTTACGTTATTTGAACGTACATAAATTCTTATTCTGTAAGCTATTGAAAAGTTTCTGCTTCATTTCAAGGAACAAGAGCGAAAAAGAAATAACGACTTCAGATATGAATGCCTTGAGATAACTCTGTTCAGCTCCGAGCTAACTTCATCGCCATGTCTATCGCGAATTTTAAATGAATTGATATTATAGGAAGATTCAGTTAAAAAGGGTTAAAGTAGAAGGTTTTCGTGAAATAGCGAAGTAAAAATTGAGCGCATTAGACAGTAGCTGTGTGCATACGTCATTGTCGAGGTGGGCATGGTGATAAGTCTGAAACAGAACCTTCACCCTTATGTTACTCCTAAGATATTTGCATTATTTCAGGTCCGATGAATATTGCTGCGTTCAACACAGTGGGAAAGATATTCGCTGTTGTATATACAATTATAGGTAAATATATAGAGTTCGTTTCACCCACCTGGATTGTTGATGTTTTCCGTCGCTCACACTGCTTCTGTTCTCATTTCAGGTGTTCCACTGTGCTTACTACTTTTGTCTCAAATTGGACGAATGATAACCTCAATATGGGAGGTAAAGTTTTATTTTCTACTCTTTAACTGCTCTAGTTGCTGCTGCTATGAGAGCTAATACGCCTTAATAAGTTGAATATCTGGAGAGGGGAAGTCCTACGAGGATATTAGCAGCATATGTCAGATACGATGAGACGTTAGGGCAGAGATTCTGCCAGTTTGATAATGTGTTGTTTCAGGGTCGAGCTTTAGTGTTACCAGTCGCTGGCTTCGTCTTCATCTCTGCAATTGTCTACGATATTATTGAGGGCGGAACCGATGACGTTGTAAGTCCACATTGATAATTTATACCAAGTCAATCCATCAACAGAAAGTGTCGGCAAGTTCATGCTGCATACAAACTTTGTCTTATGCAAGAGTATGGGTATTGTCCGGACTCTACTTCTGTGTCCAAGAAGGGCAGGTAAAAACCAGCAGGTGGTCAACTCTGCCAATGTGGTGAAAATAACGCAGACACAGCCTTGATTCAGAAGCGGTAATTATTTATTTTCGCGTTCTCATGCCCTGTCCAGTTTCAATACTATTTATGTATATTCGCTACTATCCATTTGAACCAAACGAGATTACTCACAATTGATAGCTCTGTTTGATTACACACTGATTCCAGCGAAAAAATTGCTTAGGTGGATATAGGGTGTGTAACTTTTGAATTTGAGAAATACACCACTGGCAGTGATCTGAAGTGCAATTCCGTGATCAAACCGAAAAAAAGCCTCATTCCTCGACGCCGAATAACTGAGCAGTTGGCTTATTCATCAGATCATGGCAAATTGTAAGTAAGTAGTAAGTAGGTCATAAGTCCCGCTACAAAAATAGATAAAAAAGCTGCTAATAACTTTTCAAGTTCTTAAAAAAGAGGAAAGTGGTCCTCTCGCATGAATCCATATTGTGTAACTGCTTAGATCTCAGTTAATCCGTTCGTGAAGCACTCTGTCCGTGCACGTGAATTTATTGTCTTTCGGACAGAGATCGTCGATTTTTTAAAAATTTCACGATCAGATGATAACTATTATACGTCGAGATCATTCAGACATGAGAACCGTTGAATAAGATTCACGAATATAACCGATCGGCCAATAAATACTAATCGATATAATTCACTGGGGACCGGATTTGACCGTTGAAAATGGATCGCACGAATATGATGACCGCTGGATGGGCATCATAATGAGTAGACAAAATCAATCTATCAATCAGTACTGATCGACACTATCGATTTTAGTTACAATTGAGCGTTTGATGGTAGAGAACAAACGTCAGAGGATAAAAATCGCCATTAATCCCCGTTTATGATGCGCCACACATTCTACCTCTGCGAGATAGCGTGGAGGCAGTTTGAATGCGTATTTGACCTATACGATACCGATGACTTGCGGGGCCAGTCGTCAGAATAGTTAGTGTTTATCATTCCAACACCCCAACATGTCTGGCATCAATTCATCGACTCCGAGGGATGGAAGGTTTGGTTGGCCATGGCGGGAAATCCGAACCAAAAACCAGGTATCACGGCCCGCGACGGCCAGCACTTCTTCCGATTGCGCTACGCTACGAACACCTCCAAAAAAGGTGGCAGTGGAGAACGCTTCACCGCAGTGAATATATTAGATTACCAATGTCTATTACTTTTCTAGTCTATGCTGTTGTAGCGCTTCTGAGATAGGAAATGGAAACTTTTCCAGTTTCGTATAATAACAGACAAACTTGCAGCAGCAGTTCTGAGGGTAAGTGGCAGGTCATGCCAAGCTGCAGAAAGTTTCCATATCTTCTCTCTTAAAACGCCACAACTGTTGCTTCTACGCGTGAGAGAATTCTTGCACGAAATAGCTGGATATCCTATTAGCACACTGAGGTGCGATAGTAGCCTGGAATGTATTGGCTGGCCTTTTTTCGCCATGTTTTCAATTCTTCATGAAGCGCATCTTGACGGCTTAGTTCTAGTAGTTTATTTGTTCGTTGCTACTGAGAAGAGCGCTTGTTTCGGATGTCTGATATCTCCACTACTCGAAAATACGTAATCTTTTGCAGGAGCCTCAACGATTTGGTGATTTATTTCGCAGCTCAATTTGGCCTTATTTTTTGAAGTTCCTCCCACCCTTCTATTATACTTCTCTTACACAATAAAGAAACAGGGCCTGAAAGGTTTTTTTCTACGCAGCACCTTGGCTACCAAAGGATATTTATCCGGATTAGAAACAATGAAATAACGAAAGTGTGACCTAAATTTTATTTTAGAGAACTTGGTTTCCCTGTTTTCTACTACCATTTTCAGCCATTCGTTGACGCAGTGTTCTCTATCTTCCTCCAGTTCGCAACCGTGGGAGAAATGGACAGCGAATTCCAGTGAGTTTTTTGGTGCCCGCCATTGTGACAGTTGTTTCGACGGTTTCCGTGCATTTCTGTTAGGTCTCTGAACACGTTAGTAAATAAGCATGGCATCGATTCATTATGAGATGAACACACGACTTATTAGAAGAGGCAAATTCTGGAGGTGCAACAGTAGATAATAACTGACTAGGACGTGCAGAAAGAAGTTTCGCTAGAGCAGCGCCAAAACAATGTTCGGCGTTGAATTACATATATGTACAGTTAAGCTTTCTCTGCACCGGCAAGCATTATGTCATTTGCGTATATCAGTGTCCAAGGGGTAGGTTTCTAAGCGTCTCGTGAAATCTCATCCCTTACAAAAAAATAAACAGTGGGGAAAGCGTGGATTTCTGGGGATTGAAGGGGAAAAGAAACTTCGTCAATGTTTCGGCCGAGGTCGTTGTTGACTCCTAGGATAAGAGCAAAGGATACGCACAATAGGTCCGTCGGTAGCTTCTTGCTGTGGGTAAGACGTACTGCATGACCTCGCACGGTGCTGGTTAAAACGTTTTTTAGACACAGAAAAAGGCAAAATACCACGGTTTTTGTTTCTTTCGATGCCTCTCACCGGAAAACGAACAGCATGCTTGGTATCGATGGTGCCACGTCCGGATACGAAGCCACATTGATTGTTGGAAAGCTGGAAGAATACGCCATCCAGAAATCGCCCGAAGGTTTTTATGCCGCGGGAGAGCATGCAAATTTGTCGGTAACTCGAGAAGTCCGCAGGACTGCCTTTTCGATCCACAACAAGCTGGTCGAAGAACTTCCACACACTGAGCAGCACCTCAAGTTCCACAGGCTGGTCGTTAACTCATCAGGGGCATTGCTTTACCTGGCCTTATCTTCTTCAAAGCCACCTACGTCTTCTTGACAGTAATTTTCTGCACAGGATCCTACGTAGAAGGGACGCAAGGGGTTGGCGGATGGACAAAGTCTACTGTCAAGATTGCCTTGAAGTAGCCATTCTATCGCTCCGTGGCCCTCCTGGGGTCCATCTGTAGATGGACGTTTTCATCGTTGATGCCAAAGAGCTTCTTAATATCTTCGACAAGCCGTTAAATATGTCGTTCATCATCGCACTTCTTGCGTTTTAATATATAAATGGTAAATTAATAAATAAACAAACAAAATATAAACATACTCCAAATGGAACTCCTTGCTAATCTTTCTTTTCAGTGGTATTCTCCCTTACGCCATCACTGTAGTCGGAGTTGCTGTGATGAGCGCTGTGTTCGTTCAAATGGAGCACGAAATTGAGAGGTCGATTCACGGACTCGAGTTCACCTTTTCGAAGTTAGTTTTTGAGCCATGTCATGATAGCTTTTGCTACCTCCGTCTGCAAGAGCTACACTAAACAAACAGTGATAGAAGCTTGGCTCACGCTGAGAAACAAGAACGACGCAATAAATTTGAGCTATGCAAGAGGAAAATTCATTTGGGCAGCCAACATATTTCACACCTATAGGCCAATGTCGTGCAAAATCTGTGCAGGGAGAGGTTTCTCCAACATTCCATTTCACCCTTCTTCTTACATGCAAGCTACTCCTTGACTGATGTTCTGACATTAGCACTTCATCAGTGAATGATCGAAGCCGCAAAGCCATGGAGCTGGAATATTTGCGTACCCGTGTGAGACAGGAGAGATTTATTCGCGTTAATAACATAGATCGTTTTTCGCCGGTGCGCCGAAGGTTGGTTGCCTGAGCTGCGGGAGCAGGGGGCATATCGCAGATGAGTGTAATCGTTCTTCAAAATTATCCTTCAACTTGCACACCTTTTCAAGAAAATTCTACACTTTCAGCCGTAATTTTAAGCGGAATACGCAAAATTGGAGTTGTATTCAAGTTACTCGCTCTGCTTGGTTGATCATGAAATTTATACCACTTTAATCTCAAATTGTACACCTTTCAAATCAAATTGGACACCTTTCTAAGCAACGAGGCCTTTGAAATCAAACTGAACATTTTTTAATTGAAATTCTTTTCCACATTACACTAGAGACTCCAGCATGGTTAGAATGATTTTTTTTATCCAAGGAAAATATAGCATAATTTTTTGAAATGTTTTGATTCTGTTCCCCCAACAAGAGTTCGCACTGTTTGAAATTTTATTAAATTTCCCCTAAATTAAAAAAATTAACTTTTTAATTAAATTTAAAGGAAAAATAATGATTAGTTTTTGTTCTAAAGCACAGGAGGGCGGCAGTCATTTACCGCATTAGAAGAAAGGAATGCGCCAAGCACTCGAATGTCTTCGCTGTTTTTATTTCGTTGACAGTAAAAAATTCTCTTTGCATGGAGTAACACAGATGTGAAAAGTGCAACAAAAACAACTGTAAAAACCACACATAATCACACGTTGCTGCTACATTTAAGCAGCATTTATACCATCAATCAAAATGCAATCACAACGAATTAGTTGAGTTCATGGGTGCTTTTCTTCGGTTTATGATAAATTGATGATTTAACTTAATAAATTTAGTTCATTATTTTTCCTTGAAAGATAATTTTTCTTATAAGATTCAAAGAGTAGCTTCACTCAATAGGGCAGGTGGTTTAAAAAATTTCTAAGGAGGTCGTACTTAATTTTCCTAAAACAAGAAATTATTCTAACTTTCTCGCGGAGTCTATAATGTAATGTGGAAAGGACTGTTTTAATTTGGAAGACTTGAGTTTGATTCAAGGGCATCAAGCTGGGTTTAAGAGTTTCCAATCTGGCTTGAAAAGTGTCCAGTTTGAAGAAAAAAGGTATGTACATATTTTTTAACAGAGGATCGGCTCACGTTTTAAATAAATTACAATTGCCCACATTCGTGCCTTTCCCCACAGCGGTTAACACTAAGACTATCCCTCCTTTTCTCTTGCTCTTTTATATGCTTGGAGAATCGGTTAACGATTTCAGCAACGTACGTAGATGAAGAAAGAGTGAATCTACTGTTGCCGAATTCAGGATCTTTTCGAACTTCGAACGATGGATGAGCGAAGAGAAAGGAGCTGCTATGAATAGCAACCGAATAGAAGAGGAGGACGAGGAGGAAAGCGACTACTGAGGCATAGTATTCTTCTTTCATCTGTTCAGGATATTGACAATGCAGTGAGGGTTGAGCTCACTCTATGGTATTTCCTGTGTTGTAAAAATTACTTTTTTTTTGCAAATAAATTATGTACATTTGTACGGTTTGATCACAAGGAAAAGTACTAACACAATTCTATTTTTTGAACTGATGTGCAGTACAATGTTAAGGAAGGCCAACAAGGTTTCGTCATATAAATGGAAGAACAGACAAAACATTAGGCACCACAGTGTTAAAGACTGCGTCGGTCGCAGGCACTTCCAAAATCGAATATATGTAGGCCTTCTTTGGCTTCTTTACTTACAGGGTGCGTTGAAAGCACATAAACATTTTTATTTTTGACAGAAAAGTTGAAAACCAAAATTGGGTAGCAGTTCAATGCCCAAAATGCTGGCATCACTATGTTTCTAATCAGGGGCTTTTAGATGTGACGTCACGCAGCCGACTCTCATGCATATACTCCAGAACGGTTTCGCCCTTGTAGCAAGGTGTACTCCAGAAATAGCTGTATAAAGTGATTTAACAATATCGCTAAGCCCTAATCTCCCTGTCCCCTCCCACTCCCTTATCCTCCCTGGAATTGGG
The DNA here is from genome assembly GCA_947396885.1 of Heligmosomoides polygyrus polygyrus. Lineage (NCBI taxonomy): Eukaryota > Metazoa > Nematoda > Chromadorea > Rhabditida > Heligmosomidae > Heligmosomoides > Heligmosomoides polygyrus. Next base: position 24,516,374 of record OX377206.1, read on the forward strand.
AAGCTGGACAGATAGGCTTACTTGCGGCGCCGGACTGAACTAGATCATGATGCGAAGGGCAGAAGCAACACCTCGCCAGGGAAGGGTCTCAGGCGTAGGTCTGAATGGGAGAAATGGATAGTACTGCGAGAATCTCCACCCTTCATATAGTAGAAATACATGTTTCGTTTCTGCTGAGTCCTTGAACCAAAAGAGCTACGGGCCCTCGAAGGCGGGGTACATAGTGCACCGTCAGCACGTGCCCACGTGCATGCGTGCGCGCGCTGTTCTACATATGGGACGCGGCGAAAGGCTCTGCAACATGCGAGTCGGTGGCTCAGCAGGGTGTGGGGCTACTTTGCAGGTGGCAGGTCAGCTGTTCGATTCCTGTGCTTCGCAATAACTTTGCATTTCTTCATCATTGCCGCCTTCTTTACCAATTTGCTTCCTACACATCTCCTACATATTTATTTCACTCTAAATTGTCAAATAAGGATCAGATTTGTGCTCAACGCGAAGTCTTTTCAAAAACGTTGATCATGACCTTACCATTAATCACCTTTTCCTGCTGTAATTTAACATACTGCAGGGTAATACGGAAAACGGATGTCAGATTCGTGATCATCATCTCAAATAACCCCTCTAGGAGAAGTTTGGGCGGCCATAGTCACCGGTACCTACCGTAGCTTACCATAATTTGCCGAAATGTGAAAAAAGGATGTCAGATTCGTGATCAGTACCCCAAATAACCTCCCTGGGCAAGGAGGTACGGGTGACGGTGCAATACTGTACTCCCCATTTCGAGGGCCCGTAGCTCTTTATGTTCAAGGACTCAGCAGAAACGAAGCATGATTTTCTGCTATATGAAGGTTGGAGATTCTCGCGGTACTATCCACTTCCCCTACTCTAACCTACGCCTGAGACCCTTCCCTGGTCAGTTCGAAAACGTCCCATTATTAAAGGATAAAGAGTCGCGTCAATCAATCCTTCTTCGGATGTGCACCTGGAGTCGGGTGAGCGCGACAGCTGGCGCCGCCTCTGACTGTGTCTCAACGCCTTAACATCAGGGTCTTTTTAGGTCTACAGTCCCCAAATGTTCGCGTTTTATTTGTCCATAGCCGTGAAGTATGTTAGTCCGCAGAGTTCTCCCAATGCACATCAGTTTTTATTTGGCTTTCAAATCTGCTGAAGATTTATTGAAGAACCCTTGTACCATCGAAAACCCTAGTGCTTTTAAATTTAGAGCAATAATAAACGGCGCTGATGGTCAAAGTTCGCACTTCTTGGTTGCTAAGTCTGGTTTAGTTCAACCCTAAGATGTGTACCCTCATCTTTGTCCAAAACTGATTCTTTCCTCCTGGAAGCTCCGCGGCGGAAGAAGGATGTGACATGGCGTCTATCTATAACTCTGTGTTGTTCATCTGCGCCTCAAAAGAAAGCGGTTGAGTCAGAAATTACGGACCACCAAGTTAATGTGGATCTCTACGGTCTGGATGCAGCTAAGCAGCTGAGATGATGAAGCTGGTTAACGAGGAAAGGACACTATTGTAGGTATATTAAAGGCTCCTTTATATTATGTTCCACTCAAGGCGAGATGGAAACTGGCTTCGTTGATTTGCTGAATCGACAGTCCGATCCCACAAAGCTAAATCGAGAAAACCTAGGGAAGTTTGGATTGCTTTGCGCAACGTCCAACTTCACTTTCCCCATAGCAATGTTAAGACCAGGTGGTACCGAAGGCCAGAGCAATAACATTCTCGTCCACTGTCAATGTGCTTATCCCCCTAGTACCAAGAAGGGTATTTTACAAAAATGGTATGGACAGCCACATCAGCTTCGTATACTTAGGGGAATAATTTGCTCTTCGCAACAAATCCACCTGGTATTACGAGAAGTAATGGCTATCGAGCACAACACAATTGTACATGGACTAGAGCGCGAGGTAGCTGCTTGGATCGCCAAAAGTAAGAGTGGAGGAAAATGCCCCTTTGAATACCTTTGATTTCATAAAAGTATAAAATGGTAAAGGACGGCGTTACTCAATCCCTTTTGGGAAGCGCCACGCCCTCTACCTTTACGGGATGTTGTGGCGACGATCTGAATGAGTATTTGGCCTACAATGACTTGCGGCGACCAGCCGATGAACAAATCATCGCTTTGTCTTTCCCAGACAAGACTGGTACCAATTCATCGACCCAAACGGATGGAAGGCTTGCTTGGCCTGGGCGGGAAATTCGAACGAGGAAACTGGTATCGGGTGCACGCTACAGCCGACACCTCCTCCGAATGCGCTACACGCGCCCTTTCATTTCATACAAACTACTATAAATATAGGGATACGTAAATGTGTTCGCAACGCCGATCTTCATGATGTGCAGAGGGTCCGCCCTAGCACCATGAAGGGCAACTGTTTCCTAAGCGAACCTTTGAGGCATAGCGAGTTGCACATCATTTCGCGTTTTCTGCCTTAACGTAAAACGAGGGAACTGTATGAAATCCAGCGTATCTACGTGATGTCATGCAACGAATGTGGGCAGGATTACGCAGGTGAATCGGAAAACCTCTTTGTACTGAAATCAAGGAACACCTGGATGGCTTTAGAAGAGGAAATATGGGCGCTCCCTTAGGAGAATACAGCGTCCGATGTCACACTGGTAAAGGGGGGGGGGGGATGGGTTTACGAATTATGAGCACGCCTCCCACACCCACCACACTTCCGCCGTAGGGCTCCACCCACACGTACGAACAGTTTCACAGCTGTGTTCGACGGTGGGCGGCACAAATTTGGGTTCGAAATCGAGGAGGTAGGAATTTTGCGTGCAAGCGTTGCACATTTTTTGAAAGCGCAGGCCTTCTCTAAACTGAATCGCAGCTCGTACTCTAGATCCATACCTCGATTCAGAGGTCACCCGCATCTTCCAAATTAAGTTTGGCCTTGCATGAGACAACTGTGGCAATATGAAACACAAAGACCAGAAGATCTAAAAATGCTGACCACTTCTTCAAATATCGGAAGGCACATGCAGCATTATGTCGCGTCATAGAATATTGGCAAGGTATTCCAACTGTTGGAAAGGGGACAGAGCGCTTCTACGAATCCTGCTATAAGCAAATGATGTAGTGAAAATCTTCAACGCCTTCCTAAACGTTTGTAAAAATGTCATTCGAGAATGTTCTACCGAATCGCTCTGCTCAGAGCGTTGTCGGTGTTGATTTCGTCGCGAGAGAGTAACAAATCAGTCGATGGTTCAGGGCCAGGGGTGTGCTTAAATGAAATCCGAATTTAGTAAATCATAAATCGCAATTACGAAAAAACCATCGTAAATCTTCAATCGAACACCTCTCAAAACTAACTGGGCACGCTCTGAGAAAGTCTATATGAATTTCTGACTAAATATTTTCACCTGAAATAGAGCACATAAATGATGATCATTTAAAAACCACAACCATAAAATTCTCTCCCTTTCCGCGAGCCCTTAGATCGCTTGTAAATGGAAATGTCAGACTTTAGCAGAAACAATCGCAACAAGTCACTAAAACTGAAGAATAAATAAAAATCCTCTAGCCGCCCACCAACAAAGCGACAACGGCGTGTGCTCAAGTTAGGCCTATGTTATACTTCGGCGGCGCTGTTGTTGGCGACGTCGGCGACAGTGTTGCGCGGCTATTACGCACTGTGTAGCGCTCCACACTGCCGCCGACGGCGACAACAGTGTAGCCGAATTATAACATTGGCCTTACAGAACAAACATCGCCTCCTGAGCGAATGCATGGCAGAAACCTATCGTATGATGCGCAAAAAGATCTTTCTGCATTTTGAAATAAGCTTTAGAGCATCCCTGTTGCAGAGAGATATGAAAAAAGCGGCACGATCATATTGCTCTGAACGGTGCAGTGAGATTATGTTTTTTAGAAATAAATGGAAGTATAACGTGTGACATGTTTAAGTAATATAGAAGGTTTTCAGTTTGATTCGAATTGAGGACATGTAAATAGAAAAGTCGAACTCGGGCCGCCTGCACACAAGGCGGTGTCTTCTGTTTCTGATTCCACACCAGAACATTAAAGAACAAAATCAAAAAGAAAATATCTGGGAGGGAGACTCTAAAAATGACGTCGTTGTAAACCAAGTTGTTGCGTTACACCATGTGGCCCCCTACTATGTGTGGATGAAAGATCACAACGAAAATTTACGATTTATCACCCAAAATATCGTAAATCGTTAATCATGAAAAATTGGCAGAAATCGTCGTAAATCGTAAAGTCGTAATTACGCACAGTCCTGATTCCGGGCTTATTCTCACTCACCCACGTCTACGTTTATCTGCGGATATTTAGAGACCCTTCCGTATTCATCGTTAGGGTTGGCATTCATTAGAACGGGTAGTGTCGGGTATTGTTCATACTTTCTTTGGGTACTGTGCATTGTTAAGCGGTATTTGTGCTGGTGTTACTGTGTTGTCCGACTTTTCCAGGTTCTGCAGAAGGCGAGTTCGACAAAACGTAACAAGGGTGGACAACAATCTTGCCAGCATCCTTGAAAACTGCTTCCAGTCGTCCGTAAAAATTCGCAAGCCTATACGCTATGCGTACGTGTGCTGTGAAACAGTCTTCAGCGATAACACATTGCTGTGAAACTAGTTCAGATTTGCACCGAGGACTAGGAATTGAAACCCGAGGATTGGGTTGTTGTAGGACCGGTACACTAGTACAGCCTTTGTAAGGATTTTTTCCTGCTCCTCCCAATTCGTCGCAGCGGAGTCAGCTCTTGTTATTGTCGTAGAGGAGTCAACCAAACGAAATACTCTGACATGTTATAAACTTTGCACGGAGTATTATGTTGCCCCTTAAGTCACCGTGTTTTTTTTTCAACGATTCATTGCAGATTTCGCCGGCGGTATCTTGCATATTGCTATACAGCTTCCGAAAGAGAATGAGTTGCTCTATCAGATCATTTATTGCATTCTTCATCCTGAATTTTGTCAATTTTTATGTCGTTAAAGTGAAAAGTGAAAAAGTGAAAAAGTGGCCATCTGCGCAGTTGGTCTCTCCGCCTAGGTTTGGAATTTTTTGCGTAGATTTTCATAGCTTTTAGAAGACAATGTTCTGTACTACAAGAATACGTGTTGGTCCTATTTGTCCTTTATTGATTTCTAGGTCATCAAATTGCAACGTCCGACTTTGCCGTCCGTATTTTTACCAAAACTCCGGTATTGTGGTTGGACTTTTTTGCTTACTGTTATATGTCGTTTGGAAGAGGATGTCTTGCTCAGTAAGAATTTGTGTCGCGTTTATTGGCTCACGCTGATTTCTGTCGAATATCATCAACTGAAGAAGGAGAAGGAGCTGTTGGTGAAGACGATTTTTCTCTTTTTGGCATTTTGTTGACTTTCAATAGAAATCAATAAACGCGACACATATTCTTATAGAGCAAGACATTTCTTTCGAATGACATATAACACTAACCCAAAAAGTCCAACCACAGAGCAGGAGCTGTCGGCCAAAATAATCATCCTCCTTCGGACGTCCCAATTTGATGGCCTAAAAATCAATAAATGACAAGTGTGCAAATAGTACCAACATGTATTCTTGTAGTACCGAACGTTGTCCAAATGCTTTGAAAAACTGCGCAAAAAATTTCAAACCTAAGCGGAGAGAACAACTGCGCAGATGGCTACTTTTTCACTTTTTCACGTCTCACATTAACAACTTAAAAATTGACAAAGTGCAGGATAATAAGGAAATGCGATACATGTTCTGATAGTGCAGATTATTCTCTTTCGAAATCTGTATAGCACTATGCAAGAGACCGCCGGCAAAATCCGCAATGAACCTAATACGTAAAACCTAATACGTCACTGACGGTGGCCATGAAGAGCTTTTGATCGAAACTTGCCAATTCAACCAAGGTTCTCAAGTAAAGCTGTATGAACGATGCGAGTGGAGGGATTTGCCGAAAGTTTTAAAATCTCTTCAAGTATCGACTTGTTCGGATTATGTGCGTTGAAGAATTTCTACACGACAGGTATGATGCCTACGATAAAAAGTTTGTATCGTTTCAAGGATGTTTTAAAGGATGTTTGGCACTTGCAAATTTTTAAGAAGGTACTATAATTATTATATGATGCACACTGTAGCGTTAGTCTGAAGTTGCAGTCAGTTTTTGCAGATCTAATTTCTTTTGTTTCTCGACAACTTTCATAGAGCGGCAACGTTTTCTCTTCACCGCACCTGTTGAAAGCACGTTGTAGAGCTTAAGAAGAACATTACCCTCGAAATTGTAAATATTTTCCTTGTGAACAAGCTGAGAAAAAAAAATAGCTGGGCTCGCAACGGCTGAGCAGGAGTGAACGACTGAGGTATCGAAGAAGTGTACTTGTATGTTTCTACACCACATTTATTTCCGTTTTCATAGACCCTTGTAAAACGCCTATCTTCTGAGGGAAGCTTCCACGGAAACATCCAAGGATTGTGGTGTACGATCTCGGTCGCTTCAGATGTAGCATGGTGAAATACCAAATCTCAGGATCGGACGTTAAACGACATCCTTCTCGATCCGCTGTAAAGTTTAGAGTTCGCCTTGTCACAAGAGCCACCCACGGCGATCGCTTCAGAATGTCAGTTGTCGATGACCAGCACCATCAAATGTCACCCGTCGTCATTCGTTACTGCGTCGTTGAAAAACGCGGAACATCATCTTCACTACGGATGATTTCTTGATGACTCACCTCTGAATGAAGCTGACCCGACTAGTGTCCATAGTCCTCGAGCTGTGTACAGAACTCAGCATTGTATAGAAGGCAGAGAAAATACAAAAGTTGGGTACTCTCATAAAATGTATAATGTCTCAATGGAATCTTGCATAGATCAGTCACTGCGGACACATATTTACAGTTTAGAGCACAGTGCGCATCATCAGTGTACATTTCTAAAACTATGAATTAGTTCATTGAATACATTCATGCTCATCTCCCAAACGCTTTATCTCGCCCCATTCAAAAACGGAGAGTGCTATAGCGCAGTAGGAAGAGGCGCCTAGTGCCGTGTTGGAGATGAGCATGAATGTATTCAGTGAACTAATTCATAATATAGCGCAGTAGGAAAAGGCGCTTAATGCCGCGCTTACCTCGAATTTGTTCATAAATCGGCTCGCCCAGGCCAACCAATCCCTTCTTCTCTGCCTAGGGGCTTGATAGTTTGCTTTCTGGCTGCAAAAGAGTAACGAGACACTGTCGTCATCGTTTGGTCTGGCCACTGGAGTCACTGCATAGGGCCAAATGCGCATTCAAATTGTTCCACGATTCCATCGAGGTAAAATGAAGTATGCATCCCAATATGGACCGAATGTTGTCGAGCATTGTCTTTTATGCCTTTGTTTGAAAAAAAAAAAGATGTAGGGAGAAGGATAAAGGCAGAAGAAAAAACATAAAAGGTGGTTTGGTTTGGTTAGCATGTTTGTCTGATCGTTTTTTTAATCAACTCCATAGGCGATCAATATTACTTGCATGTAAGAACAGTTGCGATTGGTTTTAACAGTCTGGGTGCTACGGCACAACCTTTACTCAACCATTGCCATCCACAAAATAAACCTAACAAAGTTTGTGTACTTCAGCTGAAGCTATCGTGACTATGTTTTGAACTCCGTCACGCCTTGGCCTTAGTCGTACCATCGCTCACCCCGAGCGACGTCTAATGATAGGCACCCATATCGATTCCATAGCGCCGCTCGATCGATATGGGAGCATATCATTAGGCGTCGCTCGGGGTGAGCGATGGTGTGACAAAGGCCTATCGGCGTGCCTCGCACTTGCGCGCATCGCGCGAAATTGTAGTATCACTAAGGACAATCACATCAAAGCTAGCTGTTCTGCTTGTACAGCTTTTTTCCCTACCCAGGAGTACAAAAGGCTCGCAGTACGTACAGCTTATAGTATGATAGGGCGATCTCTTGGTTCCTCATTACTGGTCCTCCCTTAGCGAAACGGTCCCCCATTACCGGTACTGGTCCCCTCAATGATCCCCCTTAGTGGACGACGTCTTCGGCACGCGTTCTGAATCCTCAGGCACTTTGGACGACGTCTTCGGACGTCTTCTGAATCGCAGGCACGTCATGCACGTATTCCGTACGTGTTCTGAAGTCCCTGGCAAGTAGAAGACATATGGGTATTTTCGCTATTTTCGTGCCCCGTAATTTGAACAATATCGATTAATGGCAACGGATACCTTAAAAACGAACTTCAGATTCGAGTTGTGCGACCTCGACTACCCCAGGGCTAAAGTTTCGGACCGCCTGGACGAGATCCGCAAAAAATCGATAGTTTGATCAATATCGATTGATGGCAATCGGCACTCCAAAACTGAACTTCAGATTCACGTTCAGCGACCTTGATTGCCCTAGGGCTGAAGTTCCCAGGCAGGGAGAAGACATCTGAGTATTTTTTGCTATTTTCGTGCCATAATTTTCGTACCATTTTCCCCCTATTTTATGACTAATTTCTGGGGCGGCAGCGCCGATCAGTATGACTCAGCGCTTAGCGCGTTATTATAGAGTATGATAATAGCACCTCAACGATGTATAGGAAATCGCTGTTCCATTAGTTGCTTATTTACCATATAGATAAAAAATCAACATTAAGCAGTAAACTGCAGTGTTATAGGAAAACATACGACCCTTCACCTTCGCTTAAGCACAATTACTACGCTGCTCTAATATACAGTCATGCAATGGTATTTTTTTAGACGGAATGGAAGCCAGTTTGTGCCCGACGCAGTACTGACCACGTCCGGCATCAAATTAATGTTGGCTCTATTACCAATAATCTACTGAGTTTTACACACATCGGTTGACCAAGGTCGGCTTCCTTGTTTATTAGGCTTTCTTACACGCTGCCGCCTTAGAAGCTAGAAAAATAAATGAAGACGTTTAGATTATGCTCGCCCAAATGCAGCTTAATCGCCCTAAAGCGAAAGCCTTAAGACAACAGAGAATTGAGATTCGAAGCCGGAGAAACACTTAGCGCTAACCTTGGCTTTTAGCACATGGTGCTCCTCTAGTTATCCTCAGCTGAATGTGGAACAACTCGGATGGGCCAGTTGATAACCATAGATCACCTCTTGTCCTGCGAAATCAAACATGGTCGGGCGATTACTCCATCCTCCAGAAATGCCTAAAATCGAGATGGATGGCATGCAATTTCGCGTTATATGTATGGAACATATTCGTCGGCTGCAAGCTCAAGACTTCATGTGATAACTATGCAAATATAGTGAGTTAGAATGACAACTCTGGATAAAACACTTGGCGCAGCAAAATCCATCCATGCCAATTATAGCGGTCAGCATTCCTCTCACAATATAATTTAGGCTTTGACAGCTCAAGTTCTCTTGAAGTGAAATAGTGGCAATCATGTATTTGCTACTTTTTTGCAAACAACAAAAAAGTGTTCCTTTATTTGATCATATTTAACGAGTGTGATGTCAACACTACACATTTTATGGTGCACACACAGTTTCATTACGGTAAGTAACGGTGGTTGTACTACGATATTCCCTGTGATATTAGGATGGAAACTATGTAAGTCACCGCTGTTTTTTTTTGACGTTTTACTCTGAATTTTGATGAAAGCTTTTTGCATAACTTTGTATATCGTTCGAATAAATTGCTCTGTCAGAATAAATGATTCTTTTCCATCTGCACGTTTTCAGGTTAATAAAGTGGCAGGTCAAGAAAAGAAAATTGACCCAAAAATGACAGCTCTCTCTCTGTTTAGGTTTGAGCTTTTTTGCAAAGTGTTTTACACCATTCGAAATGCAGTGATTTGTTCCACAAAGACAAGTGTTTGGCTTTTTTGTCTGTTTTGAATTTCATAAATTTTCAGGGCGTCAAAATGTAGTGCCCAGAAGACATAGTTTTTTGTAAACCAACAACCCCTACTCTTTGGTTAAAATTTTTGGCAGGTTGATATGACTTTTGAAAAAAATGTCTCGCTGTATCAAAGTGTGTGCTGTGCTCATTTGCTCACGCCTATTTTTGTAAATTTTCAAAATTTAAGAAAATTTACTCTTTAAAAAAGAGAAAAATGACATTTAACATTTTTCGCACGGTGTCAGATGTCATTTGAAAGCATTAAGTAGAAAGATTTGCTGCCCGTTGAAGATATATAAATGAAATTAGAAAATAAAATCTCATTGTTATGAGTGCCTCTCAACAATTTCTTTCCAGTATAGAACAGTGTTTGAACTTCTATGTTCAAGCCTGCATATGTAAAACTCTTGTTACCAACGCTAGTCTTAGCTTAACACGATAACTTTAGACGTCCATAGTTTGAGTTCAGTTTTTTTGAGTTTTAGCTACCTCTATATTTAATTGGTGGAGCGTCTATGTATTATATAAGTATGGATTTCACTATTTGCCTTTCTTTTTATTTTTTCAAAACATGTGCCCATTTCATGAACTTCACAAAAAGTGGACCTAGAGTACGGATTTTACGTGCACTCTTCTGGAAGGTAAGAGATACAAAAAAGCGCAGAAGACGTGTTCGCACAGCGACGGGATTCACTTAGAGTAGATACTCGGGGATACCGCATTCGCTTATGTTAGCCCTAGCCCTTTGTAGAAACTAGTGGAATTAAGGGCGCTCAGACCACATAATTTGAAGAGAATGGCTAAAATTTGCAGAAAGGGTCTGGAAAATGTCGTCTCAACATTTGACCGTGACGACTTTCTAATGAATTTCGGTCAAGGTGTTAAGTGAAATCATCGCAGTGGCTTCAAAAGTCAGCATAGGTTCTGATAAATCTGAAATCACCAAGCAATTTTGTAGGAGTTGAAAAACACGTAAAAATTTCTGAAGAAGAAGGCGCTCCTCCGGCTGTCGTGACTTCAAAGTATGACACTGACGCAATTCTTCTACTTCTCTGAATTCTCCTACATAATAGCGAGCCGAACTATCTATAGCAAAACCATACCACATTTTTTGACCAACAGCAGAATGGCCTACATATTGTGGGATAGTTGTACGACCATTGAGCTTGTTTAGAAATTCTGCAGATGTTCAGGTGATTTGAGGCCTGTATGACTGCTTGACAGCGAACACTTTTTCATTCGCAGAAACAGTCATGGGATGTCACTTAACCACGATCATCGCAGGCGGCGGCTTGCTCATATTCATGCTAACTTTCTCTAACGTTTGTTGGGACCCTATTTTCCCACACTTTCTGATGCAACGGCTATGCACCTTCTTCAACTAAACCCGCGAGTTCAAGCACTTTCTCAAAGGCTCCTACATTTGTATTGTGTGAATCATAAAAGTTACAGGCTAACCTTTTTGAATGCTAATAAATAAATGTAATATGAATGAGTAAGCTCGTCTGTCAGTTTATGAACCTGTCAAACGTGTCAAACTTATGACGGGAACTTTAATCTTCACTAGCCGAGTCTCCAGATAATGTGACGAGTGTTTGAAGCTAATCTAGCATGGATTGACTATCGATTGATTTTATCGATTTCCCTACGACGAGCCGTTAAAAATGTAGAGAGGCGGAAATGATAAACGGTGGTTATGTACTTATTCTATGAACGTCAAAATATAGACGGCAATTTATAACACTCGACATCATCAAACTTTGACCGCAACCAGCCGTATCAATCAACATTCACAGAAAGTGTATTTATCCCTCATCTCATCCATACCAACAACAAAAGCGAAACCAGAAAATTTCGCAGAAACAGGCTAAGGAGGTCCATCCGCATTGTCTCTTCCTCTCCATGACTGGCACCCTGTTACCTGAAAATTGCCAATAAATACTTTAAAAAATCAGAAGGAATGCTAGACCGGCAGGATGTCTTCTTTAGCAAAACAATGCAACGAAGCGAATTGTCTGTCGTACTGAATGCAGTAAGTGGGTCACAACTGAATGCCATGAAGAGTTTCTGAGATATTTGTCACTTCGTCATTTTTCTGAGTGTCATATTCTTAATTCTCCTTTGTTTTCGGCACAGTAATGCACATTTTCGAACAAGCACTGCCTACTTTGAATGTCCTGAAGTTCTTGTGGAAATAACATAGACGGACCCTTTTTAAAATAGCGAGAGAAGTCACTCAACGCCAGTTAAATAGCGGTTGTCAGATTTTAGGATTAAAACCTAGAGTAATCGAAACCGTCTTCCCCTTTATAACATCAGGGATGTTTGTGCGAAATCTAAAAAACCGTTAAGATAAAGAAAATGTTGGCGTTAGTCAACCCGGGTCTATCCTAGTTGGAGGGGGCCCCTTTAGAAAAGCGAAGCAAATGCGAATTTTGAAACCTCTGCTGCCTAGAAAATTAAAAAAAAAGCGGTCATCTCATAGGCCACTTGATGGTATTGTCATTGCTTTGAGTTTTGGCGCCGTTGTCAAAGAGTTAGAGTGGAGTGCCTCCTCCGTAATAGAATAGGATAGCCTTTTGTGCCCTGATGCGCCACCAATTATACTTCAAACATATATCGCGGAAGCAATTGGAATGCGCAGGTGGTTTATACAATGGAAATGACCAACCGTGGCAAGCTGATGACAGTGTTTCATATTTCGCATGCAAGCCCGATATGAATTCAGCGTCTGCAGAGGGATGGGGGGACTAATTGTCCAGGGTGGAACCCGAACCAAGAACCTTGCTTTCGTCCGCAGCCGATACTTTCCCCCACTGCTTTGCCACACTCCCGAAAGTGCTAACAAAGGCTGCGCAATTTCTATTACCGTGTAAGAATATCAGAGATTTCTGCGAGAAGGTTAAATCTGCCAGTTATGGAAGAGATTCGGGGTGGAGCTCTCTCTCTCTTACCCAGACGTCCTCTCCGGGTCTTCTGGACACAAATTGCTTCAGAAGCTTTGCGTTACCTGGTGATTGTTGAACAGATTATATGCTCCCTCTTCTTCGTCATATGATTGCTCATTCTCATTGATCTCTTCAGGAGCAAGAACCAACCAGAAACCTCTTCAGGACTCCTTAACAGAGCCGAATAACCATAAGTTTGATAGCCATTATGTTCAGGACTGAGACGTTCTCGCGTTTCTGACCTAATTCGTGCAATATAAGGTAGCGAAATTCAAGCACCGAGTAGACCGCTGCAGGATGTCAGTCATTTGTCGCCACACGTATCTATTCCTTAACATCTTCTTAGCAGCTTAGTTTGAAGAAGTCTATTCATTTAGGACGAAGCATCGACAAAAGGTTGGCGTAGATGCAGCTTTCCTTCAGAATAGTGAGATATTCTCTGCTTCAGAAGGAACAGTTAACATTGCGGAGGAATATAGCGGAAGTGACGCTACGCGTGTAACTTGAATTCACTATATATTCAGTATAAATTTCAGGCTTGTTCAATTTATCTTTGATCTTATTTAATTTATCTTTGACCTTTTTCAATTTATCTTCTTTATCTTCAATTTACTTCTATTTTTATATTTTTTGTTGTTGATTAAAGACCGCTTTCTCTTTTCTAAACTTTGCATTTGGATACTTATCATGATAGGACAAAAATCGGATTCTAATATTGATTGCTCCACAGGTGTCTTTATTTTAAATATGACGATGAGCTTTAATACAAGCGGTACCCTAACCGTCATGCACATGAAGAGCATGAGACTATGTCTCCTCCTATGGCTATTTAGCCTTAACTCCAGCTCTGCATTGTAAGCGTTACGTATTGAAGGACACAGTGTGGCTTATGCACAAATGAATAGAAAAAGATTTGATTGATTTATCAGGAACAATGACCAGCCGATATCTCCGCCTTAGATCTCATGCTACATGAGTGAGCGTCACTTCGCGCAGATCCTGCAATCAGACATGCCTTCTCTCTCGCTCTGAAAACCGTCTGACCTCCCACGGTGGCGCGGTGACGCCTCTGTCGGCGTCTAGTCCGAGGACGGATCCGTCGGCACGTCGACGCCATTCCTCTCTTCTACTTCGGCCCTGAGCTCTCAAGACCTGCTTTTACTACAACACAAGTCTGCTTGGACACAACACCTTACATAGAGTTTATATAAGCTCTACCCGTAGGCGGCACGTCTCTATGTGAACCTTCTTCTACCTCCTGTTCTCTCTCGATGTCGTAGTCTCTTGATCTCTCACGAATTTTAGAAAGAGTAGGTTTGTTTCTAAACAGAAAAGGCCACTACTGCTTACCAGATTCTTTGGATGGCTTCGGCGTACTTCTACGGTATCTCGCATAAGGAATATGGGTGCGTATCTGGCTTATACAAAAAAAAACTTCGCCTTGTGGTGGTCGTATGCCACTGTCTCACCTATTCCGAAGGAATGAAAGGCTTAGTTGGCCTAAGCGAGAAATCCGAACTAGGAACCTGGAATTGTGTACGCGTGACAGTCTACACCGACAGGACTGCGCACACATGTTGAAAAAGCCGTTAGAAATCTAGAGTTTATTTCTTTGCTCTTTCTGTGCACATAACCGCTCCTAAAACACCTAAACTTACAACTCTAGATGGGTATATCAATAACTGCTTGGTATGCAACAACCTTCCTTATGCGAGCATACTGCAGCCGCTTCCAATCGGGTCATTAACTTTTTTTCAGGAGTCATGAGCTTTTGATTTTCTTCAACTGCGATATCTCTTCAACATACCATCAACTGCGATACATTATGTTTAGAAGAGCTACAAACTTGTAGATGAACCTATATGTCTCGTTTTTCGCCCCTTAGGGACTGAGTCTGATTATTCCTTAGAGAGAAATTCATTCAGTCGCCCTAGATGCGTGAGGATGTGGATAGTCCTTTTGATTTAGAGAGCCGACCATTTTTTGAATCGCTATACTTCCGACCAAAGAATTTGAAGGCTTTTAGCCCTTTCCACTCTAGGTTCGGTAAAGTCGAGAAAAGTTATACAGAGCTCTTGGTCAAGCTGAGATCCATGGTCAAGCTGTCATAAGGACAAAGGATAAAAGACGGCGTTAATCAATCTCTTTTTGGGATGAAGTGATGAACAAGTCAGCGCTTTATCTTTCAAGGACGAGTCTGGGACAAATTCGCCGACTCCGGAGGGATTAAAGGCGTGGTTGGCCTGGGAGGGAAATCCAAATCAGGAACCTGGAATCGGGTGCGCGCGAAAGCCGACAACTCTTGCAACTGCGCTCCACGCGCCCAAGTTGTCATAGAGTATAAATTCCTTTTCCGGAAGAAACGAAAAATGTATTGAAATGTTGGTCTCGTCAAAAGCAGTAGCTGGTCAGCAGTACCACAGTAAAAAAAATGCTCTCAAATTCTTGTACTGCATGATCAGACGCTTCCTGCACCATTTGCTTTTTGATGATGCGTATGAGATCATTTACAACAATCGGTCTTTAACAGAAAGGTTTTGTCGTATTCTCTGAATAATGCCTTCTTCTATGCTACCGTGAACTCTTGCAAAGTGTCAGTGTGTCAGTTAGTTCTAATTATATCTATTCTTGACCTCCTGCCTGAATGCTCCAGGTTTCTAGTATCATTCCTATGCGTTCAGGCACTTCTCGGTAACTTAGTTTCCAATAATTTTTCTTCATCCACCGAGGTGAAAGAGCTGGTCTGAAGTTACAAAACAAGTTCAAAAAATGAATTTTGGCGACTTCAACCATTTGAGACAACTGTTGGCGTTTGCTATTGTATTTTTTATGCGAGTTATTCTATGCGGCGTAGCAAAGTGCAATGGAATACGCTGCATGTGATTGTTCATAGATCGAGTTCGAGTAGGAGTCGAATTATTTTTGTGGGAACCGTTCCATATCCTATAATTTTACCCCTGAAGGTATCGAGTTATCGATGAAGAGAAGACTTAAGCAGACCTCTAAATAAAGAGAAAAATGATGGGCGTGTGAATAAGGACCTGAATTCTGAACCGATTCGGGATACACGTCAGAAGTGGTGCGTTGTCCTGTTGCGCCAGTCGCGGCTTGTACGTGAAGTATTCCACTATATTAATGCATACATAATGCATAAATAAAATAATAGTGAAGCCACCATACAGGAAACTTAACACCATACATAATGCATATATAAAATAATAGTAAAGCCACCATACAAGAAACTTAGCACCATTTTCTGTACAGCTTTTTATTTATTTTGGTATGAAATGAAATGAATTCTGCATTCGAACATCGTGCCGGTTTTTGGTTGTTCTCAGGATGAATATTCCGACTCAACCAGGAGTTGATTTGGTCTTGGGTCAGATTTCTTCTCTGCACAGTTGCTCTTCCTTGCACAAGTGCATCAACTGTCGTTCCTTTGCTCATCGAGATGCTCGAGCGGGCGCCAGCAGCGTTTATATTTGTCCCTGTCGTGTGTCAAAGTGCTCCAATAGATCCTCTTTGCTGGGGACATGCATATCGTCCGTTCAAAGCTTTCACGAAGAAGTTCGACCAACGCGTTGGTAGGGGGTTCGTACGTTAGGTGTCTTCCTGAGCTACGGTAGCGCCGCCCTTGATTACTATAGCGTAGCGGGTTGTTAAGCCCGCCTCGGACGAGGTATAACGGATGAACAGAGTAGACTGTGCGCCGCGAAGCAGGTTTTCTGTAGGTGGAAAGTAAAGACTTCACTCGTTACTCGTTACTCGTTTTTTGCCCTTCTTTCTCTTTGATTTTCTAGTTTTCATATGCTTTGGGAAGCTGAGGGACTCCTGGTGCGGGTTCGCCCAATAACACACTTAAACGAAGGCAATAAAGATCGAACTAACCACATCCATGTGCTAGTAAAAGCTGCACTCAACTAACAAACTATAAAACAAGCAAGGAAAAACACATAGGAAGCTTAAAAAGTCGATATGGCCCTAAGGAGGTGAAGAAAATCAAGGAACGTGACGTGTTGCTTCTTTCACATTTCGTCTTTGTAATCAGGGATCCAAAACTTACGTAAAAGAAATGCGGAAACTCAACTGGCTTCATTTCGTAGCGAGACCTCGTCCGAGGCGGATGCGGCACCCGGTCAGCCTACGGTAATCGAGCGCGTCGCTCCGCTCTCTACAGTAGTGAAAACACCTAACGTAACGCACCCTTCTTCGTCTTCCTAAAGACTTCTTCGACACTCTAAAATCTTCCAAAGCCGCTCATTTCCCCTACCCAAGTCCGGCACTAGGTGGTTGGCCGTTTTCGCAGATGCCCGTTCCGTTGAGCGAGAATGAGGTACTAGAAACTCGTCCGTTTCTCATGAACATGCTACTAGAGCTTTTTGTTGAGATCCGTTTAACAGCACGGCCTTTCAAAGATTTATTTCTTTCACCACCAGTTCTCCGCGATTGGCCAAAGACATATAAATTTGCTTCACTGCTGTGCCAGTCTGTTGCTCCAAAACCAATTCTATAGGTTCTTACTTCTTCGTAGTTGTTCTAGTAGCATCTTGTACAACATACCGTGTTTCCGTTTCTCGGATATGTAAATGGGTACTTTTCAACACGATCGGAAATTTTTTCAGAGCGATGCGCGTCGTTTTCATTCTTGCGTCAGTGCTTGTTGCTTGTGTGGAGTCGGCCGTTGTTTACCGACGTGTTTGCAGCTACTGTCGTGATAAGCAAGTGTTCAAGGCAAGCATATCATATCTATTCTTCAACGTTGCACGCGTGATTACGTTAGCCATAACTGAGAAGCCTCGTACTCTCAGTTGGAATTTTCCAGTTCGCTGTTCTGCAAATATCAGCGAATAAACTATGCGACAAAAAAAATAGATCGCCTTATATGTTCTTTCCTTTAAAGTTGCTGTTCCTAAAAGACGACCAATAAAATTAATTTCCACTCAGCAACAGAGATGCTATCGAGAGCGGAAACCAACAAGCCTATAAAACTACGAGTTCGCATGTCTGACCACCCACTATGATGCGATGACTATTCGATTAATAATCTCGATGCTGTGTATTCAACGGTAGCTGCGCGATAGAGTATCGCACATTTTGCGTGTAACTTTGCCTCGCTTTCTTTTAAGTTGTGTTTTTCAAAACAGTTTCGGGCTCAGCAAAACATACAGGATACAGCCGGCTAAGCACTCGATCGCACTTGTCCTAATTCAAACAATTAAGCCCGAAAGTAGAAAATAAATAAATTTTCGAACGGTTTTATTCTGTTTTCTGCCGTCTTACTGAGCTTTGACAAGCAGTAGACCTGCAGTCGTCCGCTGTAGTCGTCCGCTACAAGAAATTTGAAATTTACGCAACTAGGCGGTACTCGGGCAGCAGCTAGAAAAAAATCGAAAAAATGAAAAAATCAAAATCCCAGCGGAAGTACATCAACTGTTTAAAAAAAGTTGCTAAGATGGTAACTTTTAGGTAACATGCCAGAAATTGTGTATTTCTATTAATTAAGCTAAAAAGTAATGCCACTTTTTATTTATTTACTTATTTATTTAAGCACGAGAGGGTGCACTCAATTCCATGAGGTAAAAAAACAATTACTAGAAATGCATGACGTCATACTTGAAAACACATCAGCCCATGCTTAGTGAACAGGAGCAACTACGTTAAGGCAATAGCATGAAAGAAAAGAAAACCAAAGCACGGATTGCAACATGAAACTTTGTTGAAATTCGAAAGTGTGTAGGTGTTGTGTTAGAGGTTTTTCACAATTATTATCTGTAGAGAAAAGGGCTTTCAAGATCAGATTTGTATACTTTTCTCACCTTTTGTTTTTATTAGATTAGTAACTGTGGAATCAAAACTCAATCAGGAATTTTCATTTGTTATATATTATTTACTATATATAATAATTATAATATCAAACATTAGTATGCGCAATATTAGACCACCTTAATTACTGAATACGTCATTGCTGCAACTGGGAAAGTGGGAGCCATGTGCCGAAAATATCTGCATTATGGTCCTATATCTTTAGAAGACACTAAAGACTACTTCCAGTGTTATAGGAATAATGTAGAACAGCCTCTGACGTCCGTTTTTTCTGCATGGAATAAAAAATCATGAAAGATCCGAGGTATTTAGTGCCACACTTTGCACAGCACAACATCTTGTTTCTACAGCTGTTCGCTTGTGCGGTACAATGGAGTGCTTTTCCACCCTGCTGACGCTCTTAGGCCCCTGTTATACTCCCGCGGGAGCTTCCGCGGATGGGCGGAAATCGCGTCGGGACCCCGGGCCACTCGTCGCGGCCGGCCACGCCCGCCGTCCGCGGATCGCCGCCGACAGACGACGAGAGGGTTGTTATACTTCCCGCCCGCGGGAGGGCAGCCGTCCGGGGTGCAGTGCACCGCGGAAGGCTGCCGTCCCGTGGAGTTCGGCGCGGGAAACGCGCACCGATGCGACGCTAGCCGCCCCGGGACGGCGACGACCGTCCGCAGTGCACCGTCCGTCCGCGGACATCCCGCGGAAGCTCCCGCGGGAGAATAACAGGGGCCTTAGGGCCTCTACAGAGTCTCGCGGCAGCACCACGAGAACTCGTCCATATCGCTCCCGTCGCAGTGGGACCCACGCTGCCACTGTGGTGGAAGCCGTGGCGCGGACGAGTTGTCGCGGAGCCGCCGCACGCAAAGGTCCCCGAGGGCTGCCGCAGTTCACGGCGGCTCTCACCCGCAGCGCCAGGAGCTGCGGGTGAGACCCGCCGGGGACGTGATAGATGGGTGTCGATAATGGTTTATTTATTGGAAACATTTTTTTAAACGAATTTACATGCTAGGAATCTAATAGGTTGGTGCGCAATTTCTGTCCATAAAAGGGCTTGACAACCAACAATATAATCACCGCTAGTGTCGACAAATGGAGCCGTATGGAATCCTGCACTCAAAATGTAACGCAAAAAAAGCCTTAGCACGATATTAGGTAACCTTAATTGCACGGAAAACCATCGTTGCCTTCAGCCACAAGTTAGCCGTGTGAGGTTTAGGGAAAACCCTTCCCAAATGCAACAACAAAGCAGACCGTTTTTTCAAGTATCAGCTATAACTGAATCGGTCTCCGGGCTACTCGCCCCCGTGACGTCACAGTCGGCGCGCGAACGGCGTTTCGCACGACGTCTGGCGTCTCTCGCTGCCAACCGAATCTCTCACTCGCAGCCGGAGCCTCCATCTCTCCGTGCCACTTGCGCATCCTCGTGGGTCCATGAGAATCCGTTTCACTTAGTGGCAGTAAGCCATCTCCGGAGTGAGTTAATTGGTGCCAGACGTGCCCAGGAATGGTGAAACACTGACTGGCCTTTTAACAGAAATCCATGAGTCCTTGGATTTGCAAAATATGCACTTGAACTACGGCGATGATCCCAACGATGCGCCAGGCATTCTGCTTCGACGGTATCCCGTATTACCATACGGACACTGCTACGAGCATCTTAACCAGGGATAGGGGCTGGTCTATCATATTTGCCTTTGATAGAGAAGGCCTGTACGTGATGGTAGCTTTTGTATCAGACATCAGGCCCTTGTTTTCTGTGCTTAACGCCAGAAATTGAGTCCTGGGCGTTTTCAGATATCCAGCGGGTTCTTTCAAAGCGTTTATGGATATGCCTGGATCATGGGAAACATATGGCACATGGCTATAGATGCAAATTGACTAGAGGGGGGGGGGACATGTACTCAATGGTTATTTCTTCACTCCATTTAAGCTCTTTAGCTTTTCGACCAGCTGTCCTAGATTATCTACACTGACGGTGTATGTGTCGACTCTTCGACTCATGCTACTCCACTGTCGTAAAGACGGTAGGAAAAATCCTAGGAGCGTTGGCAGTCCTCTATTAAGAATATTATGGGGACATTCAGGTGTCTGGTTAGACCTCGAAGGTCCCAGAGTGGTGGAGAAAGAGCTTTCGTCCATCCTTAGACAGCTTTGGAGTGTGGTTCAAGAAGTTATCTGCTTGGAGCATTTGAGTCGTGCTCCTTCACTCCTCCTTAAAAATCTTTCCCTCCTATGGTTGCTCGCAAATATTTCAATGTGACCGCTTAAGCGTGTCAATGCAACCGGCCTTTGCGTGATGTGGTTGGCACCAGTCCCTGTAGCTTTCGTAAGCCGTCATCGTGCTTGGAGACTTCCTCATCGCGGCCGTGAGCTCATGATTTACACGTGGACCAAGTATGGAGTAATTCGCGCCCGCGTGCACTCTTTCGTCTGGAATCTCTCCTGCCGCGCTCGCAATCGCGGTCGCGGGGGCGAGTAGCCCCGCAACCAACTGAATCGGACAGACCGCCCGGACTCAACAACGTATCGGAGGGAATGCTGTCATCACAAGGGCTACCACGTTATCTCCGAGCTTCTTTTCAACCGAGGAACTTTTAGTGGAGTTAGAACGACAAAAGTGAGAGTAAGTGCAAAATGGTACAGAACAGTTGAGTTATAAGGAGTGTTCTATTAGATTTCGGGGCTTACATTCAAGAACTCCTAACGTTTCATAGAAAACGCTTCTTCACAAAAGAAAGAGCGTTTTGCTTACTACATCTCTGACATTCTCAGAAGCCGCAACTACAGCAAAAGTACGCAGTATTGCGTACAGTGACCCTCGCGGCGCCGCACCACCCGCCGCTGTCATGGCGGGTCCGCGACACCCGCAAGACTCTGCTGCCGGCCTTAGAAAGCCATTCCTTCTCAAATCGAAAAAATGTGGCGACTCCTCTACTTTTTGCGGCAGTCAAATATGTAGCAGAGGCAGCAGCTGGTACAATATACACATGAGCATCGGCCTCCCTTTGCAGCAAGCTTGTTTGCGTAATCTACCTGACTAGACCCAGTAGGGGTCATCTAGAAGCGTTTCAATCAGCTGCCCACTTCTGAACTCACACCTGCATGAGAGTTCAACAAAACAGAACAAGGAGCGAGAATTTCTGGTAAAATGTAACAGAACGTTTCGGCTAACCTAATATTTAGTAACTGTAAGGCCTACACGGAATTTCTGTAGCTAACTCCCTATTCTTTGGGGTCAAAAGAAGCACCTGCTGAAAAGCATACCGAAAGATTACAATGTTTTGAAATGCTCTCAAGAACTTCTCACTACAGCAGTCTCTCTCCCTCTTAAAAAAGGTGGATACTTTGCCCAAGTAATGTTGCTGACGATAGTGTTGATGGTTATATTGCAGCATTCGTATTTGTTCATTGACGCATGTCATTTCTCATACCTGCCATATTTCAATGTTTCAGTGTTTGTTGTTGTTTCATTTTTAACAATGTGAGACAGGATCCAGAGATTAGCACTACGAAGAGTCTCGGATGTACTTAATCGAGAGTCGTCAGTGGTCCCCAAGCCCCCGGCTACAGAAAACTGCTGCCTCGTATCCAATGTGTCCTGACCGATAGCATGAGGTTCACCCGGGTACCTATTCCCCAGTCTCTCCTTTTGCGCTCGCACCGAAAGGAGCTCCTGGAAAGCTTGATTACTGGAGATGAGATTTGAGTCTCTACGATTCTAACACCGAGCGTTCCGTGTGGCTCTCTAGGTGAGGGGAACCGCCGGTGCAATCCAAAACAAGCCCTCACCCCAAGAAGTGTCTCTTTTGCTGCTTCTAGGATCCACGAGGAATGTTGCGTTGCAAGATGCTCCTACAAGGCCACTCAGTCACCAGCAGCATTCACTCCAACCAATTCAGGAACTGGGGAACGCTGTTCGAGAAAAAGGGCTAAGAAGTACTTCCGTCCACCTCCTTCACAGCAACCTTTTTACTCACATAGCGAAAAAGACGCGTGGAAATTTGAGGAGCTGGGCTGGTACAGGGTTCTCCACTCACGCTGTTCCCCTAATAATGCCCCTCTGACTGTCATTAATTTCGTTCCCTTAAGGCATTTCTAGAAGAAAGAATCACCAAAACTGAAGATGTTGAAAGGGCGGTCAGCAACTTTCTGACTCCCGATCTCCCCAGTTCTGAAGAAGGGAATCCCTAACTTATGTATTAGGTGCCACAATGTAGTGACTGACGCTGGTGATAACATTGTTGAATGAATTACATTTCCTGCTGGTTAATCAAAGAAAGAAGAAAAAATTTCAATCATCCCAAGACGTTCTTACCATCCATAAAAGTACATTTACGGAATTTTTTATCTCATGATGCTCAACCAAGAAAAGCAAAAAGTGGTGTTGCAGGAGTAATAACATTTCATTGTTTTGATTTTTTAAAATTTTATTTGCGTACGCTGTATAAGACAGACATCAGATAAAGCAACAACAACAACAACATGATAAATGAACTCATAAATGCTCTACGATACAACTATGCTGAGAGAATAGACTTTGCTGCGAGGCGTTTGAAGGAGGCTACGGAATCAGAGATGGGAGCAGTTTTAAGGAGGTGAAGATATGCAAGTCCTGCTCTAACAGTGAAGAAGTTGGCTCTGATAGTGGTTTTAGGTCTGGGGAAAAACAATTTCCATTGTCCACCCCTGGTTATAGAAGGGCGTAGAGAGTGAAATAGTGAAACATCAACTGCGGACTGCTCATCCAGAAGTTTTCGAACCATTCGAACGTCAAATAGTCTACTTCTTGATTTAAGAGTTGGAAGTCCAAAGTAATGATGAGGAAGGTTGCTTAAAACACTTTAGTTTAAATTGTGATGCCTCTTTTAAAAGCTGTAATAGCATAGCAAGCAAAAACATGGAATCTTGGGATTTAAGGGTGACTTTGTACGTAGCCTATACAGTGAATTGTGGTAGCCAGGTCAAGAAGAAATCAGTGTTTGTCAAACAGCGCAGGTGAGGTGATGCTCTAGGTCATCGCTCAGTGAGCAGGAGGTCAGTGTACAGGTCCCGTTGGTGTGAAGGGAAACTGGTTGGGTTCCGACTTACACTCATTGTTCACGGTGCTCAAGCTATGCCCATGCTAGTGTCAAAGTTATGCTATTTATTTGTTTTGACTAGAAGCGTGGTCACATTGCTCTTCTGTCGGAATCGCTAGTTGCGGCGGCGACGCAGGATGCTTTGAAAGATATAATATTTGATGGGAAACAAAGTTATGTCCGACTAGTTGTCATGCGTTGCAAAACACAACATTTTCAAGAGCCTTGCCATATACTTCCGCATTCCCCTCACTCTATGGCTGTGATCTAACGCAACACTCTTTCGTAGAACACACTTCCAGATCTAACCAGCTTCCCACGGTACTCCGGACACAGGTCTGGGACACATGCTACGTGGAAGAGCTTGAAACGCTAACTACAAACACGATACGAAAGGCTACAGCGCTGAAGCAGTACTGGGCATCACTGTTCTATTAGGTTGTAAGGAAAGTTCTGTCAGATTGCGCGCGCTCGTGATATAAATGCGTCCTAAATTTTGATCCCTAATCACCCACTTAATGATTCGCACTTTTTAAAAAGTACAATGCTTGTCCTTTGCAACAAAATGTGTTTCCAAAGAATCGCTGACATCTTTGGACTACTACAACATCTTTTTTCGAAGCATACGTACTACTGTTTTTCGTACATCCAAACTTTATGAGCTATAACTTGGTCGAAACTCAAAGGATGCAAATTCTACTGCAGCAGCTGAAAGAAGAAGTATCGCTGAAAAAGATGAAACTCCTTGCTGCCAGATTCCAGCAATTATTGGAGGATTAAGCTCGTTAGAAAACAAATGAGAGCCTGAGAGGCCCACGTTAGTTGAGCATAGCTATTGAAGGAAAGCAGACGTTAGCGATGAACAACAGTGGTTCAGTTAGATAGCTAAAGATGTAGGCTTTTAAAATATCGGTATTGCTAACCATTTCAAGAGACCTGAAACTGGTCAAAATGCGGAAAAGTTGGGTGCGGCGTTTCCTCACCCATGCACCGCAGCCCGCTCGCGCGAACAGTAGTGTTGCATCTCTCAGAACGAATCGTGTGAAAGTATTATTTTATTAATTCTCTGTTTTATGCAGAGAAGAAAGATTTTCGATCACGTACTACCGTTTTGATAAGTGCCGACCTATTTGTGAGCCTCCACGTATCTTTTTGAAGCCTGTTTTGCCAGCTGAAGTCATCCGAAGCGACAGGAGATCCACAGTCGGACTGGTCCGTTGTTTCGTTTTTAAATAAACTCAAACTACTATAAGTCGATCCTACAAGACATCTTGAAGAAACATATGCTAAACTGAACCAGTTAAGTCTGAAGCCTATGGATGGCAGTTATTTTATGCTTCCTGCATGACGACCCGTCTGCACACGTTTGAAGGATCGCTATTTAAAGGTTTAACAAACCGTAGATTAAGGATCATCGTCGTGCAATATGATCACCAAATCTAGTTCAAACCGAGCGCTTTTTTGTGAGACATCCGGATGCCTTCATTAGAGAAGCAATGCTTGTGAAACAACATGATGTCGAACTCGCCTTCCCTGGTTCCAAACGCCATAGTTCATCAGGTTTTTAAGAGACTGCGATCACTTGATATTTTTCTGAATGGCAGGGAAGAGGCGCATATAAACGTTTTTTAGCTTGAGTGAAAAGCTGCTTTTTGAGCGGAGATAGGACTTCTTGAATAATGACCTCAAAAACTGACAGAACTTTCCTTACAACAAATACATGTTCACGCTTTTAAGTTGGGCGATATTTTCAAGCTATATTCAGTGTGCGAAGTACCTAAATCATATTAAATTTGTCATTGTCCCGCTCTTTGATCGAAAAGGCGCAATTGTTGTTGTTATGAACGGATTGATGGGCCACGCTCCCATTTAAACAAGAAGAATAATCGCGAAGCGCCGGAAAGCTTAGCGTTGGAATTCCTGCTGTTGGAATGAGGACCCTATACTATTCAAAATAGGATGATTCTGTAGAAGTTCAAGAAGATTCCTGACAATGACGATTACAAGATAGTACGTACGCTTTCCACTGTTACTTTTTCCTCTGAAGAAGACAAGCTGCTAAAGCAATGCGAGCCATCGGCTTCCGAAAGAATCATTTGCTTCCAGTGGACTGCCCAATGGTGAGCTCAAAAGTTATTTATTTACTTGTTGACTCGTAGAAAACACACACGTGGTTGTTAAAAGGCTAGAAAGGATAAAAATAAGAGACGGCGTCATACCACCGTAATTATGTATGTAGGCCTAGAACGCGATTTGGGATGAGCCACACATCCTCCTTCTAGGGTATATTCTTCAAGCAATTATAAACGCGTTCTAGGCCTACATAATTACGGTGGTATGTCAGTGTTTCAAGCTTCCAAGACAGATCCGTTACCAATTCACCGATTACGGAGGGAAGAAAAACTTCTAAGCTTTCCATTCGAACCAAGAAATTGGAATCAGGTTTACGCGATAGCCAGCACCTCCGACTGCGCAACCACATCAAAACGTTACGCGAAAATGTCAGTACGAGACACGATAACTAGCAAAGACGTTCAAAAATCATTTCATGAGCCAAAATAGCAGTAGAGAAAGAAGGACTGAATTTCGACCTGAATCGATGGCTTGAGCATTGCATCCACATCGAAATGTTGTCGACTCGTCATTGAAAGGCATTTGCAACAATGTTTGAACCTGCACAACGATACGTGAGCGCTTTCTTGTTCGGAATTGAACTCTCAAAAAAAGACAACAATCAAAAAGTGAGCAATACGAGTTTTGAATTCTTATGAACGTGTGCAGTGGATTGCGTGGTATCTGCACTTGCAGACCGCTCAGCCGCTGCGGCAGTTCGTTGTTGTTTTGTCCAACCCAACCTTCATCTAGATATCCTGTCGAGAAAGAGCCGTTGCTTTCGTTATTGTTGTAGCCGCTAGGTGTCTCCTCGAAGGCGTACGCAACATGGCGATTGCGTTCCTACTGCTCCCTATTGCCTGGGAGTGTTTCCATTTCTCAAACTCTCTTAGTCTAGCGGAGAATGACGATCTTTTGCATACTTTAAAAATCAAAATTCGGGGAACAACAGACCTTTTCGAAAACTATACAGCAATTCTTACTCAATTAAATCCCAGTGCTGTTTCACATGGAATGCGCGAAAAATAACGTATATCACTGAAATACACGAAACAGATAAACCTAAAAAATAGCAGCTGTAGGCCCTGGCACACTAGGCAGCAGCGGCGGCTTCAAATGGTTAAGGCCACCACACAATTCTGCGGCAACGCCGCGGCCCTATCCTTAACCATAGAGCAGGGCGCAGAGGTCGCCGTAGGCGGCGTTCCTCCCCTCTGGTTAAGGATAGGGCACCGGCAACGCCGCAGAAATGTGCGGGCCCTCTAGGCATAAGACAGAGCGATTTGGCGGCAATCGAGGGCACTGCCTTATGCTTAAAGCCGCGTGCACACTTTGCAGAGAGCAGCGGGCACTGGAATGTGGCGCAGTTCCATAGTGCCACACTCCACTGCGAATATGGAACTGCGCCGCGGCCGCATGCAGCGGCAGTGAAAAATGCGGGAGTCATTCCTCGCTGCCACTGCGGCAGCGGAGGTGTGCACACCACTCACTGCGGCCTCCGCTGCCGCAGTGCGACTCCGCCCCTCCGCGCTATGCTTCAGCGTGGCTGCCGCGCTGCCGCTGCGAAGTGTGCACGCGGTTTAACCATTTGCCGCCGTCGATGCCGCTGCCACTGCTGCCGAGTGCGCAAGGGCCTAATGTTCTACATACTACTGAAGCAGTTTTGTTGGTTTCAGCATGGTCACAACTACGTTGGCTTCTACCAAAAGCACAACACGGGACCGCTTGAGAAGTATCCCTGCATACAAGATCAGGGGAATCTGGTACAAGTCTTCTCTTGCGCCTATATGTTCTAAAGTGCACAGTTACGAGTTTCAGATGAAGTGCTCTACTTCGTGCATACAAGCTCAGTTCATCGAACAGGAGACTGGCAAAGGTAGGCAAGGTCACTCGGTATAGCCTTGGAAAGAGGAAATGCTGGTTTGGTAAATAATAAAATATAAAGTACAGCCTTAACTAATCACTTTCTGAGGTGCGCCACGGCTTCTACTTCCCATGAATTCGTCGTGGTAACTTGCACGCGTATTAGACATACACAACGACTTGCGGTGTGCACTCGACAGTAATGATAGTGTTCTACCCTTCTCGCTCAGGCCTGTTACCACTTAGCCGTCCACAGGGTTTACTTTCCTTGGACGGGGTCCTAATGCGCTACGAAGTGCTGCACTACAAAAGTGTGTCATGGTCATCTTGCATGCCAAACGCACAAGGAAAGCCTACCGATGGCACTTTGAGATGAGATGTGAACATAGGATGCGGCTTCTAGCGTTGATTCAAAGCATGCGTTCCATATGTACAATCGCGAAGCGCCAGAAAGCTCCGGCAACGGAGTTGTGAACCATTTTCAGCTCGCCTACTGAGCCCTCTGCCTGTGCGCAGAGGGCTCAGAAGGCAAGAAAGGGCGAGCCCAGGTGGGCTGGAAACAGCGGTGGCGCCTGAGCAGTGGTGGCGCAGAGATAGAGGAGCGTGGTGAGACGGAGTGGTTTGTGGCTCGAATCGCATGTGGTGCATTACTATTTCCTATCCCAAAAAAGACGCAATCATCATAAATAAATAGATGAATAAATAAATAAATAAATAATAAATAGATAAATAAATCAAGCCAAACTATTTAAAATCGTAGTGGAATAGATTGCCTGAAAGAAAACTTGATTCATAAGTACAGTACCGGACATGTCTTTTGGTCATTGGCCGAAAAAGCCGCGCCGGCCAACATAGGCCGCTTTGGAGCGTTCCAAAGCGGCCTTTTTGAATAACTTCTTTAGAAACCAAATACTTGTGAAAGTAAACATATAATTGAACTCAGCAGCTCAAGCTCTATCTTTTGGTATATAAATCTCAGTAGAGTTGAACAATGCATATAGGCCCGACAGAATCAATCGAGTAGGCGCGGTGGGACAACCTGTAGAGTTTGGGGAGTTTTATCGGAAATTTTCAGCCGTCATAATCAGAAATTGCTCTAAGACTGTCCATATTGCATTTGGAGTGCGCCGTGAACAATGCATACAGAGTCGGACCTACCAATCGAGTGAGCGCGGCAACCTGTAGAGCGAGCGTTTGATGAGTTTTATCGGAAATTCTCAGCCGTCCTAATCAGAAATTGCTTTAAGAATGTCCACCTTGCATTTGGAGTGCGCCGTGAACAATGCATACAGAGTCGGACCTACCAATCGATTGAACGCGACAGCTCGCAAATTGCATGCGCTGGCGTGTTCGGAGCGCAATAACTTTGTGGAGGTCGAATCGTTCCGGCTGCGGCTAGTGTATTTTGTAGGCAGTAGAATGGTTTTGTAGTCCTCAAAAGTACACCGTGGTAGCTTCTAAACGGGCGAAATTATTGCGGTGCGAAAATGCAGGTGAGCCTGTGTGACACGATTTTTTCCAAATTCAGTCGACCACTGTGGGAAGACGTGACGAGCTAACGGTCTAGGAATGAGTAATCGAGCAAACCAGTTAAGGTACTTTGCGAAGAAGTACCCAGAGCTCCCCGGCTTTCTAACCCGCCTCACTCCCAGCAGCCATTTTAGAGCGGCGGAGGACAGCGGCGAAGTTTCTTCCGCCCTTACTCGCCCACGTTTGAGTTTTCCACAGTTCTAATGGTGCCGTTTTGTTCAGCTCGGAAAGCTCTATCAAACGGTGTCACTCTCAATCAATTCCGGAAACATCGGTTTTTTGACAATTTCGCATCAAAGGTGAGGCTGCCCAAGGCCGCGGCAGAAGGACAATGACGTTATCCAAAAACGATATTTTTGAACCGGGCCAAGTTTGATACCGTTCGATAGAGCTTTTGGTGGTAAATTGAATGGCGTTACTGCTAGCAGCAAGAACTGTACTCTGGGCGATTAAGAGCGCGGAGAACATCGACCGCTGTTGTGCTAAATTGCACGCGCGGGCGTGTTCGGAGCGCGATAACTCTGTCAGCTTCCAATCCTTCAATCTGGAACGTGCGAGCTCTGTAGGCAGTCATATGCTCTAGTAAAGCGCCAAAGCACAGAAAATTATCTTACGAATTTGCAAGGTTATGGCGGTGCGAAAATGCAGGTTGGGCATATGTGACACGATTTTTTCAGATTTCAGTCAACCGCTGCGGGTACACGAGGCGAGGTAACGGCATGCATACTCGCAGACGAGCAAAGCGCCGAAGGCACTTTACGATGACCTGCTCGCAGCTCTCCAGATGCCTAACTGCTTTAGAATAATCTGCCATTTTGGAGCGGCGTAGGGCGACGGCGAAGTTCCTTCCGCTCTTACTCGTCCACATTCGAGTTCTCGACGCTCTCAATGGCACCGCTCTGTTCAGCTCGAGAGGCTCTATCAAATGGTGTCATTCTCGACCAATTCTAGGAATATCGATTTTTTGACAATTTCGCATCAAAGGTGAGGCGGTTCAAGGCCGCGCCTGACGGACGATGACGTCATCGAAAAACGATATTTGTGAACCCGGCCATGTCTGATACCATTCGATAGAGCTTTTGATGGTGAATTGATTGGTGTTACTGCGTGCAGCAAGAAATGTAATCTGGGCGAGTAAAAGCACGGAGAACATAGACCGTTGTTGTACTAAATTGCACGCGCGGGCGTGTTCGGAGCACGATAACTCTGTCAGTTTCCAATCTTTCTGGCTGGGACGTGTGGATTCCGTAGGCAATAGTATGCTCTACTAAAGCGCCAAAGCACTGCAAATTATCTTACGAAATGGCAAGGTTTCGGCGGTGCGAAAATGCAGGTTGGGCATGTGTGACATGATTTTTTCAGACTTCGGTCCACCGTTGCGGGTACATGAGGCGAGTTAAAGACATGCAAACTCGCGTACGAGCAAAGCGCCGAAGGCACTTTACGACGATTTGCTTCTAACTCTCCAGCTGCCTATACTGCCTTAGCCCCATCTGCAATTTTAGAGCGGCGGACGGCAGCGGTGAAGATTCTTCCGCACTTACTCGCCCATGTTCGAGTTTTCAAGCCCCAGCCAGGATACCATTCTGTTCAGCTAGAAAAGCCCTATCAAAATGGGGTCAATCTCGACCAATTCTGGGAACATCGGTTTTTTTTTTGACAATTTCGCATCAAAGGCGAGGCGAGGCGACTCAAGGCCGCGGCAGAAGGACAATGACGTCATCGAAAATCGATGTTTTGGAGCCGGGCCAAGTCTGATACCGTTCGATAGAGTTTTTGTGGTGAATTGAATGGTTTTACTGCAATCAGCAAGAAGCAAGAACTGTTATCTGGGCGATTAAGAGCGCGGAGAACATCGACCGTTGTTGTGTTAAATTGGA